>CM065363.1:19880442-20218837 GCA_033032245.1 Poecilia picta | reverse complement strand
TGTGTTAAATACATTCCTGAGTTGAATCTTTTAGGTCTTCTGATATGCAGCCACTTGTATAACTTGTAGTCGCGAATTCAGAGGTGCGCTTCAATTAAATGCATATCGCCTCAACGCGACTGCAGCATCATAAATGCTACAAGTTTATATCTAGCTGTTCAACATCCATATTGCGCAGCACATCACGAACCCAGTATTTACCTCATTGTGCCGTCTACCTCCTAAGCATATTGAAATTCAAACACTCGCACATACCTATTTTGATTGCTGTCCTGGTTTCTCTCCGTAATTGGCAATTAAACAGTGCCCACAAAGCAATCAGGCAATGACCAGGACAGATGTGATGCAAAAAAGGAAGAGGGGTTTGTTTATCATTTTCCAAACAATAACTTTTGGCTTTATCAAAGAGGATAGGAATCCTAATCAAGCAGACTGGTCATACATTGTAATTGTGTTGCAATTGACAATTTGGCTTGTAGGTTTTTTTTTTTCCTTTCTTTTTGAACTCAATAATTACACAAACAATTTAAATGGTAACACATTATTTTCTATTAGAAAAAAAATTACCTTTGAATGTGTCACAGTTTAGGTTTATGTTGTACTAGTTGGGTATAGATCGCCGCCACTGCTCGATAAAGTTTACCTCAGCGCGGATCGCGCCTCCTTTCACTCAAACTGAACACAGGCATGTCTGGATACTTACATTAGGGCTGTGTAATAATATCGATTTTGCTATATACATCAATGTTTTCTTTCCTAGAAAAAAATCGATGTTCATCCGCAAGTATCTTAACATCCAACTGTCACCTTGCTCACTCACTACTGGCTTCGCCACGAGAGTGATTAGGTCATCAGACTTGGAGCGATTCCTTCAGATTTTAAGCGTCAAGTTTAAAAAGGTATCAAATTATTCAGAGCAGGTACTTGGTGCACTTTATTTACTTTACAAATGCATGTAAGCTACAGTTTGTACTGTTTCAATTAAAAGGAACGTTTTCTCATCACTTCTTTTATTCATTTTGTCCAGCTTTAAGTCTGTGTCCATGTCCAACCAGAGCCAGGTATTGTATAGTTGGTGCTTTTAATTCGTTTTCAGTTAAATTAATTCAATCCAACTCTATTACAGTCACAAAATGTCACCAAAATCAATCTGTCCCTCTAAAACCTTTCAGAAAATCGCAAAAGTGTATTGAATTGTATCGTTAGCTGAATATCGCAATATATATTATATCATGAGCAGAATATTGTATCACTACAGTCCTAATTTACATCAGGTTCCTGGGATGAATTATGTTTCTTTGGAGAACTCAAGGTAGGAGTTTAAAACCCAACCCGTTAGCTCTGGTTGCCCAGCTTTACGTGAACCTCAGGAATAACTTGTAGTCGCGAATTCAGAGGTGTGCTAGTGGTTAACAAACTAGCACTAACATCATCAGGCAGGTTCAGCCCGGTGAGGAGCTTTTGTGCTCTCCTTAGTCTCGTTTCATGCTGATTTTATATTATTTTATTATTATTTTTAGTATTATTTTTCCAGTTATACGATGCATCAAACCATTTCAAATGTGTTATTTAGTCAGCCACAGTAAATATGCTCACCCTCTGAAGATCTCGTCCCATTAACTCCAGCAACCAGAACAGTTTGAGTGGCTCTTATTAAAAACTCAACAGACACGAAATGGAAGAGCTACTAAAGCCACATTAGCAGCATTGAATTAAATCTCCCATTTATTGCTCATCTCTGCACAGTGCAGCGGATTTAACTCCTCATGCAGGGCCGTCCAAGGCTGTCTGACGCCTTGAGCAGAATTTGACTTAGGGGCCCCTGTTGCTGCTAATAACATCAGCACCTCTAACAGCTTCTGTGGTAGATTTAGTGAAATCTGGGAGAGGGTGATGGCCAACCTAAAACAATCAGTTGTAATTGCAGTTTACTAATTTGTATTTGTGAACAAGCAGAGCTCAAACTCAAAGATTAAACTCACAGCATCAGATTGTTGCTATAGTAACAAAGCAATCTATGAGTATTTTTCTTTGAACTTTTACAAAGTAAACTTGCCAACAAATTAAAATCTTTTAATTTATGTATGCTGAAACCATTAAATCAAATTTAGCAGCATTGATTATCTCAGTGAACAGATGTTACATTTATAAATTTGTGGTCTGTGTTAGAATGTTAGCATTTATGGGGCTCCTGAAGCCAAATTAAGTCAGTGGCCTGATGGAGCCACTGACTTAATTTGGATTAAACAGAAGTGCAAATAATTGATATAAATTTTCATTGTAATTTTTGATTAGTTGTTTTTAAGACTAGTTGTGGGTTTAAATAGCGTTTCACTGGCGTTTTCCTGTAACATATAACTACCCAGTAATATGTTTACATTTCCTGTGTACTTAACATGTTTTAATACAAAAACACGGTGAACCGCCAGTGGAACGCCTCGGCGCAATGACCACAGGGCTAAGCAAGATTTCTGGGGGACACCCTATGTATATATATCTTCCCTTCTCACCCTCCGCGGGTCGTCTCTCTCTTTCATCCTCTGAGCTCGGGTCCTCTACCAGAGGCCTGGAGCTTGAGGGTTCTGCGCAGTATCTTGGCTGTGCCTAGTACTGCACATTTCTGGACTGAGATGTCTGATGTTGTTCCTGGGATCTGTTTTAATGTATATGTATATATGTATATATCACCCTATGTATATGTATATATATATATATAATATATATATATATACATATATATATATATATATATATATATATATATATATATATATTTTTTTTTTTTTTTTTTTTTAATTCTACCTTATTAAAGTGTATCATATTTACTCGATGCTTAATGCTAAATGAGTTCTGCTAACTCATTAGCAGAGCATTATATAACTTGACTGAATACTAGTGGGGCAGCTTCAAGGGACACATCTAAAAGATGCAGGACTCCTGCCATAGAGGGGTACATTTTGAGACCACTGAAATGGTGCACAGAAATGAAAATTCTTAGTTTTTAATGTGGCTCTCATTTGGATCAAACTTATGGAAAATTGGAAAAATGCTGAACCTCAGAGTTCCGTTAAATCAAGGCTAAAAATCCATTTGCTTAGAGCTGCCTTTGATTAATAACAATTAGAACGTCAAAGTGTGATTTTTCAGTCCGTCGTTGTTTTACTTACTTTGCTTTTTGCTAGTTTGTCTTGCTTCTTTTTCTCATTATGCTAAGCACTTTGAATTGACTTTGTCGAAAACGTGCCTCAACAAAAAGGACTTTGCATTTAGACACAAAAATCCAGTTTTTATGAAAACAGAACATTTAGTCATTTTTACTGTTTTTCGTTACAAGCCCGATTTTAATTATGGTACATGATTTTTACATACGTATGTGTGTAAATGTGTGTTTGTATGAATTTTTTTATTATATTATCCAAAGGCAAAATACTTATTCCACATTTTGTTGTACTGTTCCCCTTTATTTTAATTTATTTTAATTGTGTAGTTAGGACAGATTTAATTAAGAGAGTCCTTTATTATGGGCCTTGCATTCACAACACTGAGTTTGGTTTCTTCAGAAAACGAAACTCAAAATGAAAAGCACAGAATATTTAGGATTTGGGATGCTTTATGGTAATATTATCAACACAAATGAAATAGAATAATGTTATGTATTCAAAACTGTAATATCTAATGTAAAAGTTTATAATTTTAGAATTAATAACATTTTTCTTTCCTGTTTTTTTGCATAGTTTATGCTGGCAAGTGTTCAATGAAAAAAAAAGTCTCAAACCCAAAAGTCCACTTAAATGCTAACAATTCCTGAAAGAGCAACATTTATGCAGCCATTAAAATGAATTGCAAAATAAGTTTGATTATATTCACTATAATCCTAAAATTTTTGAACTTTTTGACAGTTTCCTTACATCCTAGTCTGCTAGATTATTTGTTACCTCCATCTGTCTGCCAGGGTCCACCAGATCTAGACACTCATTTCGCTTTTAGGTGTCTTTCAGAACGCTGAGGTAGCATTAATGCAAATAAGACGGAGGGTAGGTAGGTGAAATAGAACATCACTGAAAACTACTTTTTCTGACATTTTACTTTTAGACTAGTCTGGTAAAAAAAATCAACCCCTTATTTGAGGCTTTGCTTCATACAGACGGTCTGTACCCTCGGCTATTATACAATTGCTTGCTGGAAGTGTGAACTCTGTTAAAATGTTAAATGATTGGATCTGATTTTACCCAGCCGCTAAAATTTGGCCGTGATGTATATAACAGGACAGCTTTATGAAGCAAAACGGAAACTGTGGACTGTAAACAATCCCAGGGGGCATAGTGCCACAATGTCTTTGACAGAATTAAAACGTCTTTCCATTCTCTTGCTCTGACTTTAACTGCTCAAAATTTGAAAGTGTGTCCAAAACTTACTGGATCTGAGTATTTTAGAGATGAGCAGAGTGGAAGGCAGTGGCGAGTCTACCTGTGATCTTTCAAAAATAATTTGTAGTTCGTCAAATTTTATCGTAGTCAGTGAAATTGAATCTTTTTTTTGTTTGTTTGTTTGCTATATGTGTACAATAATGTAACACTCTGGCGTGAAAATAGAAAAGAAAAGCATAACATTTTCCCCCACAGTGTAGCTTTGTAGAACATGTCTGACTTAATGCTGACATTCTTGACATTTATCTGTACCTAGAAATGTTAAATAAAGCTTAAGCTTCCAAATGTCACTGAAGCTAACTGCAACATGATTTTTTTTTTTTTATCATGGGATTGGGGACTTTGCAGCTGGATGTCTGCAGCATTAAATTTATTATTGGGTTTTAAAAGTATCAAGTAGCATCCAAAATGCTAAGCAAAACTGAGGTAAACTTTTTTTTTTCACCATCAGGCTGATCTCTTTGGAGAAGCCACAAATGTAATTTCCTATTTCCCACCTCTCTGGCCAGACACCAATTCTGACATCAAAGACATCTCTCTTGGGCTCAACAGGACTGGTAGGAGGATAATAGTGGAAAAGCAACATCACACAGAGGTGGAAGATGAAGCAGCTGTGCTTTTAGAGGGGAAAAAAAACATTTTGCAGTGGCAATTTATTATTTTTTTGTACTAAAGTGAAAATAGAACCAACCTTACCCAAACAAACAAACATAAAAAAAACAATAATTAGACAGTTAGTCCCATATGGTGAAATGTGAGTGATGGTCTGTAGGTTGAGCATGCGGGGGTTAAATGTGTACCAATTATTTGCTGATGAACACTCAAAAGAGGGCAATCAGCTGCATGTAGAAGGAAAGCAACAATCAGCACTGATGAACAATGATGATGGCTTTATGCTGATTGAGAGGTCACACTGGATCTGAGGAAGTGAGGTTGAACAGATTGGTGCTCCTTCCAATGTAACTGGTCACACTTTTTAAAAACACTATCCAGTTGCAATTATGAAGGATTCATGCATTTTGGATGTTGTCAAGAGGTCCACCAAGTATTGTACAATGGTGTCTCTCCAATGATTCCTCACCATCAGAGGATAATGAACAGCTAAGGGTGACGGTGGATTTCGAGGCACCAAAAACGTATCGGTTTGAGTCATTTTGTCATAGATGTGGAGCTCTTGATAAAATTGAACTTGTGGGGTCTCTTCCTGGTTGTCCAAATACACTTTTTCCACAGTCACAAGAGCCTGCTGGGTCTGTAGGTTACACAATGATAACTGATTATTTCTGAGACGTAAATTTATATTGCCCAGCTCGCTTTCAGGGAAACTTGCTTTGACTGCCAGATCCAGGAATGTTGGCAGTTGATTTGGATGTCCTCCACTTGTAGACTATTCTCCTTTAGTGTAATGGCCGATTTTGAATTCTGTTGAAACCTCCTTAAATCCCTTATTGGACACATAAACTGCTTCAATATTGCCATGGTGTACACACACGTTCAGCAGTAAGGAGAACAACAAACTAAATGTCTGAGGTTTTAAAAGGGCAAACTTATTTCAGAAGGTAGTTTTGATCACAATTACCTGAAAAGACACATTTTTGTCAGACAGTCTCAATGAGCTACTCACCATTTTTTTTCATCGTACTTTAAAGAATTCTTTAAAATGCTTTTACTTCAGCCCATGTTCTTTATATTGGTTCCATTTTTCAGTATTGGTGAAATTCATTGTACTTACCATATATCAAATATGCTGAAAAAACAGGCTTTCATATGGAGTCATCACAGTTTCACTAATGTTAACTCTAACATTACTCCAAATCTGTTTCAGATGCATTAATCACTCCCTTTGGATTGATTGAAAATTTCGGATTAAATCAGCAACAAGAATTATTTGACCAAGTTGGCGAGGACTAATCACCGTGATAAGATTCACCTGAATTCAGTGTTTCTTTGTTGCCGTGTTCAAGTCTTATTTTTACGTGAAGCATAAAATGGTTTTGTGCACATTGGAGACCGATGGCTTAACCTTGTCAATGTTTCTAGGTGAGGTTTCGGTCTATTATTTGTAATTCAGTTTCATTATCATCTAAAGTGGAGCCCCTTCAGACATTCAAAAGCCTGTGCCAGAAAATAAATGCCAGCCAATAGTCTTAGCGTGACCTTTGGCAGACTAAACCGCTGTTGGAGTTAAAAGCAGAATATCTCACAAGCTGAGAGAGATGGAGGTGGAAACTGCGTGAGCAGAGATGCAACATGGCTCTGTAAGAGGCAGTAAGAAAAAAATAAAAATCTTTAGACTTTTTTGAGACAAAGTTTTTTAAAAAATGACTTAATTAGTTAATTACTGTAGTTTGAATGTTGGTATTAGTTAAACTTTTAATTAGAGCAGTCATTACTCTGTTCTCCAAGTTATTAACTATTCATTTAATCCAGAGCTGTAAATTAGTGTTTGTGCTGTTTAGTTTTTCATCAGTTTGTTCATTTTGTTTTTTATTTCATCAGCATTAATTAAATTTTTGCTAGTTAATTATTTGATTACCTTTACTAATATTTTTATTGATTCATCTACTCATTATTCATAGAGTTCAATATCTACATAAGGATTTTAAATAAAAATTAAAACTTTAGACGTATACATAAATCTCTTTTTTTACAGTAATATTGGGAAAAATAGACAACCATAATTTAGATTATTTTTGCATTTGGTCTATATACATTAATATGATTTCAAGTGGGTTAATATTGCTTCTGTAGAAAGTTATTGCTTTTACTTATGCATTTTTCTACAATATGTCACTATTTCTTGGCTTCTATTTAACAATCAATGTTTACATAAAGATATGATGTCTATCCCTTAAAGGAGTACCTTTTCGCAAGACAAGGTAACTGACAATCAAGTATTTTGTGAATTTAATATGAGCAAAAATAAAGTTAGAAAATTCCACTTAATAAAATGTATATTCAAAAGGAGAGAGTGATGTGTACAATAGTTCAGATCTGGCTGAAACTACATACCAAACTAAAAGGACCTGAAATTCAGATTGAGTGTTTATGGTGCAGACATACCACCAGATTACATTTTATGTCGAAACACAACATGAAAAGCTTCAGAAAAGGTTTTTTTTTATTATTAAAAACTAAAAAGATCTTTGAAATGTGAATAGAGATGCACATGTTTTAAGGAATATATTTATTTGGTAAGATACTTTAAAAGCCTGAAAGCAAGAGAGAAGAAAATAATTTGCTTGACCCTGAGTTTAAATTTAAATTCAATCTACTATTAAATTCAGCCTCGCAAATCGTTGCAGTTATACATATCTCAGCAGAATGATAACAATATTTTTGTACTAGACAATAATCTACTTCATTTCGTATTACAGACTAATAAAATGTTTCAAATAGAGAGCATTGAAAGTGCTACACGAGATGCTATTATTGGATAATTGCAATATTTGACAACTGTGTAAACGCTATGAGAAATGCAAGTGAAGTACTTTCTTTGGTGTTATCACCATCTCTTTGTACATATTTAAGGATAAACTGACCATTTGGGGATTAATGTTCAGTTAAACCCCACCTGGTCAAATAGTTAACAGGTTTCTGAAAAAATCCTATAAGGGAATGCAGTTGAAATGACCCTAGTGTCCTAATGTCTTTCCCAGTATAGTTGAATAGATTTGCGTCTCTATGCCAGTGAGAGGAAAAAAACGTAAGATGAAATACAATTGCTAGAATTTAAGCCATTCCTGCTCGACATCCAAAATAAACCCTGGGTTCCCTGGAGGTGGCTTGTTTATGGCCCAATAAGATGCAGATTTGTTCTAAAGGGATTAAGTTTCCAGCACAAGAACATAAACATATTTCCTTCCTTATTTTTCCCACTATTCATCTTTGATATAAAGGCTTAAAATCACATTAGAGAGAAGAACCATTAATAATTTCCCACTTCTTCTTTTTTTTTCCTGGCTTTTGCTAGATCTACTTTTATCTAAAGGGCAATTTAATCGGAAGAGGGAAAACTGCTTTTATCCCCCGGCACCCCTCCTTTCTCTGTACCTCTTTTTTTTCCTCCTTTCGCTGCTGTCATTACACAATGACGCTTTGTTCTGTTAGTACACGGCACATAGAGAATAGGACTAGGAGTTTCTGAGTCAGTTGCAGAGACAGTCTTACCGATGTGACATCAAATTAATAAAACAAATGTGCTTCGCAGCGATAGAGCACTTGAAAGGAGGTTAGAGGACAGAAGCAAAATCTCTTCAACTGCCGTGTTCCATTGTCATTTTTTTATAATTTTTTTTTCTCCATATTTTTCTTTAGAGTACGCATGCTTTTATGTGTCCGTGTGAGCATGTGGCTTCGGGAGAATATATGTTTGAGTGCCTCAACTCCACTTAGTTTAAATCCTCCACATCCGTCTCTGTGGGACGGTGGCCTCGCTGGCCTCTTCTATGTTCGGGAGATGAGTCTGCAGAGCAGCAGCATGTGGAACAGTGTCGGCACACATACGGCCAAGGCACAGACGCCCACATTTTCCACTTCTATAGATTGCCGAGTGTGCACAGTGGCTACGTGAAACATGAAGCATATTACACTCTTGGAGGGAAAGAAAAAAACATCTTCCTGCAATTAAAAAAGGATTTTGTGAATTTTCAACTTATTATTTGCGGATATGCTTATTGTGGCCTCATTCGAGCTCACACACTCTCACCGACCTTTTAAGCTTTCTCATTAAAGAGCTGCATCATCCCGTATACATCCGAGACCCGGGAAACAACCGAACGTTAAAACCTCATCCCTCCGAGTCAGCGACCACACCGCAGCAATCAGCCCCCTGCCACCCTCACATCTATAATACCTGATCAGCAGCGAGTGGAAGCCATACAGCACACACAATTACACAGTATGAAACATGGCTTGATATGACTTTACACCCATTTACCCACTCATAGCTTATCCCACCAACTCCTCTGGATTTCGTGGATTTTTTTTTTTTTTCAAACCTAATTTTGGCCTGAGGCACTGTTCTCTCTCTCTTTTTTTTCCTCAGCCTGCTTGTGTGGAAGCAGACACCTCCGCTCACAGCAGGAGACCACCCTAACACTAAAATGGCTCTTGCTCCTTCCTAATGGAAGTTGAAAACCGATGACTCTCCTTTCCTTCCCCCCACGGACGAACGTGTTCCTCAAAAAGAAAGAGACAAAGCTAATTAGCGCAGTTTGCTGTAATTTAGAGTTCTTTTGAAATATGTTGGAACCAGACGGTCCGTGTATGAAAGCTGCACTGTGAGGGCCACATTTAAGCAATATGAAAGATGTTCAAGATTGTTTGGAGCAAAGTCGTTTTTGATTTAGGTCCTGTTGAGTAGAGAAGATGCATCAATCAAGATTAACAATTTTTTCCTTGAATTATATTAATTAGAGAGTACCTCAATGCACTTTTGGTTTTCAAAAAAAGTCTAAATTGTATGCACCTATTGCGGTGATCAATAAATAAAAATACAAGTTGTTCATTTCTTTATCTTATGTTAGTTTCAACTCAAATACATCAATCAAATAACCTATATTTGTTTTTGAGGAAATTAATAGCACACACAAAAAGCTTCATCTAGTTATAAACTCTCATCTGCATCTCAGCATCCTTGTTTTGTATATAAGGAGCCTCAGGAGCTCAACCAACCAGCTAATCCAAGACCAAAGTCTCGGACTAGCTTGGTTGTTTTCTCGTAAAACCAAAACCAATTCACCGAATGCTATTTTATGAATCCTTCAAAACCTATGAACTATCATGAGGACATCGGTGTCCTCATGGACCCATAAGTCCTTTTAGTTTTCTATTACAATTTAATCAGATCGGAGATGCCAATTATTAATTTCTCACCATGAGTTTCCTTCCTTTTTGTAGTACCTCTTATTTGTACTTATATTTTAAAAAAATCAACATCTCACGAATATTTACCATTGGAGTTGTTTCTAGATGCTTAGGCTATTAGCTTTAGCTTCCAGAGAAAAAACCCTACCTTATCTGGATTTATTATAAATGAACATTATGAGAATGAAGGTCTGATTTTAACTGTTTTTTGTTGGGGTTTTTTAAACATAAGCAAACATAGTTTTATCAATCCTAAGACCACTGTCCTCTTTGAAGAAATCGGTGATCATTCAAATAGACAATGGAGGCTGGAAGTGGTGTGCCACCAATGACTGTATCGCATGCGCAGAGAGCAAAGAACAAAACATAAGGCATGTTTGGAGTTACAACCTAACACTAAAAGTAAATTAGTTTTTGCTTAGTCTGCTCCAACATTTTTTGCACTGCTTTACTTTTATATCAGTTACTCTGAATAGAAATACTTTTATAAGTTCTATTCTCCACACGTGTTTCACACAGGAACATTATTCCTTTTTAAAGAAATATGCGTTCGCTGGCAAATGAAACTTTTCCTCCCCCTGTTAAATATACATATTGAATCACTTTGTCTTTATTCATATTCCCCGTCTACCTCGCAGCCATTACTGAGGCGCATTAGCATAAGAAGCAGTTAGTAGGCAGTGCCAGTACATGTTGTGCACACACTATATTTGTGAGGATGTGTTTTCATTCGTGTCCAACAAAGAGCTTCACTTCATATTGATCCGTTAATTATGTCGCTAAGGTGTAAACATGAATCGGCGTTACGTCGCGGCAACAGATGTACGCAAGGTTTAAATAAATTACACAAAGAGAGAAAAAACAAGGTCCCCAGTGAAACAGGACAAAGGGATAAAGTAATTTTATTTATTTATTTTACAATGTTAGATTTGGCAAACGCTGTGATAACTGAAAGTATTGTCATTAACGGCTTTGCACTAGGATAGAGAATTTTTTTTTTATTTTACCTGTAAATGTATATAATTTCGCTTCAGACTTTCTCACCAGAGTCTATGCGTTTATTTTATTATATTTTACTGGCAAACATGCATTCAGTTCAAGCAATATTGATGAGCAACAAGCAATATTATGCATGTGCAAAGAATAAAAACCACCAGACACATGTACGTATCTACAATATTTTGCACTTTGGATTATTCCTAAACATCTGTGTTTTTTGTGACCTTTTGACGTTTTGTACACAGCTATGAATCATCAGTGGAGCTACAATAATCACAGCCAACAGCTTTGCCAAAATATTTACATTTCTGGCAGGTTTTTCATATTCAAAACCACAATCATAAATGTATGCTTTTTTTGAATTCCTATCATATGCGATTACTGAGTAACAGAAGTGGGAGGAAGAGGATGTGTAGTTTTCAAATATTTATACAAAATGGAAATCTGAAACTCGTGTGCCTTTCTACTTAGTCTTTCCCTAGAGACCGAAATCTTGTCAGTAATGTTTAATCCTCCAGCAGTCTTAGCGTGACGCTCAGGACTGAGCACAGCAGATGTAACGGTCAGAAACTGGGTGTCCTGTCAGCCTGTCAGCCCCCGAAATCACATACAAAAAAAACCTCAAAGGGTGCACGCAGGGTCAGTGCCACCCCACCGGGACCACGCGTAAAAAGCTTGTGGAATCCAATGGACCCTGACTCTTGCAACTGCAGGAAGGTTAAGTTCATAATGACAAGCTACAACGTGAACTTTGACCCCAGCATCTTTGGTTGCCTCTGACTCGTTTCTTTTGAGAATCTTAGTATTTCTGAGTGCAATATTTTCTAATTAAAATCAAGTTCATTTTAATAAACTTTAATACATTTTGGATTATGTAGTCTAGTCCAAGCATTACAGTGATGTCTGTTAAGATGAAATATATTTTTAGTGAATCAACTGTTGAAAATAATTTCCAATCCCCCGTTTCTACCCCCAACTAACATTCTCACATTAAAAAAAAAAAAAATATATATATATATATATATATATATATATATATATATATATATATATATATATATATATATATATATTACAAACTTTCAACTCGAGTATTCACATACACATACCCTACACCAGTGGTTTCCAAACATTTTCTGTGCCCCCCCTATGGATTACAAATAGCTGTCTGGTTGAACGACGTGTGTTAGCGAAGGAGGAGGGGGGAGAGGATTCTTAGAGATTCTTAGAGGTTAGTTTGGGGGGAAAACTGAAAAGTTCTTTGTGTTTTGTTGGTTTGCTGCCATGATTCTAACACACCTGTGTAGCTCTGCACAGCAGCAGCAGGTCTATGGAGTGAAAATAGTCTCAAAATATCTGTGCGTGTGTAAAAAGATTTGTGTGTGTGTAAAAATATCTGTGCGTGTGTAATACTTGATTTGTAAAGCTTAAAAACAAAACAAATCTTCTCCTATGCCTATACATGTTGAAAAAGTACACACAAATCACCTGGTACACACACGCAAAACTGCACTTACACACAGATCCGGTTACGAGTCCACAACTATTTTTGAGACTCATTTCACGCCTCGGGGAAGCTCCAAGATTTGTGTGTAGATGGTTCGTTTACATGCTAGTAAAAGCTGGGACATCTGAGTTTTGCTCTGAGTCTAGTGTTTTTATCCTCTGAACGTTTCTCACTGTGCTGAAGTGGCAAATACGTTAGTTCGCTGGAAAACGATAAATCTCAGCACTTCCTTATAATGTCCTAAAATTATTTATAGACATATTGTAAATTTTTGAGCAGTACAGGAGACTAAGTGGTCTGAAAAAGGACCACTGGGTGGCAAAATGGTTCGCTGGCCAGAAAAATAGCCAGGCAAACCCAGAAGCAAGACGGAGCATCCCGGTGGTTTGTCATCTGAAGTAAGTAGAAGCTAAACCTGCAGGTTTTGCTCGCCGATTATAATGAGACATGGAGTAAATATAAATGATTTCAGGTTACATTTTATATGTCTGGTATTTTGATACTCTGCCCTCCTCATATGTTTCTGCTGGCGGGAGCTTAGGTGACTCACAAGTTCAGATGTAAGATGGTAGTTACTAGGCACTCAATTTCTTTCCATGACACCCTTTTAAGATATTTATTTTATAAGACGTTTTTCTTTTCCACTTGTAGGTACAACTACGTATTGATCGTTTTTAAACCCTACAAATGATTACATTGAGATTTATTTATGATCACACTAGGTTGGAAACGTGCATGTCATGCTGTGCACTTTATTTTCTTTTTGTACTGGACAAAAAAAATAATAAGACAGCTCAGATATCCTCAAATATTATTTGGTGTAGAGGAGAACAGATGAGACCATTTTCTGTTGTTTTTTTCTGCACACAATTGACTGTAATTGCACTGAATAATGATAATAGCAGTTATATTATGAATAAACTGTTCATCAGGGACAAAAAGCCAAATTGCTAAATGTATCCAAATCTATAGATTTCTCGCAGTGTGCTTTTTGTTTCTCCTCACATTCTCTAAGGCTTTATTCCACACAGAATCCACTTTACCCCCGTCAGAATAGAAATGTGACATTTAGGTTAAAGGACGACTAAGGATGACAGGCCAGCACAACAACAGGTTTTCAATTACTGAGAAACTGTGGATTCCATGACTGCAGAGGAGTGACCCTCTCATACATCCATCAAGGATGGTGCTGTAGAACCTTGTCTGTGATAATTAGAGGCTGCAAACCAGCACCCACCAATTACAGTGCAATACTTTGATTAGTTTGTCACCACTTGCAGGAGCCACTGTGTTTGTTTGTGTATGCGCTATGACAAGAGGAAATTTGAAAGAAGATACATGAAAGTTTACCCAACAGGGGAAAGAAGTAGCAACTTTGTTGTATCTGCTTTGCATTAATATTTTTTCCCATTATTAATGTTAAAGTAAATATTGAGGATATATTTCAGAAAGGAACTTTGGCTTTCAAACTCCCAAAAATTTCAGCTTTGGTTATGTTTAGTGTTTCCTCTGATTATGAAATCTGTTCTTTATACCCTCAATGATTAAGTTGCTTTTGGCATCATTGGTAAACTAAGATATTCTTATTTACAATTCACAGCCTCCTGTTATAGCGTTAGTTTTTGTTAGTTGGGTTTCTTTGTGTTGGTCTTTATTTAGTTTTGTTTGGGATTTATGTTTATTTAAAAAGTCTGGACACTGTCATTTCATTTTCTCATATATATTCACACTTACAGATTTTCCCCTTTTCAAGTTCTTGTTTTCTGTATAAATAAAGCATTCATATATTGATGTTGTAAAACTTTATTCTGAAATGTATACTGTAGGTATCTTCAGAACATTTGCCTGGATCATCAGCTTAATGCTTTAAGATTGATAGCAAAGTAGTTTCCAACACTGGAGAAGAAACGGCTGCATAGTTTTGATTTTTTTTCGTATTTTCACACAAAATATGTTTTGTGGGCATAACTATGCAACCAAATTTATGCATTTAAAAAAATTACACATTTTTGTTGAGCAGATTTGTTTGTTTTTTCAAAGAAGTGGGCAGAAACTAGTTAATTTGACCACTCCCTGGTCAAATACTTCACTGAATAACAATTTGTTTTCAACCAGTAATGCAGAGGTTAAAGTAAGATTTATCTACACAAACTTAATTCTAATGTAATTCTCTATACGCTTAGAATGCTGTACCACGTAGAAGTCGTCTTCTCCAAACTCATTTAAAAAAAAGAGAGAGCAAGATTTCTGACACATTTCTTGTTTTATTTGTCATGTATTTTTTGCATGTATTGTGATTGATGACCTTGGTCTTTACCCATTTACAACTGCTTCAACACTTTGAACTGAATTAGCAGATAATATAATATCTTGTTTAATCACTTGAATACAAGTCGTAGCTGTTAAAGGACTGAATCATGATGAAAGTTGGAGACAGGAAGATGGAGCGCGCACACACACACACACACACACACAGACACTCCAGTCTCTACACACAATCAAACACAAACAGTGTTCACATACATCACTAGAGAAGACTCAGGGGTCCAGGACTCAGCCTTGAGAGGGAAAGCATAAACGCTGGTTACTGGGCCAAAGAAGCAGATGACAACAGCATCCATCTAAAACGGTTGTTTTCCTTTGTGTCAGCTTTCCATCTTCCTTCCTCCCATGAATTCTTACTCCCATCTTGCTCTCAGTTGTTCCCTTTGTCAGCGTTTCAAGGTGTCTATTTTGGTATTGTTTCTCTCGCTGGATCTCGACAGCCTTTCTCTGGTACATCCTCATTTTTCCCAGATGGTGGTGGATCGGTGAGACGTCCAAGTACTCATCCCACATATGGAACCCCTTTGCCAGGGATAAAGGTTGGTGATATCCCCTGTTCCTGGCTTGCTGAGGCAAAGCCAAAACCCTGTTCAGGTCCCGCTGAAAGAAGCATTCTTCTCAGTCAGTATCCATGAAGCTGACAGCAGGGCAACTGGGCTGTTGCATGCAAATAGACAGACATGGGCATTCCATAATACGTATCAGTGCCACGAAAAAGTTCAGGCAAATCACAAGCAACAGATTTGTCACATGTGAACTGCTACCACAACGGAAAACCCAGTTTAACACAGACTTTATTCACATTCAGTTAGTAGGACTCATCTCCCATCTTCCTCCATCACAGTTACATGAAAAAGAAAGATGTTTAAATCCTAGTAGGTTTTAGTGAGCTTTCACTGTTTAGGTTTGTGAAGGTGATGTAGCAAAAAAAAAAAATCATGTAGTATGTTGGTACTGTTAGCTGCAGTTCTTTAATAGCGATCTCAGGACTTTTTAATCTCCATTGACTTACCATCTTGCCATATAGCGTAACAAGATAAATTAGGACAATTAAGTTTGTGTTCAATTCCAGCTACCTCCTGCAACATACCGATGTGCCTCTGGGCAACGGACTTAACCCAGGTTGACCACCGATCTGCTTTCGATCCGTGTTTGAATGTGTGTGACTGAGTGAATGTGGATCTAATGTCAAGTGCTTTGAGCGGGTGGTAAGACTATAAAAGTTCTATATAAATTCAGCTCATTTACCATTCAGCATTCAATGAGCCAAGCAGTCTGTGACTAAGTTAAATGAGTGTTTGTGAAATTTTATATTTATGTCCCAGGAAGAAGGATGATGGGAATTACCAATAAGAAGTTCCGAAAAACCATTTTCAGTTATAAAAATAAATAAACAGGATGTAAAAAAAAATAAGTTAAATGCAAAAATGTAAAGGGGTTATTTGGAGGTGCCAACGAGTCTCTGCCCAGTAATCTTCTAAAAACAGGTGTTTTGTTTTTTCTGTCTAAATGAATGTCCTCAAATTAAAGCGTGACCTTTTTTAAAATTTTAACTGTGAGATTATGCTATAGTCGTAAATGACAGTTGTTTTTTTTTTAACTCAGGATGGATGGTAACCCGCAGCTGTGTGACCAATAGGAATAAGGTGGCGGTGGAAGCTAACACATTAAACAACAATGGAACTGTGGAGGCATGTTCATAAAGTTTTATTGGGATGTAAAAACTGCTGATTGTTTATTAGAGAGAGAAAAAAGATAGAAACAGGAAGAGAGACAGAGAGAGAAAGAGAGAGAGAGATAGAAACAGGAAGAGAGAGAGAGAGAGAGAGAGAGAGAGAGAGAGAGAGAGAGAGAAAGTTAAAATTGCCTGATGTTTATTAATTGCTGCATGCTTTGTTGCCGCCATGGGTATAATGATCAAGCCCGGATTTTTCTAATCAGGCTTGGCATGATCTGATGAGCTCTGAAAGGTTGACGTTAACACCCTGATGAATTTCTATGGGAATTAACACTTGACTGAGTATGCTGCTACAATTAGAAGTGGAAAAAGAAACAGAGGAAAGTAAGATGCAGGCAAAACTTGGAAAGTTAATGAGGAGTAGAAGTAGAGTTCATAAAATGTTTCATCTTGTTGAAGCATTGTCTTTTTATGACGAGACATTTTAATGTCATGAATCATTTTTGACTTTTTTCCCCCAAAATTCGTGTGACATACATCTTGCATGATTTCACCGAAAAACAAAACTGTTAGAGGAGGAATATAAAAATAAAAGGGTTGCCAAACCTTCTTTGCATACGTCAGCACACCAAGAATAAATAACAACTGATACTTTATTATATTATCTTATCCACGACTCTTTTCATGACAGTCTATCAATCCATGATTAGATTTAGTTAAATACTCTGAACATTGTTTTTCTTCAGCTGAAGCCAGTTATTTGTTTTGGACATATGGTTGGACTCTCCCATGACGCAGAAAATTCAGAAGGTTTTAGACCGAAATTCGCAAGTATTTTAACTTGTTCATTATTCAGTTTGCCTAATCTAAAAGCCTAATTCCACCTCCCCCATCCCAAAAAAATATTTCTCATAATTCTGCCACAAACATGTATCATTATGTTTGGTGATTTCAGTGATGTTTTTGTCCCAAAGATATTTTTCAGACCCAAAAATTCAAGTGTTGGCATAGCACCATAACACTTTCTCAGGATTATGGGAGATATGAATGGAAAGATATTTCCCATATATCAATAAACATATCCAATATAACATCCAGTAGTGATGTTCCTTTTTAGTGATGATCCTAAAACTACTCTAGAATTTTGGATTTTCTTAATTTACCAATTTGTAATATACACTATGCTGAAAATTTGTCCTTTCTTCTGCTTTTCTCCTTACTGATACCTTTATTCTGATGGATCTTGGGCCTTTGTAATGTCTCTGAAAACTATGCTTTGAGCAAATACATTGCAAATGTGTGCAGATTTTGTTTTAATCCACAGTAAATGACGCATTTTCAACATGGTTGAAGGCCAGGTTAACATTTTCTCTCTCTCTCTCTCTCTCTCTCTCTCTCTCTCTCTCTCTCTCTCTCTCTCTCCTACTCACAGACAGACATGCTCGTATAGACACACAACAAGTGAGTGAGAAGCAGGGCTGTGGAGTGTAAGCAGGTGTCCTATGGGAGCTAGTGTACCATTAGCAGATCATTTCCCTCTCTGCTCCAGCAGGCGCTCCTCTATCATACCTCCTCTGTCAGCACTGCCTCAGAGGATTACTGGGAAAGAAAGGGAAAAGCAGAAAGACTGAGCTGGGGAAGGAGAGTAGAGTGTGAAATTGAAACTTGCATAGCCCCTGTGTGCCCTCAAAACTGTGATTATTACTTGGTAGGCATTTTTTTTCTCCCCTCATCCATACACTTTCTGGGGGGGAAAAAACAAGCAGAATATTATGTATATTGGAGAAAATAGTGTCCATCTTTACCACAGTGGGTTTTTTTTGTTGCAATAAAACCAGAAATGTTCAACTAAACGTATCGTACAGCCGCTGTCCAGAGTTACATCGAACTTCACATTCTTCTTTCCGCCTACACAACATCCACTGCTAAAACATATTTCAGCAGATTGTTGTTTTGACGTGGCGGGTCAATCTGCAAGACCTTCCCTGATCCCTGACCCTCTGTCGCTCACTAGAGCTACTTTAGCTGGGGGCCAAAGTGGTGGCCTGGCTGGCAATAAGCCCACTGTCATCACAGATAAGGATGCCTCTCCAGTGCTAAAGCCCAGGGACTGAAAGAGGAGAGGTTGCAGAGATGGAAGGTCAAATAGAAGTGGGCGGGTGGAAAAGGGTGCAACGGCTGAGAGCGTGATAATATAATAGAGGAGGTAGACAGAGGGATGAAAGGAGTTATGGTGAAGCACATGTTTTTGATGGCCTAAATCTGCTGGACTTTACAGACGTGTACAAGTTTAAAGTCTGTCTAACGTAACGGCAGGCTGCACATTGTACAATAAAGACATATTTGGGATCAGATTACCAAGGTCCAAACCCCACACCGTGCAGGGCCGTTGTAAGCCAAACATTCTCCTTTTTATATCAACATGAGCCATGGTAATGTCCTATTTAAAGGCTTCTTCACCACAGATACAGTGCTTAGCAAAGTTGTTAAACTTCTTCATTTTGCCAACTAACAGATTTCAAATATATTTGATATTTCATGTGGTAGGGCAATGACGACCTTCGTACAGTTGTAATGTGGAAGAAAAATGTTGCATGAATTTTAAAGTCTTATCAAATCGATACAGCTCAAGTCAGACATATCGAGAGCAGATCATCTGCAAACAATGGTTTTAAAGTTCTGCAGCAGACCTTTAGTTGGATTTCCCTGTCAGAACTAAGGCAGTTCCAACTTGGTACTATAAAGGTGAACCACAGTGAGACTATGATTTTTTTTTAGAATTTTCCTTGATAATAACTGGAACATCACTTAGTTTTAGTCTGGACTGCAACGTTTTATTATCTTTATATTGCCACTGCAATGGAAAGTTTTCTGTGATGTTTTGTACTTGACATTGCTTTGTTGCTGAAATGTGCTTTACAAAATCCTTGATGATTAAGAGATAAGCAAAAGACGTGGTATGGGTTGAATAAAGCCTTACAGCACCGCTGCGGCGTTTTCTTATGTTTTTGAGTCTGACAGCAAAAGTATTTGTTGCCAACGCTGTGATAAATAGGGGTTGGCATACCTTTTAAGGGCAACTCGATGTGTGGAATAAAATATCCTAAGCCATCTTCGCACAGTCTGTTCTGAGAGCATCAAGATAAGACACTGCTGAATCCCAACACTAAAGAGCACCAACCCAACAGTGTTTCCTACCTGACTCTCCAGACTCCCCTTGTCCATCATCTGCACTTGGACTATGTCTGTTTTGACTGTCTGTTACAGCTCAAGTATCAAATGAAATGTCGCTCAGACACAGCGTCACTGTTTCAAAGTTCTGCGGCATCAACAGTATTATCCCAAAATCTGGAGTTTTGTAACCTGAGGTTTTGTGTACCAGAAGTTACTTCTTTGAATAAAGGGATCACAAAATAAGTGTGTAGTGAGAGACTTTGGTCTTCGTTCTCTTAACACATAAAACGGAGCTGAGACAAATGTCTTTTTGAGAACAAGTGATTTCGGCAAATGCAACGACTTGTCTTCAGTTCTCACCCTGTGACAAAGCCCTCTCTGTCAGAACCTCAATGACATGATAACTTAATGATTTCTTGGTTGCCAAACAGTGTCTCTATCAGGAACGGCTATTGATGAACCAATTTGAGATAAAGGTAAAAAAAAAATGATAGATGCAATTGCTGTTATGGATGGCCACTCAACTGAATCAGCAAAGCTAGAAGAATCTGTCTTAATTCAGTCATTTAGCTGCCCATCAAGCAGTCTCTGGTTTTTGGCTAATAAGATGAAAGTTTAGAAGAGATACAGGGGAACTTAATATCATCACCACATCTCTCTGACCCATCCCAATAGACGGCCTGTTGGGGGGTGGGGGGAACCTCAGGTCTGCACAGTAAACTTTTGCTCTCAGGGTAAATGCTACAATAAAAGACGAGAGAATTCTTTACACACTGATGGATTCTTTAGTAACATGCCACTGCCATGCAGATCTGTACAGCGCAGTGCTGTATGACTGTGACCACATGAGTGAGCGGTGGTGAGCGCCATGCTGACTAACCCCATCTACAGGTTGTAACATTTGTAACAGAAAATAATTATTTACATTCTTCAGGCTGAAAGAAAACTGTCTGGCATATTGTATTTATTATTATCTCCCAGGAACCGTGGCTTAATGCCGAGTTAAAGAAGTTTTAAATTGCCCAAGAGAATATGTACATGTTTTGACTGAACACCTGGGATTAATTGTTCATTTCTGTAGAAGAAGAATTAATAATTTTTCGTAATGGGAAGTGAGTATCTGAAGTATCTGAAGTATATAACAGAGTTAATTGGGCTTGTAGCCTGACAAGTATTATAAACATGTAGTTCATTTAATAAAATGTTTATTTATAATTTGATGACAAAATAACTGTGTTTTACCAAACATATTGTGAAATGTGTAAAATGCAAAGCTTTAATTAAGTACTTAACTGTTAGTTTGTCAATATAACACGCTAAATCTTAAATGTACGCCTGATAAAAGAAAAAGGGATGTAGTGCTTAGCTGCACTGACAACTAGATAAACGGGTCAGAAAAAAGATAAAATAGCGAGGGAGAGGGAAGTAGCTCAGCTATGCTAGCTTGACTTTGACAACCTTAACACCTAGATGTGCTGTGGAATTCTGTGTGTTTCAGTTCAGTTAAAAAATAAAATTAAGGTGACCTAAACACACCAACTCTGACAGATGATCAATGCAGCAGGAGTTTAAATTAGCTAATCTACCACAGTTGTGTTTTTAAGTAGCTGTCTTCTTCAAAGCAAGACTTGAGTTTTCTGACTCCGTCTTCTTCTCACAGGGAAGATTGGCGAAATCATTCCCTAGGACAGTGGTCTGGACAGCGCTCTCTTCATGGCTACTGTCTTGAAATGACGTCTTCATCAAAGCTAAAGTTGAGCTTTCAGACTCAACTGCTGGGAATTGAACAGTATTGTGTTGAACAGAGTAACGGATAGCGGATAGTTTTTCATATATATATATATATATATATATATATATATATATATATATATGTATATATATATATATATATATATATATATATATATATATATATATATATATATATGGGTTATATGGGTGGCAGTCTGCTTTCTTATTTCCTCACTAAGAACATTTAAGCAGAAAGGCCCAGGAGAAAAAAAAAACTCAAAATGTCCCCTAGGAGAACTTTTCCCTGGTTTTGCCGTGACCAGTCGCATGTGGTATTGGCAGATCTACTTTAATTAAAGAAAGGATGAGTGGAGAAATGAACTCTTGCTGAGATGAGATGGAAACTTGATTATCTTCAGAGACAGAAGACGAAACTGCAAGAATGGGTCAGTCAGTTGTCTGACATGTATCCAGTTACAAATCTATCCAAATGCTACTTTGCTGCTTTTCAAACAAGTAGATAATTAATTGTGCTGAAAAACAGTTTTTATTTTCTTGTGTATGTTTTAATATATGCATGAATGCATATGTTTTTTATGGTTTGTTTGAAGTAAAGAATGTCTATTAAACTAATAATATAATGAAGAACAAAAGCTAAAATTATCTTTTGAAAAAAAATAAATTTTTACAGTATTCTTGCTTCATATAGTACCTTGTTAGAAATGCAAGGCTGCTGCAAACTAACACCAGTAGTACTCATGAATTTAAGAGTGCGGAAGCTCGCCTGTTATCGCTTTTGAAAGGTAATGTACATCGGACACATTTACCTGATAGCGTTTTTTTGTTTGTTCTTTTTTTGTTAGTTTTTTTTTCCAACTATATGGAATAATGCCAAAAGCTTTCTGGTTCGGGTGGGAATGCCACGTAGGTCTAATGCTGCCAACACTGACCTGACAGACAGAGAGGCTGTCCATTGAGGGGTTGCAGAAATAAAAGCTTCGACCCGGATCACTGAAGCATCCGACACACAAGCCTGAGCTGTTTTGGTCTCTGAGGCAGAAACTGCCTTTCTGTCACCCACTGCATGAACGTGCGCGCACACACACAAGCACACACAGACACTGTACCACTTTAGATAAACAAGATGATGCCTATGAGGAACATGAATGTGTTGCTTTTAATCATTTTCATGTTGAAATTAACTTGGTCGGTCGTTTTTTTTAGATGGCACTCACCTTGATATTGAAAAGAAAATCTTGATGCTAGTCAAAATATGCCAGTAACTCCCAATTAAGTTGAACAAAACTCACTCATTATAATGATCTTTTGTTTTCAATGTTGAATTTTAAACCAAATAATGATCTACAACACTGTTTTTTCCCAGAACTGTTTTAAGAATATAAAGCTAGACATGTGCTGCTTGGACTAAGATCCAAATGAGCTCAACCAAAAAAAAAAAAAAAACTTTTTCAATATTCTAAGTGTTATTAAAATTCCCTTCCCCATTGTGATGATAAATTTGATGCGATAAATAAGAACAAGGAACCCATTTCTGAATCCACAAGAGAAATTACAGTTCAAATTTATCATTCATGGGCTGCACAGTGGCACAGTTGGTAGAGCTGTTGCCTTGCAGCAAGAGGGTTCTGGGTTGGATTCCCAGCTCCAGTCTTTCTGCATGGAGTTTGCATGTTCTCCCTGTGGATGCGCGGGTTTTCTCCGGGTACACTGGCTTCCTCCCACAGTCCAAAAACATGACTGTCAGGTTAATTGGGCTGTCCAAATTGCCCCTAGGTGTGAGTGTGTGTGTGCATGGTTGTTTGTCCTGTGTGTCTCTGTGTTGCCCTGCGACAGACTGGTGACCTGTCCAGGGTGACCCTGCCTCTCACCCAGAATGTTAGCTGGAGATAGGCACCAGCACCTCCCGACCCACTAAGGGACAAGGGTGTAAAGAAAATGGATGGATGGATTTATCATTCATCTTTTTGGCTCAAAGGAGGTTTTATTGTAGGAGGTGAATAAAAATGGCTAGACAATTTAAGAATGGAGAATAAAAGTACCGGATTCAATTTGGCATATACTTTCTACCTTCATTTTCAACTTCTCCAGTGGCCCTCGGTTCTCTGAGTTAGACAGTAGCAACCCACTCAGGTGGGAGCTTTGGATCTCATCTGAGAGGGGAAAGAAGCTCACAACAAGCTCCTTTAGCCTTTCTCATCCATTTTATTTTATTTTTTTGACATTTTCCCTCCATTTTAGTGAGCTGAAACCCAAATTGTATGGTCTTCTGTACATTGCCTTGCAAACGTTTGCTTCGGCTTGAACGACTTGGGGCAGAAATTGCCCGTTCTTAGGAAAAAATCTCAAGCTCAGTGAAGTATGATTTGTCACAAATTTGTCACAGATTCTTAAGTGAATGGAGGTTTGAACTTAGACTAAGCTATTCCAGGATATTAATAGGATGCATTTCTACTGCAGTGTTGGCCGAATGTTTAGTTGTTTTTTCTTCCAACTTGAAGGTGAACAGACAACTTTAGTTTATTGAACTTGTTAATTTTTTTTTCTTTCCCATCTGCTAAAGAAAATAATCCCCACAGCATGATGCAACCAGCACCATGTTCTACTATGGACACGGTCTGCTTATATTGTTGTACAGCTTTAGCATTTTGCATTTAGTGGCACATACGACTAATAGCTGTATCCTGTTGACAGATCCTTCCACATGAGCTGTGGGACTCTACAGCTCATTCAGAGTTACCAAGACCACACGACTCCCCCTCTAATTATTACTCCCTTAGCGTTGCCCATCAGTTCAGTGCTGAGTAATCTGCTTTGATTAAAAGGACTTGGTTATACATTTCCGAGCTTCTTTCTATCTTTGGCTGTTTGACGTCTTTGTCCCCCACAGCTGCACTTCACTGTACGTTTCAACCCAGATTTCATCTCTTAGCTACATTGTCTTTCTTTTTATATAATAGTGGGAGTTGATAGGAGAACCGCAGGCCGCCTCTTACTCAGATCCCAGGCTTGCTTTTATTTTTTTTTCTTCCTACCTCATACATCAATTCACCGTGACTTTTCTTCTCTGACCAGAGAAGTATAAAATAGACAGCGGGGAGCCGATGCGTATTATTTTTTTATTTATTTTTGAAGTAAATTTGCTTTCAGAAAGCCTGGGTCAGGTGCCAGCAATAAGAGGGTCGTTGAAATGTTATTTCTTTTCTTTCTTCCCTCTTCTAAGATTCTAACAGTTTTCATTTCTGTCTTGGCCCCAGGGTTATTTTGATGTTGAGTAAGCTCTCCTGTTCAGATGATCTTTTTGCTTTGAGCTCCTCAGACTGGTTAGCCAGACTGCGACAGCCCCACGAATAACATTAAAAGTTAAATTACTTTTGTGCTTCTCGCTTGTTGTTTGTGTCAAAAAATGACCCCGCGCAAGAAATCTCAAATTGAGAACAATCAAACGTGATTGTTGTTGTCGTACACCTACACAGGTGCTTGAGCATGCAACTGATTTGAACTGGGTGTGTGTGCATCTTGCTTAAATGCTTGATTGGCTTTACATTGATCCACAACCTGCTATAGTAACAGTTTGTACAGCTGCCCGGTATTAATCTGCGTCGGTCTAAAACTCCCAGGGAAATCAAATACTTGAATAGTGCAGATTTGCTACAAATGTTAAAAATTGCTGATATGTTAATTTATAAGAGTTGAGTTAATTAGATGCACTTCTGTATGTGTTTTTGAGGCAATGTCTCTTTCCTTATGTGACATCATACCAGGCGAAATGAAATGTATTTTATTTAGTGATGGTTGGTATCATTTGCATACTTAAAATCAAATAAGATACATTAATGAATAGAATTAAAAAGGCAAAGTGCCTGCTCACATGTTTAAGATTCTACAGTAACATAATTTGACTCTTTAGTTTACAATGCTTCAAATTTCATTCTTTGGTTCACTTCAGCGACCTCTCTCGAAATATCTTCACATTAAAATCGAACCTCTACAGTAGACATATTGACTTTTGAACTTAATGAACATCCACATATGGAACATGAGAGCATTTCAGTGTCACTTAAAGCAATTACAACAGAAGTGCTTAATATTGACAGTAAACATTAAAAGGTTGTCTTTCGTGTTGATTGTCAAGGTGTTGAGGCGGCTCATAATAAGGCAAAGGAAGCTGTGTGTTTGTGTGTGTGTGCGTGCGTGTGCATGCGTGTGTGTGCATTTGATTAAACTCTGTTTGATGTAGAAGTCAAGATAGACACTGTGGTTAATAAGCACCGGCACACCTAATCAAGACTGCGCTCACTCTACAGTAGCAGCATAAGGTCACTTGTGATTGATTTATATAAGAGGAAGCATCAGTCTGTTTCTTGGCACACAAAGATTTCCACTAAAATGCAAGTGTGCTGTAGTGTGTGAACCTCAGTAATGGCACCGGACAGGGCTGTAAAGATTTGATAAAGGCGCCTGCGTCTCTTACTATCTGCCTAAGTGGTTCTACCAAGAGCGAAAGCAAAAATCCAGGGGTCTATTCGAGTATGCTCAAAATTCGTCGTTTTTAATGACTGCAGCCCATTGTCGGGTTCTGACATTTATGTTGCATTTAAGCAGTCAAAAAATAGCCCGTCTGTTATTTGAACGTTAAATTTAAGTGGCGAAGATTTAACCATCTGAAGCTTTAAAGCCTCGAGAAACTTTAAGCCATTTTCTGTGCCCTTCCTGTAATCAAAGCTCTTACAAATCATTTTGCTTCTACTTACGACTTTAAATGTTGTTATAATTTAACACACTTAAAGACAAGGATGGCAAAATAAAAGATGGTATGAGATGGGTTGACTGAGGACAAAAAAGATCATTGCAAATTTCTGATTTAGTGCAGTTGGGATCCCAGACACACATGGTTAAAAACTGCCCCTCTGTACCCTTTTGTTCGTCCAAAGGATCTGGACTTTCAGCGCCACAGAAGCGATTGTTTGCTGGACGATTCGATTCTGTTGAAGTTTGAAATAGTCAGATCTGATTTTACCCAACTGCTAACATTTTTCCATGACATATTTTACGTGCCAGATTGATGAAGCTTACCGGAGACCATATGTGCTGTAAGCAACCCTTTGGGAAAAGGGCCATGGCATCTTTTTCAAACAATACATCAAATGTCTTGTACATTCCACTTTCTCTGTCTTTAATTCCTCAATATCATATTGTGTCAGATGGAATACATTTTATATGTGTGAACCAAAAGCTGACCTGGGAATGCATATTTTGCACACTTATTTTGCAGTAAAATAATGTATACAAACCCTGACACTTTACATTCTATTAACCTTTGTTGAGCCTGAATTCTAATTGTAAAGTTCTCTGAGCTCCAGTACCAAGGATGTTGGGGACTTTTGAAATCTGCTCAGTGAAGTCTAATTGCGGTGCCAACAGCCTGTTTTACGTAGCAGATTGAAGTCTAAATGAAGCTCTGACCTTCAGTTTGTTCTCTCTTCATCAGGCCCTGTTGTTTTCTGGCTTGATTTCTGCAAGGCCCTTTCTCTCCTCTTTATGTTTCTCTTCCCTTTAATTTAATCAAACTGTCTGTCTCTTTGTTCCTCATCTTGCACCGCTTGCTTTCGCACTAGTGTCGTTAATAAGATAAGCCCTCACTTTTCCATTAAGGTCCCGTATTTTTTATTTGAAACACAAAATATAATTTAGTGCTCCGAGTACAAACTTTGTATTTGCCTTTGTAGAATATGCATGCTTCAATAATGTCCCTCTATGTAAATAGCCTTGCCAGCCCTATTTTAATATATATCTGAAAATGATATGTATGCCTAGAGTTATCCACAATTGACAGCAGGAGTGCATGAAGCAGTCCTCAAACTGATCTCTCATCTCCAACTTAAAAGTTTGGATTTACAAAGGAGGCACTCTATAACACACTTTTACATTGGCTAAACAGGAGAAAAAAAAAGCTGCACGGAAGGCATAAATGTGATAAACTTTCTTATCAGACCTACCAATGGCAGCCAATTTAGAAGAGTTTTAATATGAAGTGATTTAATCTGAAGCTCATTCTCAAGTACATTCAAACACACAATGTGCCGTAATGAGGTTCAATGCATTCCGTGGCGAGTACCTGTGGTCCGACTCTGGCTACGATGGTTTTATGGGTCTGTAACACAAGCAACTAATTATTCTAGCAAACCTTTTAGGACGCGTCAGACTTCAGGTGAGGGTGAACGACACAAAACACAGGTTTTGGCAAAGAGGCAAAGTTAAAGATAGAGGGAGGGAGGGAGAGAAAGAAAAGAGCTCATTATTACAGCTAATGCTCTTGAGTCACTTATCACTGACTAACAGCACAGGTGCAGCCAAGCCATTATAAACAGTTGCAAAGTGTGTTTGGATAATGAACTGGCCCCCGAAGACCTTCTTTACTTTCAAGAGATGTAGGAAACACCTGCATAGGCAGCCGCAAACAAGGAGGAACAATGCAAGGACTACGAAGTGTTAGTGGAGGCTTTTCTAATTAAACTGTTTGGGCAAATAGTCGGAAAGAAGTATTGAATTTGTTCCTAGCAAATGAAACAAAGACAGTTGGAATATGTTGAGAACATTTGGCAAACTCATAACTTCCACCTAACACCTAACTTTGGCTTCAAGACTGTATATTAACTAGCCTGGTTGTTGCCTTCTTGGGCAATAGTTTTCACCAGGTTATACTTTACGCAAGAATAGACTCATGTCAACGACTGACAGATGGTTAGAAGAAGCACCTTTCCAAACTTACTTCTGCTGAATATGACCCAAGTGGCAAATAGAGCAAGAATGTCCTGATTAGAGTTTCCTCATGTAAAATATGCACTTTTGTGTTGTTGAAGTCTTTAATTATTGACTAAAATAACATTACTTTGTGGTGTTTATCTGTAATATATTTGCTTTTCTTTTTCCTCATCAGTAACATTTATTTGTAGGGTATCTATTATTTTAAACAGCAGTATATAAAGTAGATAAATGTGTTGGTAGGTAGCAAAATGTGAAAGATGTGGGGGGAAAAAGGTACAAACAACAAAAAAGGCTGTCATGAAGGGAAGCACAACAGTAACCTGATGATCTAGGCATTTATAATCTGAGTTTTGTTTTTTATCCACACATCATTGATTGTTTCTTCAAATAGAATTTATAAATGCATTCATTTTTGAGCTCTTCATTTTCTTTATTTCTTTTTTTGTGCTAGTGTTAGACATATATAAAGGCAGAGTAAAATCAATTAGCATGGCAATTTAATCTCCCTGCTACATTTATCAGTCGGAGCCTCTTCATATCTATTTGTCATCTCTCGCCACAGGTGTCGTACAAGTGGAGTTAGTCAAGCTGCACTTTACTTTGATGGGGTGCAATGATCCTAGCTTCCTGCCTTTCCATTCCAGTCCCACCACATAGACACCACTGAAGGAAAAGGTTGATAACTGCAGTCGGTTTCGATTTGAAGAAATTTGTAGAAACTGCTGAGATTTTTGAATTTTCAGCATGTTTATTCCTGACAATATTAACAATATTCTTTCAGTATCAAAACTTATTTATTACTTAGTGTTATATGGACTTATGTTTGATTTGAACCATATCTTACGAATTTCTTGATGCACAAATTCACAATGTTGAGGATCTTTCCTTTTTCTTTTTTTATGTTTAAAAAGCTGTGGTACATATACCAAATATGATGCCCATCCAAACTTATTGAATTATGACAAACTGATTTTTTTATTATGTATCCTTTATATATCTGACGAGTTTATGCCTTTTCGTACATGAAATTGATATCAAACTATCTGAAAACTAAGAAACCATTCTTTTTGTTCTGTTTTTGCAGCAAACGAGATGCTTCTCAATTTTGTACTAAACCTTACCTTAGGAAGCATTGTTGCTACTATTTGCTAGTACTTCCATTAGTTACCTTACCAGCTAATCTTTCTGAAGCAACCCAAACCAAAACTATATGTAGTGCTTGCTACTCATCTGTTTTGTGCTAAAGGCACAGAGAGATTTACAACTGCAAGTGTAAATGCTTGCACGTTGCAAATACAAAAAAAAAATCTGGACTAGTCTAGAGAGACCAGAGAGCTGAGCTGTCCTTTGAAAGAGAATCAAGGAAATGAATAGACAGGCTTGCTAACTGAGTTTGCTCCAACTGGTTGGAGGTGATGTGGTTCCAGAAAATAAGTCTGAGAGTATACCACATGACTGATTATAAAATAATAAAAAGCTTTTGACATCATGGATTTAAAAACAAAACAAAAAATCTGATGAAAAAGCTCAGAAAACTGGAGATTTGAAGTGACGCATGAAAAGCACAGAGATCCATTTAAACTCAAGGTTGAGTTGAGCAAACGCTGCATGCTATTCTATAGACTTTCTCCTGGAGCGCCTATCAAGCAACTAGTGGAAAAGTAGATAGCATTTGGTAGTTATGGAAACTTCCTGTGCCAAAGATATACAACTCTTTAGAGTTTGTTATTTCTTCCCAAATGATCCTGCTTACTGCAAGTGTAGGCAAAATAAGGTTCCTTGTTAAGCCAACAGCTTTTGTCCAAAAGAAATGTACCTCTGCGCTTCATCTCATTGATTTTCTTGGGATGTAAAATAAGTTCTGTTGAATGAAAGTAAATTATGCTTACATTTATTTTGTAGAGAGTGACTACAAGATACCAATAATTATATTTATTCATATTTATTTACATGTTTTATTTTCTTGCTAATAAAATGAAACGTAAATGGTTGTATTTTTATTTATTTATGTGTGAGCTGATGGTAATGTAATAAATGATTGCTTATCCTCTTTATGATTCAGGATCTTTGTTTTAAAGGTGGTTATACTGTATATTTTACGATCAGTGAGCCGTGAGACTTTTTTATCTTTTTTGTGGCTGAAAATCAAACATAAATCATGTCTGAAATAACCACACATAACTCTTGATTAAAATCTTAAGACCAGCCAAAAAATTGCAAGAATTTTCATTTTGCACTGTTGGATCTTAAGAAGGTTCTAAGTAGAGCTTCACAATGTTAAAAGAAGAAATCAGTGCAAGAGACAAGAACTTTTGAGCGGGGAATTTTCTGAAAACTACATTTACACTCAAACATGATTTTTTTCAGCTTATCAAAAGTTTATGACCATAGTCTTTAAAAGGCAAAAGCTGTGCAAAAATCTGGATTCCATGTCATTTTCTGTCAAGTCTTTACCCTGTCAAGACCTCCTGATGGCAAAAGCAAAAAAGCTCACTGACTTTGAACGTGGTAGGATTGTTGAGCTGCATCAGCAAGGCCTCTCACAACGTGCCATCGCTGCTGAGGTTGGATGCAGTAAGACAGTCATTTTGCATTTTTTAAATGATCCTGAGGGTTATGGAACAAAAAAGTCAAGTGGTAGACCCGGAAAAATTTCACCAGCTCTGAGCCGCAGGATCCGATTGGCTGTCTGTCAAGACACGGGACGATCCTCTACCCAAATTAAGGCCATTACTGGTGCTGACTGCAGCCCAATAACCATCAGACGGCATCTGTGAGAGAAGGGCTTCAGAAACAAAAAACGTCTTCAAAGGCCACGTCTTCTTCAACGCCACAAAATTGCCCGTTTGGACTTTGTAAGGGTTCACCAAACATGGGACATTGATAGGTAGAAGAAAGTTGTCTTCTCTGATGAGAAAAAAAATGAACCTTGATGGCTTCCAACGTTACTGGCATGACAAGGAGATCCCACCTGAGATGTTTTCTACACGGCACAGTGGTGGGGGCGCCATCATGATTTGGGGTGTGTTTTCCTTCAGTGGAGCTTCAGGTTGTGCAGGGGCGTCAAACAGCAGCTGGCTATGTGGAGATGTTGCAGCGGGCAGCAACCCTCATGACTGAGGCCCTTTTTAGGCTGCTGGTTTGCTTCCATTCCCTAATGGAATTGTTCTAATGGAGTCAATGAACCTGGAAGATTAGATTGGGTTGTTACACAGTTTATCTTTCAGGTTGATTTCTTAATGTGGGACTTTTCCTGTGTGTGAGTGTTTGTATGTGGGTCCAATTTTAATTGCTGGCAAGCTCAGGTTCCTCACTATTCCTCTAACTGCCTGAGGTTTTTCTCATTTACGCGTTCAGTTTGCAATGACACATCAATCTAGTTTACTTATATTTAATGTGAGCATGATTATGCTTTAGCAAAACTACAGAACCTGTGATTCAGGTCGGCGAAAGGTAAAAGAAGCCAAAATTTCTCAAAAACTAGATGATTATGTACTGTATATTCTTTAGGTAAAAAAAAAATTAAACTAAATCCTTCTTGTTATGTATAACATAATTGATATAAATGTTACTTTTTACACTATTTTTAAAGGTTTTTATGCTATAGTAACCTCTGGAGTGGCCTGCTCCAGAGGTTACTATAGCATAAAAGGACTGGTGAGGTTGGTAATTCAGAAACCAATTAATAAGTAACACTGCACATAAATTTAGCGACTGCTCCAAACACAAAATTGAAACTATTGGCCTCCTCACACCAAAGTAGAAATTTTTGCATTGATTTCTTTGATTTTCATGGGAATTTCATAAAATATACCATTACATCAGGTTACTGATTAATTTACTGCACAAAGGGATGTATTAATCACTTTGACATTTTGCCTATTACAGGGTTCATCCACCCAGCGGACTCAGCTCTATTTTGTTCTCAAAACTAATTAGAAAATATTTGCATTTTTGACCGTTGCTCATAGCTGTATATGGCCACCTTGTTTCATAAAATCAACTGTTAGTTTGACATTTTATTCCAAACAAAGCTGACATACGAGTCAAGAATAATTTCATACAATGAAAACAGCATATAGGTTAAATGCCATGTTTGAATAGACTGCAGCAAACTTATAGCAGGAAACGTTTTTTATTAGACGGCATGTTGTATTTTTGTCCACCACAAGTCTTAGAAAAAAAAAACTCGTGGAAAAAGATGTGAAGTGGAAAAAAAAGTTCTCAATAGAACTTTAAAAATTAACTACAACTTGAAAACCAAACACTATCTCTTCAGCATGTGTGTCAGAGCATCTTTAAATATTTGACTTCTGGACATAAAAATGGATGTCAAGTAATATTCTTGGGAGTTTTGTATCTGGTTCACCACCATATTAATTTGAACCGTGGCCTTCGAACAGCTCCCCCTCTGTAGTCAAGGGAACGTGTACTTAAAAAGTTTGAGGGTCATCAAAGTGCATTGCTACAAAATTTAGACTTAGTGTTGATGCATTATTTCATCCTCAGCAGTAGTTTTCCTCCCCACTCTTTCTTAAGAAAGAAGGGTGTTAAACAGTGTGATACTGTGGGGAAGTGCAAGGCTCATTCATGCTTTCACACATGAAGCTGCCATCACAGACAAATGTAGGAATGCTACAAAAGTCGGTGTTAGCACTGAGCCTTAAAATTCCTACTACAATTTGTTATTAAAAAAACCTAAAAGATAGCTAATAAACTTAGTGTTGGAATTATCTTGCAGGGCATCTAAATGCCACAAATAAATCTTGCAAACTGTGCTTTTAGAAAAGAAGCAAACACTATACTATGTCATCACTAAGTCAAATCCTGACGCTGCCTGCGGTGTCTCCTTACTGCTATTTACTTAATGTGTTGATCATTTTGGTTCTCTGTAATGTCGCTTGAACTCTTCTCGTCGGTGCAGGAACTGACTTTCATCTCCGATCACAACAAATGGCCATTTCTTAAAAACTGGATCCACCACTCCGCTGTAGGTGTTCCAGTCCTCTAGGTAACACTGAACAGGCATGTCAACCTTGATCGCCTTTTAAACTACATTGGCAATCTTTATGATGGCCTCTCATTATGTGGGTTTCTGCTAATCATTCAGTGACAAGTTATCAGTGAATATATATTCTATTAAGTTTGTAAAATGAATAAATTAAACTTCGAAATGGAATTAAATAGGCTGTTTATGCTGTCATTGATTCAGCTTTTCACTGTCTTTTCAATTTTATACTTGATAAAAGGAATCAGTACATATATTAACAGATTGCACTTGCAATTTTCACTTTGATAAAAATGTCAAGTATATTTAATAATGTTTATGGTATAATTACTGCAGTCACAAATCTGAGGCAGTTCTAAATCTGTTGAAACAAATGATTTTTGTTTTCCCTTAACGTGTCTGTTCATTTTAAAAGCATTTAAACTCATATGTTACATATTGTGGTATCAGGATTTTCATGCTCACCTCCCCATTCTTTATGTTGCAAATGTCCAGAGGTGTGGGAGGCGTGCATATCTAGTTTTCTGTCTGTAAAAACTTTTTTTTTTTGCCCTTCCTACAGGTGGGTTCAGCTGCCCACAAAGAAAATCAAAGCTGTTCCCTGTCAGCATCATTTTGTCTCATCTTGTTGTTTCTTTCTTTTTCTTTTTTATTTATTTTTTTCGTCTCCCACCTATCCTCCTCAGAGATGCCTGCGAAGATGAAAGAAGCAGATGAGAACACAGAAAGAAAGCTTCGGAGTCTGTGTTCTTCACAGCTGACAAATGTCAATGTTGAGAAGAGCTGAATGTAAACGCACAGAGGCACTATATTCATAATGTTCACGGCCTCTTTAAATTCGTCATGGCATAAAGCTTGGTGTCCTGCTTGGTGTTGTCTGAATGACTCTCACACACATATCACGTTTCTATCTTCACCAGGACATTGACTTCCCTTCATTCTTCACTCGTTTCGATTGCCTAAAGGTCCCCACGTTCTCGGATGTGCTTCACTCCGCAGAGGTCTACGAGCTCTCAAAGTGAACTCACAGCAGGAGTCTGCTGGACTTGCCTGTGCAAAGGTAAGTGCTTCCAACCGCATGCTTTGTGTTGCACTGTAACTGCGAGGTGGGAAACGATGTTCACAGTCAGGTGTTCAATGGTTGTCCTATTGGAAAAGAAATGGGGCGAGTCGCCCAACCTGTTCTTGAAACTTGCTGTTATCCATTCGGATAGCGAGAAATAAAGAAATATGTCACAACAATAAAAACGCAACTGGCCAGTGGGTGCAGCTCACACAGTGTACCAGCGTGTGTGGGTGCTTTAACAACCGATCCTTACCATAAACCAGACTTGTACCCAAAAGCCTTTTCCCAAAAACAAAACACTCCTTCTTATGGAGTCTTTGGACCACATAGAAAGTGGCATGTCAGCAACCGCAGGGGAGTAGTGGATGCTCAAAATGTAGCATTTGTCGAAAAAATAGGCTTTGTAAGGTGAGAAATGCACAAAGGAGAGAGTGAGAAAGAAAAGAGACAGAGAGTGATGTTATCCTCCAACAAAAGTCATCTGGATTTTGGCTGAAAATTGGGATGGCAAAGTAGAAGAAAGGGTTTGCTAAAGGTCTGTCCCCTGAATAAAAACAGAAAGGACATAAAAGAAAAAAATAGTGCGAGACAAAGTCTTCTAGCCTCAATCAGACTGGTAAATAGTGTAATACCTCTTTTTAAATTAGTCACTAATAGGAGCACAATGATAGGACAACCACTTCAGCGCAGGAGAGTGAAGAGTCGCATAATGGAAGTGGGATTGGCTTTTTCACCAGCTGAGCCTTGTGGCTTTTTTTCCCCTGTCCTTTTTTCAACAGAGGAGGTCAAGGGGCAATTTTACAATAAAGAACATTTTAAAACTGGCAGGCTTTGTATTTTGGGTTGCATTTGTCTGCACTGTTGCATTGTAAAATGAAAGTCCTGGAATTCATGTGTTCTTTCTGTACAAGCAAGGGTTGTCTTCAGGTACTCCAGCTTCCTCCCACAGTTCAAAAATATGCATAGTAGGTCAATCAGTCCCTCAAAATTGTGAGTTGTGAGGTTGTGTGTATGGCTGTTTGTCCCGTGTGCCTCAGTGTTTCTTTATGATGGACTGATGACATGTCCTGGGTGTGCTGCTTCGTTCATCCTTTTTCACTACATCAGCTGTAGGTAGCTTCTGAAATGATGGATGGATGGATGGATGGATGGATGGATGGATGGATGGTGATGGATGGATGGATGGATGGATGGATGGATGGATGGATGGATATGGACTACTTCTGTCAATGTGCAATCAGTGACAGTTGAGGAGCATATAATTTTTTAAAGGGAAAGTGTTAAATGTTTTCCAGCAATGTGGTATCGTTGTATCGTGTATAGTTACTTGATTATAGCATAAATAACTCAAGTTACCCTCAATTCTAAAAATGCTGTATATGTGAAATATGACTTAGAAATTTGACTTTGTAATTTAGCGCCTTGAAATTGGGCTTCTGTCTCTTTAAGAAAGTACTCCATGCTCCAGAAGTCTTCATGACATTGCTCTTCTGTTAACCCTTTGAGAATGTTTTTATCAGGGCTGAACCTAGAAGCACAGTATAATGAGATCAGCAGTTCCATCTGATGTTTGCTAATTGCCGGTGGCTAGTCTGATGGAGCTGAGTGGGGGAGTGATACTCTGTGAAGCGGAAACTTGGAAGTTGGCAAACTGTAGCTCTGGCTAGGAGCTTCATCCTCAAAGGCAGTGCTCGGTCCCTCCAAGAGTTTTGCTTAGCTCAATGGCTTCCCTGGGAGATTAAAGGATTTCTCAAACGCACATGAAAAAAAACTCAATGTAACACTCCAAGTACGACTTTTCTTTTTAAAATGAGAGTATAACAAGGTGTAAAACTCAAAAAGGTTGATTTTCGGTAATACTGCCCCTTCAAGGTGAATGGCTTTTTAGAAGAGACGGGATGGGTCTACAGATAAATACATGTAAAAAATATCAAGGCACAAAAAGTATTTTAGTATTTCAATGTGTTTTGGCGTAATCCTTCCTCAGGGAGTCTAACAGCTAACAATGAATCATCAGTCCTTTTATAGAGGAAGTCCATTAGTGTGAGTACTTCTCCTTTAGTCAGTTTTTGTCAGTGTAACTCCATTCTTAAATGTCTAAAACCAGATCACCTTAGTAACAAAGACCAGCACAAGGTCTCTCTTAAAAATATATATTTAAAAAAAAATCCTCTCACACAGCATATTCATCTTGAACCCATGACGACAAGCCTTGTCCGAGCTGCCTCTGGCTATTCATAAATCATGAGTGGAGACAGTAATATCTGGCACAGCTATGAGGTTTCACAAATGAAGCAGTCAGTATGGGACGAGGTGCTGTGCACTCACGAAAACGCCACCATTAAAACCTTTGTCGCTTGTCTCCCCATGCCAATTTAACCCAAGTGCAGCATTCCTGTTGGTGGTCGAGGCAAAAGCAAAGAGTATCGTTTCCTCTTTTTAATCTTGCTACTGAATGGTTGTTCAAACCATGCATCATCACGACACCATACCCACAACCCATGAAGCTGAATTGCTTACCCTTTTACAAATCAGCTGCTTCAAGGTTGCAACTGCTTCAATTGGTGAGTGAGGGTGGACTGAATTTCACGCCCCTTGACAACAACGGCCATTTCACAAAACATATGGAGACAGCCACAAGGCACCTTAGTGTTTTCTGAGATAAACAGATGTGACCAAAGCCATGCCAGAGCAAATAAGAGACAAAAAACACATATAAAGAAAGAACACACAGCAAAAAAAAAAAAAAAAAAAAATATATATATATATATATATATATATATATATATATATATATATATATATATATATATATATATATATATATAATATATACAGTATATATATATATATATATATATATATATATATATTTACAGAAGGCTGTAAAATAAAATTTTCATTGAGTCTTGGGAAGCTTGATGTATGCAATGCATGGGGTCATTTGGACCTCACAAGCTTTAAACTCTGTGCGCAGTCCGAATAGGTCACACAAGGATTTTTTTTGTGTGTAGTTTTGGGAACTGATGGTCTGATGGGACATACATCCTTCTTACCCGCTGTCCAACCGTGACATTTGTCACGCTAAAGATCACTGGAAGGTTAAAGCTAACACAATGTTTAAATGATAAACTCTTTTTGAGATACATCAGAAATAGCCATAGAGGTAAACCATGGAATAGTTCTTCTTTTCAAGTCTTCATGAAACTTATTAATAGTGGTTAAACATAGCTCTAACTCAGTGTTGTATCACTGGCAATGCCATGCACACATATCCACTTTTTTTTTAGTCGAAAGTTCCTTAGAATGTTTCTTATACTTTAACTTCAATATATTTTGGGCCGTATGTAATATACCATACCACATAGCTGTAAAATAAACACATGGGGAAAAATAAATGATGTATAAATAATACACAGACAGACTGTCTACACAACACATTTCCTATGAAAATTAGCAACACCGCCTGCAAGTCTATGAATAACCAAGGGTCAAATGGCAAATCATGAGCAAAATGTCTGCCAATCCATTTAGCGACCATGTGGGCCTGCCCCACTTTATTATCTCATTTATTTATTTATTTGTTTTTGCCTCCAGGTTTATAAAAGTCTTCTGGAGCCGCTTGGAATATTGATAAATCATAAATGCCTGGATGTCTGCCCTTTCTGCCCGAGACCTTTTTAACTGACAGACATGCATCATCATGCATAACTCCACTCCTTCAAAAACACAATCATACATTACAAGCTGAGTCACTTGTCACACTTGTGTGAGCCTGTGAGCACACACACAGTAAATAAATAAATAAAAAAAGAAGAAGAGGGGCGAAATTTATCAGACCCTGTAATCCGCTTCCCCCATCCTCCTCTCATCTCACACTCCTGCCTCTATATATCTTTAGCCATTTAATTAGCTGGACAGGCAATAAATTTAGCTTCTTATGTGCAGCTAACTAATTTATTTATTTGTTCCTTGGCGTTTTTTCAGCTCTACTGAGTCTGAGGACTAGACTTCATCATAAGGCAAGTTGCTTCTTCAGCCTTTTAAGGTCAGAGTCATTGGTTAAGTGAGACAACAGAATCCTGTAACGACCCAAGTAGCTAATCTTCGATTTATAATCACAAATACATGTTTTTTTTTTTTTTTACAGTTGGAAAATATTCTTTTCATCCATTCAAATTCTTCTGCTTATCCGGGGTTGGGTCATGGGGTCAGCAGCCTGAGTAGGGAGGCCCAGACTTCCCTCTCCCCAGCCACTTAGGCCAACTCCTTTGGGGAAACCCCAAGGCATTACCAGGCCTACCAAGAAACATAGTCCCTCCAAGACCTGGGTCTTCCCCGGGATCTCCTCTCAGTGGGACGTGTCCGGAACACCTCATCAGAGAGGCGTTCAGGAGGCATCCTGATCAGATACTCGAGACACCTCAACTGGCTCCTCTCAACGTGAAGGAGCAGCGGCTCTACTTTGAGTCCCTTCTGTTTGACTGAGCTTCTCACCCTATTTCTAAGGCAGACCACAAATGAGGGTAGAAACGTAGATCGACCAGTAAATCGAGAGCTTCGCGTTTTGACTCAGCTCTCTCTTCACAGCAACAGACTGGTACAGCACCCGACTCACTGCAGACGCTGCACCAATCCGTCTGTCGATCTCCAGCTCCAGTTTTCCCTCATTCGTGAACAAGATCCCGAACAAGATAATTCTCTTCAGTTGTAGTGAAATGATCATTTCCAGGTCACACCATGTCATTCTCTGTGTGTGTGGCAAGCCCAATAGGAACACTGCCACATCAAGTCAGATCACTTTAAGCTAAATTAACTCTGAGTGACCCCACTGCTAAAGGACACATCTGTCAACCAGTGGGATGCCCAGTGAAGTCACGTCACGGCTCTTGGTGTTTTCGCCCGCTCACTGATCCAGGGCAATGCTTTGTCAGCAGCCATCCTGCTGGATATCACAGATTACATCACTACCACCTTAATATCAAGGAGTTTCCTTACTCTAATTGAATCAGGATGGATTTGCAGTGCTTGTTACTATAGACATTGGTGCCAGTCAAGGGTACGTGAGTGGATGGGGATAAGCATGTGATAAATTCATTAGCGCTCATCTCCAACTATTAGTTAGATTGGCAGAACTAAAGCATGGTGGACTCATTGAAGATGTCCTAATTAAATGCTTACAGTGTGACCAACATGCATCCTGATGCGACTGTAATTGGCCACTCTGGCAATTGCTAGCTGTCTTTTACATAGAAGGAACTCATTGTTATGTCACACGTGTAAGACGGATTAGCTTAAGTGAGTATTCGACTTTGTACGGCTGGTGGTTTGAGGTTGTTGTCCTCCTGCAATATGAATGGCTCCCTCTGTCCTAAATCTGTTTCAATCTATAACAGATTTTCTTCCATTACTGACCCATACTTTACTCTTTCTAACTTTAATCGCCCCACCAAAGAAAATGCTTATGCTTATGAAGCTTACAAAGGGGTTTGTAAATGAGGTTTCTGAAGTGTCAGTTCAATATGAATGGTTTCCAGAAATACTGTTTTTGTCAGATCTGACCATTACAGCTTCTAAAGCATTTATTTTTTTGCTTTTCCATCGCTTCTTACCAACTTCTAATGACATTCATTCAACAATGGTTTCCTTTTTTTTTGCCACTAATCCGTCAAAGGCCAGATTTTTTAAAGTACAATGCTAAAATAGCTGTCTAGTTGACAGATTCTCTGACAAGAGCTGTGGATGGCTGGAGCTCAGACAGATGAAGTCGATAGCCATGTCTTGATAAATTTGCAGTTGTGTCCTCTGCTCTTTTCCTTTCCCATGATGAATTGAACGCTGCTTAGTGAGACATTAAGTTATTTTTGAGATTTTGAATTTTGTACCCTAACCCTGCTTTTAGCTTCTCCACAATTTAATCCCCAAGGCGTCTTATGGATAACACGTCTTAGGGAGAACACGTCTAAGTTGTAAAGGTGTTGGTTGTATTAGACCTTTTTTGACATATCGAATGATTGCATAACTTATTTTTCTTATTTTGTAGAAAAAAAATGGAAACCATTTCTTTTTTTTGTTTGTGTTAATCTTTTATATAAAATTAAAAAATGTAATTCACTAAAATGTAATTCACTAACTTAAGTAGTTGTAAAGAGGAGACAAAATGTGACAAGGTTCATGGGTAGTGAATGACTTCAGCAGGCACTGAAATATTATATAACAGGGCTATCAGATTTGGCCAAAGTAGGAACAGAAACTTAATTATCCAGTGACGGATAAGCTGCTGTAAAAGAGGATGAAGTGAAATGTAGACAGACTGTTTCCTCAGCCCTCATTTACACGGCTATGACAAGTTTCTACAGTACTACATTTTAAAGCTTAAACGTTATTCAACGTATATCCTGTGAGTTACAGTCCTAATAGTTCTCTGGGTGTATATCACCGTGAAACTGAAGTTCAACAGGTTCAAGATAGAGCCTGCTTACTGAGAACTATAACTTTATAATTTAAGGTCTACAAAAAGTTTCTAACATATGTATTTAATTCAAGTCTTGGATGTCCACCTGTAAGTGTTTGAATGTACAAGATTAGTTGACTAACACAAACATGATTCGGGAGGAAAACGTTTTTCTCGTTAGTTTGCCTTCTCTGCTTCTGGTCTGTTTTTACTGATTATAAATCCTATGAGCTGCTGCCCCCTCTCCATTGCTAAGTGATTACTGAACTTCTGTTTTTACATTAACATCTGACATTTTTTACATGCTGGAAACAGTCGGCAGTTCAAACGCTCCATCACACAGAATGTGGAGCACACTGCATTCTTGATGTAGCCTGGAGGACCTCTCCAAGACACCAAAGACCATTCACATTAAGATGCATTTTTAATGTACAACTTTTATTTTTTATTTTTTTTGTCATGTCACATTAAGTGTTTAGTAATAAGCCAAGACATGACATTGGATAAACAAGGAATATTGTTTTTTATTTAAAAAGTTTTTCATGTGTTGAAGTAATTTATTAGAAGGGAAACTACAATAAAATATTCACAAGGGAAACTACAATAAAATATTCACAAAGGACGGCTGAAAGTGTTTTAAAATTTGATTTACGTTCAGAGAAAGTGGCATGAAGGCACTGCTAGCTGGAACTTAAGCAACAGTAAAGACTATGGATCCTCTTTTACATGTAAATTAAGACAAGTCTGTTAGATAGAAACTGCAAAGGAAGCATCTCTCATCTATGGACCAGTCTTCCCGTGAAGTCTTCCTCCATGAAGTGAATGTAGAGGCAGATGAAGAAACACACAACGGTGACGTTCAAGCAAAGTGGCAGCACAAGGTCAAATACATGCATCCTCTCAATTATTCAGAAGTGCACACAGATCACATTCAAATTCTTTGCAGAGCAGACTTTAAGAACAAGATTTCTTTTCTTTTTTTAATCCCCTAAAAAATACACTCATCCCAGCTGAAGGAGGAGAACTTTTATCTTAATGAAATCTATCCTTGTTCCTCATCTTCCTTTATACTTGTCTGCATCTTGAAGAAGCGACCTGTGTTGTTTATTTCTCTTTGGATGTGACTGACAGGGCAAAAAGAAATCTTTACCCCAAAATCGGATACTCTTTGTGAAGGAGTTTGTTCTGTTTTCCAAAGAAATCCCTAATCTGACACGTTCTGTGTTCGTTCTAGCCTCATCCAAAGTTGCAAATGCACAACGCAACACCGAGACCTTGCATCGTTATGAATGTGAGCGGGCGGGCCGCAGCACTCCCGAATAAATGTCATGTTTTTGTCTGCGTATTCTCATAACTTCTGGAGCCTGTGCAGGGCACGCAAACACGGTGGCCGGCTCGCTGTGCACGCCCTCCGATCTGCCGAGAATTCCAAATGAACATAATTGGCTGAGGCGAAAACATTTAAATGATGATGAGCAGATGGCATCGTTCGCTCGGGCCGCATAACAAGGGAGGGGTGCTGGAAAAATAACAGGTGAAACTTCAGAAATCATCCTCTTAACTCGGGACATCACAGCAATAATCAGATGTAAATTACCTAGCCAAATAAATCTTTGATTAGCTTTCATTGCATGCTGTTTCTGTTGTCTGCGGCCTGCTAGTGGTTTTTGAAAACACCGTAGCGTCCCATTGTTTGTGAGAGGGCCCGCTAATTGACTGAGACGCTAATATAGACACGTTTGTTCCTCGCAGCGCTCACTCACACATCTTCTAAATCCAACTACAATAACTCGCCTGAGCTAATACTATAATAAATCTTTGGCAAACATAATGACAAATGCATTACACATAGCTCTAAATCATGTAATAACACTCAGATGGCGGGATAAAATAGCAGAGCTCCGAATACTAATAATGTTTGCAAAGGTTGGCAGGTAAGCCATCGTTTTTTGTTTTTTTTCCTGGGCTTCGCTAATTAAAACCGGCACCACTGGGACAGGGGAGGGAAGCAGGGGGGCAACACACACACTAATGTAGCTATGGGCTTGAACAGATGCTATGCTTTGATGAGCACAAAGTTTAGCCAATCTTACGCTGTCTTGGTCACTAAGAGAGTTATGTGCCGGCAATTACCCGAAGGTATTTGACAGATATTATCTAAAACCACAAAGTAGTGCAACAACATCTAAAAGAATAATGGATGGTTTGGAGTGATAATCTTAATGCCATTTTTGTTTTTTTGTTGTTTTTTTTTTTTTTTCTTGAAAGTGATTAAGCTCCGTTTGCCTCCGGATATTTTGTTCCCTATTTTGATTTCCAGTTTATGAGGTCTAAGCATTGAACATTTCTTACTTTTCTTCAGAGAGAGCAATTTCATGCCAGTGAGATGCTGGACATTACAAAAGCTTATGGATTCACTTATTTCTCTGAAGGTATTAATTGAAAGGTGCAATTAGTGCTGTGGAGTGATGAAAATGATGAGCTTTTTCTATCAAACACATTGCCCAGCTTCAGGGAAATCATTTTTTCATCTATCAAGTGAAATGTTTGAAGGCTTGTGGATAACAGAAGAATACATATATAAAAAATATTAAACTGTAAGATCTGAAATTTATGAAAATATAACAAACATATTTCCTTTGGACATTCTCAAAAATAAAGTTTTGTTCTTTAATTGCAGTAAACCCAATGAGTTTCCAGACCGAGTGATTGCTTGTGAAATATTATCTCGACTTAAAGACTTACCAAATAAAAAGGGTAGCTTCTTTATAAAGACAGCCAAATCAGAATGAGGAAACGATTTCCCCGAGGTCCTTACAGACTAAACAACACCTCCAGTCCTGGATAATTGGGATTGTTTAAATGTGGTGCACAGATTTCACTTCCCAGTGTAGATTTCTTGGACACTGGAATATCAAAAGTTGTGAAATTGCTTTGAGGTTTATGAACATTCTTAAAACTAAGAGTGCAATGATTCAAGAAGACCCAATTGTACAGGTCTTAACCCAGACAACTGGTTCAAGACCCAGTTGTAACCATGACAACTGGGCAATATCTTTGTGGGTACACATCTGTATGTGTATGTAAAAGTAGACCTTGTTGGAGTAAATATTGCGAAATAATGAAGAGGTACTATAAAATATTTTCAGGGTAATCCAGCAAAATCAGATAATACGCAAATGTTCCATGTATGTTAAATTGCAGTCTTTTGGAGAGATTAAAAATATAGCTGTTTGAAAGATTCTGATTACCACAAGGTAAGTCAAATAAGTATATTCTTCAAATTAATGTTTGCTTGTAATTAATAAATATGCTCTTAGAATTTGGACACTACAAGATTAATTTATGTCTAATACAAAAAGGGTGCTAGGCTAGGCTGTGCTGCCAATCCGCTGATATCAAGACACAGGCTTTATCAGTGTGATTTGCAGTTGTGGAGGAAGAAAAAGACAAAGTAGCACAGCTGTATAATTCTGCTCTGCAATGGTAGAGTGATGTAGCACACTGCAATTCTGAACGGCTCATTGAATGAGATATTTTCAGACTCGGGCAACCCCAAGAAAATTGACTGTCACTCCAAAACAGGCTTTAGCGCTACAGAGGCATGGACTCCAATTGACCTCTGAGAGTCTGCATGGGTATCTGGGCCCAAGCCGTCATTGAGAGATCTTCTGTAATTGGTGAAGGGGAGCCTCCGTGCCCGACTTGTCTCGCAGTTTGTCCAGCACAGCCTCTAGACGCTCTGCTGAGGACCTAGAATCTTTAGTTGCCAAGTCAACACCGAAAGCACATTGTTATTCAACAGTTGTTGTTTTTTTTTCCTTTTTCTTAAACATTTTTATTTTTCAGGTAGGAAAATCTGGACTGCTGAAAGAGTCCACTGCCTTCAGGGTGATAGGTTCCAGAAAAGTGTACTTTCGGGCTGCAGCCACACAAGTCAATAGGTCAACTTTGCTTAGAAAGAGAGAGAGAGGAAAAAAACAGATTTAAATCATAGATTGTTTGGTCAGAAGCTGTCAAAGAAAGTTATAACTAATGGAGTCTACAAGAGAGACTCCATATTCTTGAGAAATATTCCTATCAACGCCTGTCACTAAAGCTGCGTCCATATTGTTTGCTATTATGCCATATGTGTTGGTGTATTGACAAATGTGTCCTCTCTGTGAATAGGCTTGAGGCGCAATTTGTTGAAACATCAACTCGAGGCTTCACTTTTGACGTTTCTGTGTTTTTCTATTGTCTTTTTGTATTGGGATGTAGAATTCATAATATTCTGCGGTGTTGGGGCTGGATACAGCAAAGATCTGTAGATGGTAGTTGAAGTTTATGATTTAGCACAAGGGGAAGAAAAATGTCACCTGAAAGGGGGAGCTACAAGCACAGAGATAGAGATTGAGAAAAATGAGTGAGAGACAGAGAAATATAGAGACAGAATGCCTTTTTTTGGTTTGGCTGCTCAGCTCTTACCCTTTCAGCAGCTCCACTGAGCTGAGTCCACTCTGCTAGCACCAGAACTTTGTTTTGATTAGCTGGCAGCCTGGTGGCCAATCACAGGTGAGGATATGGGATCATACCAGGTTAGTCCATGTCCATCCCGTAGTGAAAAGACAGTGGTAAGGAGAAGAGTGTGTCGCAAAAACTGGTAAATATAATTTACACTTGTGGAGGAGGAGCAGCATCTGTCTGAAGATATTTTATAATAATAAATTATTATTATGGGTTTCTACGGTGGACAATGGCTGTTTTCACAACAGAACAAATTACACAGTGCGTCTTCCAGAAGGTTAGTCTATGACTGGCCAGCAAAATGTCAACCAAAGCTTTATCAGGTAGGTGTTCATAATGTTATATGTGGTGATATATGTGTGGGGACGGGACCCCAAAAAATAAGTTATCTACTGAGGAAGACTTCTCTGGGATTTTTGTGCTACTTTGATGCTCCCTCATTAGCATTTTTTCCACATAACAGTGAGGATCTTTGGATGATTGACACAGCCAACGCACAAAAAGAAGACAACACTTTTTTAAAGATGTGTGTTTCAGCACTATAACCAGAAAAAAAAAAAAAAGAAAAAAATCCCAAAGAAGGCACAACCACAGTGAGTGCTATGGTAAGGCATTTTTATAACTCATAAAAACAAACGCATTCATCTTTCAAAAAGAACACTCGGATTAACTTTTGAAAGTCGGTTGCAGCTAATTTTATTATTATTATTATTATTAATTATTATTATTATTATTATTATTATTTTGCAGTAACTTTTGAGCAAGTTCTTCAAAGATAAACTTTATCTCGTCATCGTTTCTTTTAATTGTGTTGCATTTGAGAGCAGCAGCTTCCCTGGCAGAGCTTCTGCGTTAGCATATCTTTTTCCAGCTTGTTGATCTGTTCGTCCCAGAGACACTTTACAGTTCATGCAAGAAGTGTGCACTCCTGAAAGACTCTAATTACTGAGTGTCAATGATCCAGAGCAGCACCACCTACCGTCAGTGTCATTTGCCTTCTAGCTATTAAGTATTCATATTAACAATCAGCACCACAGGAGACTGGTTGTTGCTATGGTCATTTATTGCAAATGTGGAATATACCATAGGCGTGTGCGTGCGTATGTGTGTGTGTGTGTGTAGATCTTTAAGCAGTGTCACGTGTCCCATTTAGACATTTTTCTATTCTTTTTTGGTTGTTGTTCTGCCTTTGTTTCCATTGTACTCATCAATGCCTCTATCCTTTTATTTTCCCAGCCTGTCCTTGGGCCATTCAATTACTGACTGCACTTTCTTCCCACTAACACGCTGTTGAAAGGAGGACCACCCCACATGAAAAGAGCCAGAGTCATCAAGGCGCAGGTCAGTCCCGTAAATTTCATTAAACCTGCACTTAAGGCTTCATTCCACCGTTGGGGGGGGGGGGGGGGGGGGGGCTGAAGAAAGGAGAGCAAAAATCTGTGCCACTGGGTGAGAGGAAGGTGGGGCGGAGTGATGGAAGGCGGCATTCACTCAGATATCTGCTTTCCTCCATGCGATTTTAGGGACTAGACGTTGCCTTGGTAACCACGGATGTGAGGGAAGCATGCGTAGGAATGCACACAAACACAAACAAACACGACAAATACCCGCTTAGATTAGAGTTCCCTTTGGCTTTTTGCAATTGTCTCGTACCTCGGAAAAACAGGCCGAAATGTTATCTTCAACGGGAGGACGTTTGTTTTTTTTTTTCTTCTTCTTCTTCTGCTGTTAGCCTGTTGACTATGCGAGGTTCCAGATGATCAAACAAACCAGGGAAAGGGTAAAAAAAAAAAAAAAAAATCAGAGTGAAGCAAAACCTCGATTAAATTCAGCAGCATAACTCTGCCGACGTGCTGGGAAACAGCACTGAGGAGTTCTTTGCTTCAAAGAAAAGGTTATCAAGCCGTTTCTCACACATATTCCAACTGCTGTTTCATGCCTTTAATCTCCAGAGTCAGTTAAACTTTGCTTCTTACATCTGAGCTGTGTGTGGCTGTTCGGAGTAATACTTTTTCAGTGTAATTTATCTTTTTGCATTACTGCTAATTTAGCTGTTGCATACTAATCCGCACACTAAGTTACACAAACAGGAAGAGTAATTAATAAGAGCTTGTCTTACTACACCCGCTTTGACTGACAAAAATCCTTCTTTTTTTTTGCCAAATAAGATTCTTTTTTTGTGAATATCCTACTGTTGTGGAAATGTCCGAGTTGAGTACAGTGTTTCAAAAAAGATGTCTGCTATGGTTAAGTAAAACTACCTGCAGGTAATTTAGCTGTTGCCACACTACTTGCTGTTCTGTTGCAAGGGTTTGCTAAACTTTTGCAATGTTCTGCTTATGTCTAGAAAAGACATCTCAGTGTTCCCGTTAAATAAGAACCGCAAATAAAATCACACGGAAATACGTTTGTTCACGTGAGAATTCGCTAAAAATCAAGCATGTGCCATCGACCTTCTATCACTTCCTGTTGTCTTCTTTGTCATTTTCGTCAGTAGTAGCATCTGGTTGCTGATCCCATGACTCATGTGGCATGAAAATGTGTTTCCTTTGTGGTTTTGCAAAATACACTAATTTTGATACAGCCGGGGAGGATAAAACCCCAAATAAAAACACCTCAACTTAGAGCAATAACTGTTGATGAAGGATAAGATGTTTTTTTAAATTTATGTGGGTTCAATAAGCAAATTTATTTTTGAAATTCCAAATGACGCAGTTTGATGGTCAATAGAAATGCAGCTACTGAGTTCTATTTTCCTATGTGTGCAATTTGTGTGAGCAAATTAAGGGCATTTAATTTAAATAGCATATATGTTGCTTTTGGTTTAATCCCATTTTAAAAAGTTTATTAATTTAGGAAACGTTCACTGTGTCCTGCTGCATTATTTTTCTTTGTCACATCAATTTTAAAAAGAAAATTTAAATCCAGGTAATTGTGCAGCATTTGTATTTAGCCGCAATTAATTACATTTGAATCAAAAACCATTTCTCAGAGGACCAGCGTTCTGGGTTTTTCAGTTTTGTTGAAGGACTCGGTTTTCACTGTCTCAGCTCAGACCTGCTTGACTTAAAATTAGCTTGTGTGGTCAGACTCACAGAGAAAGTTGCAGGTTCAAAGATGCATGCTTGTTGAGCTATGTTTTGTTTTTTTTACTTCCAGCTCAGTTAATCATGGCTAACCACATCTAATTTGACTCGGCTTATGCAAAAGACATTTTTGCATAAGCAAAATGCAAAAATGTCATTCAGGTTTAAAAATTCTAAGAGCCCTCTGGCAATTCATCTTTAGATCGCTGGGATTTTCTGCTAGCGACCCCTAAAACACGCCATCCTGATCTACTGTTTTTTAAATCCAATATAAACTTTGCACAGTTTGACCTCAGAAGAAACTAACTTGGATGTTTGCTCTTAGCTCTAGGTTTTCCTCTTTTTTAAGTGTTAGTAAATGGTGTCGTAACCCCTTTTCCCTTTCTGTAAGAAGTGGTTTAGAACCCTATTCAGATTTATAGACATCGGGTGTTGCTTCCCAAAGATTATTGGTGCTGATGCCTTTATTTTTTGGATTCGTGTGCTTTTGAAGAAATGCTCCCACCTGTTGTTGAAACTTCCTCAGTCCCAATTTCTCAAAAAGCATTACTATTTCTATCTTTGTTTCCCTCTCTTTTAAAATACACTTGTGTCCAGTTTCTAGATTTGCTATTTTATTCTTATAAATATTTAAATTAATATAGTTTATGTGTTTTGTTAACTGTAATTTTGCACCTCAGGAGATATTTTGAAAAAATAGACAAAAATGCACTAAAACATAATAGAAAGGCACTTTCTATTATGGACATATATAGATATACATATGTTAAGCTTTCTACTCTACAGTTGCAATTAAAATGCAATTGTAAATAAATACAATAGCTGAAAAGACATTTATTTGCATTTTGCTGTTGCACTTTCTTCCCGCAATGCTAACTGGTACTGAAAGTCATAGTAATAATACTTTAATGCTAGTGAAATTCTAATTTCTATTATGCACAACAGTTGCCCGGGGCTGCATTAGCCAGAGGCTAGCCTGAAATATGTCAGCTCATTAGCTGTGGAATTAGTGCATTTTCTGACAAGGAGCCAAAGCGCTTGAATTTCCTAGTGCATTTAACACTGGGGGCTTATTTACTCTCCAGGGGGCTTTAATGTAGGATTGCAAATAAGTTTCACATGTTTCCGATTCTGCCGCCACGTTTCCATAACTGCACCAATCTCCACACGCTACTGCAACCATCTTTTGTTTGTAGTTGGAAAAGTAGTTCTCAAAGAGCTAGCAGATTAGCGTAGTATTGCCGATAATCAAACTCATTTACATTCAGGAGATTTGTTCCTTGCTTGTAGCTGCAACACCGCCCGCAAATATGTTTTGATGCCTCTCATTGTTCACTGGCTCTAAGATTTAGCACATCTGACAGTTTACAGCAAAATTAGACGATAAATGCAACAGGTGCAACGCTTGAATAAATACTGATAAACATTTTGATCTATTTTTCTTTTTTTTTTTTTAAACATATTGTGAGATTGCCGAAATGATGACTGAAAAATTATGCACTCCATGAAAATGAACATGATGAAAAATCTTAAGTGGCACGCAGTCACCATGCTCAGTCACTAAATCCTCCAACGTACAACCTCTCTAAAGTGTATTTATCAGACCGTATTGTGCACTCTGTCCACTGATTTCCGCACAGACGCCTTTGGTACCTTGATCGTACAGCGAGCAGCGAGGAGAGCATCATGAAGCAATGATAAGGAGATAGGAGGCTGTGAATATGAACATGAATAATGCATAGGGCTGTTTGGGTGGCTTGCAGCTGCACTTAAGTGTACTGTTTTAAATGTGAGCCCGATGCTCCTGCAGACGTTCTCATGCTGTGTTATATGAGGTGAATAAAGTGCAATGATATTTGGCACTAAAGTCCTGTAGAGAAGCCTGGCTTGTTAAGGGGGAAAGGAGATTGTGTGACGTGGCATAAATACAGTGGACCACAATGAGCACAAAAGGTGAGGGAGTGTTTTTGGAATTGCCTACTAGCAATTAAAGGATGGAGTCAAGACCAAGGACCGAGATGGAATCAGAATGTTTTGAACAAATTGTTATTTTCACACTTGCACTGAAAATATTGACCCAGATTCTTGGGTCAAAATTTGATCAAGTTGTTTTGACTTGCTTTTTTTTTTTTTAAGCATCCGATCAGACGTCAGGGTTGTTGTTGAACCTCCCAAGTCCCACCCACAAAGTGTGTGCCGCCACCACTTTAAGGTCCTATCCAAATGATGACATCTGATAAACAGGGAGGGCTTTACAGTCACAGATCTTCTTACATCAGCTCGAGTCTTTCACATTTCTTACATCAGTATTTAGAAAAATTAATCTGACAGGTATCATGTATATTCTCTCTCCGTCTGTCTGTCTACCTGCCTGTCCAGCCCTGCATTGGTCTCTTTCATGTATGTTTCCTCTGAATTTCACTATTATGCACACAGATCAATGGGACAAGACTGTAAGAGCACACACTCAGGGGAGATGGTATTGATTTAAAACCACATTATGGACGCCTGGGATTTTTTTTTTTTGTTTTGCAAGATATGCACACATCTACCTGTTTGTGCTCACTTGCATCAGTCTGTCTTCTTCATCAGGAAATGTTCTTCTACCAAGGGTGGTTTAAAAATAATAAACAGATGGTGGAGTTCTAGTTTCAGAGTGATGTTTTATCAAAAATGAACAGAAAACAGACATAGGAGGCAGACGCAATCCCATCAGGGCACTGGACACCCACATTAACCAGGGGTCTGCAAATTGCAGCTCTCACAAAGACTAAGCAGTGCTTTTAAATATAAAGGTAACCAAAAACACCAGCATAAATTATCTGTAAAAAAAAAAAAAAAACTTACATTGAAAAGGACATTATAGCACAAATGTTTTAATCAGTCCTTTTCTTTAGGTCTTAAGTTCACAGCTTTCAATTTCACAGAATGCTTCATTGAAAAACTTTGTTGTAAACTGAAATCTATTTTATTTGCTTTATCATATAAAAACAACCCTCATTTCATAGTTTGGGTCTCAAAGTATCAACTTTGCATTTCTAAAAACAATTGAGAACTATGTAGATTTTTACCATTGTGTTCTTGAGCACTTAGCCGTGTAGGTCTATCACATCAAATTCCAATTAAATACAATGACATTTTTGACTCTCTGAGAAAATGTAAATAAAAATTAACACAAAAAAACCCACTAATATTTGTAGTATTTTACTTGTTGATATTTAAATTTAATTTCATTATTTTAATATTTTTCTTATTTTTTATTTTTATTTTTTCAAAAATGCTAGCAGGTTAGGTATTGGATAGATTTGTGTTATTTATACACAAATAACCACACAACTGTTGTTTCCTACGTTCCCCACAACAAAGTCTGATATCATCTGTTATAATGAATGTCTGTTTGTGCCAGGGAAAAAAAAGGAGAAAGAAAGAAAGAAAAGCAATAAAACTTTATGAAATATGTTGAAAGGTGATACCAAGTGCACCCGTCTCTATATGTGCAAACACTGCACTATGAATAGGTTGGTAAGATGCATATGCGGTGTAGCCACCTGTCGATGTGTCACTCGCTGAATACAAATGCTCCGTCTGAATAAAACAGCAATTTTAAATTCAAGGCGACATGATGGTCTGGCCTGGGGCATTTCTATATTGTATTGAATTCACTCTTAAATAGGGTAGCTAATATAGCATGCTTATTACTCCAAAACGTGGTCGCCACCAGAGTTGAGGGTTATGGCCGAGCCTTCACACTGTTTTTTAAGTGATTTTTCCTTTCAAGAATGAGGACTATATAAAAATGAAATTGTTTGTCTATAATTAGATTTCTGAATATAATGTGTCCTCACTGCATATGAGTTTTTCTGCATCTTGCAGTAAAATGTAGATCATAAGTAACTTCAGCATCTCTGACTTCAATATAATAATGTTTATAATAATGCAGTTTACTCACCATGTGCATAATAACTAATAATAAAATTGCCATTTTTTGCTATAAAACGAACCAAAAAAAATTAAAGATTTAAAGAACTCAGTAATCAATAGTTTCAAACTTTTTTATTTTGAACGCTTTTTATTGATATAAATACTAGAGTACTACCTACTATTAAAACACTATAAGAAGAAGTATTTTTTATGTAACTTACAAGAGACATAAACGAAGCATTTTAGAGAAAATTTTTTTGTTTTAAACGAAAACAAGAAATTTTGTTTTTTATTGCTGTTAATCCTGAAATTCTCAGTGTTATTTCTCGGTGGAACAATATTTTTGGACAAGTACTTTAAACAAAAACTAATTTAAGGTGTAACTGACATTATTTTTCTTTTTTGTGTTTGTGGCATGTGTGTGTATGACTTGTGTTGTCTTCCATTAGCTGCACCTCCATGGGCAGAAAGCCATATCACCAATATGAAAAGCCCCCACCTCATGTAAGGAAAGCAAAGTAGAAGGACATCCATGTTCAGAGTTTGACCAAGAATCAGTTTAGATGCACTAGAGAAATATTGCTCATCTTTCTACATACTGCACAAGGGGTCAGAAAAGTGCAACAATAACTGCATCAATGCAGTTAAAACCAACAAATGAATCTCATTTTGTGAAAAAAAAGTCAAATTGCAGGCAGTTTATCTCATCTATATGCAATGGTGTAATTACACAGACGGCATGACATTTAAAATGTTTGCCATCTTCAGCCTGACTAATAAATGCCATTAATTGTTGGCCAGTAAGTGAAAAACAAAGTCCATTCATTCCAGGCGCAGCAAATGGCTGAGTGCAATAAAATATAGATTATACAATCAATATTGCAAAGCACACTGGAGGATGCACTGTATCTTTCAAAACGAAAAAAAAACAAGCAAATAAAAAAAAAACACGCTGCCTCCTGACTGAAGAAAATCAATGATCTGGTGTTTTTTTGACCGGTTCTCATCTTTCTTTGTCCTCATTCCTCATGTCAACCCACAAGCCTTGTTCCTATTCAAATGTCCCCCCTGCACTGAGGCAGCTGCACTATGATTCAATTATGAGTCAACCTCTGTAACCTAAACTCCTTTAAACGGGTGGCAAGGGCAACGGCTGCACAGCTGAATAGACATTTATTAATAATACACATCCACATGTCTTTGTAAATGAAATATGCATGACACAGTTCCGTGGAGTGATTACATGTTTTCTACTAAAATTCATAATGCACTCATCCTCCGTAGAACTGTTGGTTATATGTCAAAGTAACTGTCTTTCAATCTTAAGTTTAGAGTTTTGCTTTGGTTTTGAATGTGATGGAAACTCGTGTAATTTTCAAAAAAACAACAACACATAAAAGAACAGCATAATTATGTCCAACAATTGTGCTATATTTGTTTTCCAGTTTTTACACGGCCATAAAAGGGTCATGATAATTCTCACTAAGATCTCATTCCCACCAGACACATGGAGCGCAGCATACCTCTGAGGAATCCATTTTTCACATTTGCTTTGTTGTCACACAGCACTTTGTCTGCATATCAGGCTGAGTGCAGTTAAAAGGAAACCACGCACAAAGAATGAGTTATTCTCACTGATCATTGTGAGCTGATTGTAACTCTGATTTTTATTTTTTTTACTGTACATAGCTTCATGAGATATATATATATATATATATATATATATATATATATATATATATATATATATATATATATATACTGTATATATATATATACATATATAAATAAGTCTTGTCCTCCACCCTTTTCTCTAAATACAATGCCAGAGATTATCTATCAAAGTGTCACAAATACTTTTGTATTCAAACTTCCCTTGGTTTCACAGAATCAAATCACGTGCAATTTGGAGGAGTTTGTGCTTCTTTCTGATGTTTGTTTTTCAGTGTAATGATTCTGAACGTGGATTTTCCCCCTTTCTGTTCATTAGCTGTTGTTTTTTTGTTTTTGTCTTTTTCCCACTACTGACATCCCAACATTTTTATGTTTCAGCCAAGGAAATGGCAATACTTACAGCAGCAGTGGTGCTACAAGTTTCAATAAATGGCACTACTTGGAACGCTATCATTGTGAATAATATCAGGTTTTGCCAAAGCATGAGATCAGTATGCATGGTCCAAACTCAAATTCTCCTGTGGCCGGCTTTGAAGCCGTTCAGACAGGAAACCTACAGCTTCTGATCTAGGCTACATGCAGAATCCAGATAGGCTTCCAACAATATCAAACCCAATATAGACATCCAAGAAGATCCTTCATAGACCCTGCAGAGATCATCCACATTTGGGTTATTTTAAACCTTTTGGTGCAGTCTTGATCCAGTGTGAAAGGGGCCATGCAGTGCTAAATATGAACATGTATTTTGTCTTATGATTTAAAATATTCCACTTTCTCTGTCTTCTTCTACAACAACATCATTCCCCACCATGTCGCCTCTCTCCCCCTCAAAAAAAATTTCAGCTTCTCCCTTTTTGCTCTGCACTCAGTTCTAAATCTCAGTCTCATTTTGGAGTCTTTTCTGGACAATCAGACTGAGAACTCACAAGAAATTGCACAAACAACGTCTCTGATCCTGTCCATTTAATGACGCTTTTCCCTCCCCCGGTGCAAGGAGTGCTTCTTTCTTTGATGTGTCTCCGACAGGTTTAGGGTCAAGCCAGATATGATGCATGTCTGGTTGTTTACTCCTGCCATGAAAGATGGGCCCGGTCCTTATAGAGTGGGACCTCATTACAGAAACATATTAGAGGTCCAGGTAGAGCCAGGAGATGAAGGAACATGGAGAGAGGTGGGGAGGTATAATCCTAAAGTGCCAGCTGAGCACAGGGGAATTGGAAAGAGGGGTGCATGCTGAAAATGTGGATAAAATAAGGATGAGGATGAGTTAGAATCTCTTTATTTATTTATTTATTTATTTCAAAAGAGCAATGTTGAGAACCGCAATCTGAACACTACGGCTTCAATTCAGTTCTTCTGATCTCAGATAAAAGCGAAGAAGAGGGAGGAAAAGACAAAAACAGAAAGCCAAACTGACGAATGGATATAAAAAGTCGCCTTGGAGACCGCGCTAATGATACCGCATTTGGTGTCGTGGAGATATATAAACAACAAACGCACGAAAACAAAAGCCGAAGTGCTGAACTTTTAAACAATTTAATTGGAAGTGTTGCATGCAACAAGTGTGTGGGAGGTGGGATCCACTGGCTGCCATATACCCCTCGTTCCAACCCTGAGCCCCTTAACTCCGTCACGTTGGTGTGTTGGTTCTGATCAGCCATTGTTCCTAAAATTAGGAAATCGACCCTTTTATCTAGAGAGAAAGTCTTTTCTGCGCCGTTACGTCTCTCCTTTTCCTGAGTCGGCAAGATGAGAAGGCGAGATGAATGGGAGGATTTCTGCCGGGGAATCTGTCACAAGCCAACAGGGCTCAAAGAAGCCTCGGTCTCCGTGGAGTTTCTCACGCTTCGCATACAGCATGAGGTAAAATGAACATTACAGTACTTATCGCAGGCAGTCTCTGCTGCAGGAGCGGCAGGCGCACGTCGAGACTGTAATGTTTCTTCAACTAATGAAATTATAAGACGGCACGCTGCGAGAAGAAAAGGACGCTTTCTCGGCGAGAGTTCTGTGGGGGAATCCTCTTGAGTAAAACCGTAAAGGTTTTCATCTGCTTCTCCATCTTAAGTGTGTCATCGTCGAGACGTATGAACACGACAGACAGTTGGAGGCCAATGCAGATTTTTCTGTTGTTGTTGTTGATTTATCAACAGAAGATGTTTGCATATTCCTTGTATATTGACGCACGTCTTGATATGAGCCGACAGGTGTTTTGATCTCCCGACTGGTGGGGGGAGGTGGGGGGGTTTGGGAGGGTGTTGATGTTTTGATATGTCATTTCTGTGAAACACGTGAAGCCCTATGGTGACTTTTAAGAACCGTAGCCTGCCACGCAACCGCCGCCTCTGTGCAAATGTTATTCCCTTTCCTCGCCTGACCTTTTTCAAATCGGATTGAAAATCTCGGCGTTTCTTCTTTAAAGCTTGGGATAAATGGACGAGACCCAAACGTAGCCTGTGATAATGAACGATGGAAACATTTCAGACTGCTTATTGTAACTTAGGTTATATGTTGCTTAACTGGAGAAAGTTAATCACTTAGGAGCACATTTGCTAACAGTAAGTAATTAACCTTTTTTTTTAATTCTTTTGTTATTTTTCAACAATAGGTGCAAGAATGCAATGCAGCAATCTTATGTGAACATGCATATGTTGAAAAATGTGGCCACCATTGACTCTTGGAATAATCACTCACTCTCACTCTAAATATTCAGAATTAAACATTGTTTATGAATCCATTTATTCACTGGGTAGGATTTTAAGAGCCAACTAATATAGATACATGTAGTATCTGTGACGATCCTTTTAAAAATAAATGTAACTAAAGCACGTTCTACTTTGTGTAGCTCACCTCTGGAGAATTTCTACAAAATGCACCACCTTAGGATAACCAAGTCTCCATAGCAACTGCTTGACATCTATATATGGCAGGTGGTAGCTGTTTTTGATTGGTGCAGGAAATGCAGTGGGTCCAGGAAGTATTCACAACGCCTCACTTTTTCCATGTTTTGTGTTGCAGCCTGCATGGAATTCATTTTTCTTTTCTCAAAATTCTACACTAGATACCTCATTAAGATATTATGGAGAAAAAAAAACTTTTAGCAAATTTCTTAACCAGACAAAATAAATTAGATTTTTATAAGTATTCACATTATTGCTTTTTTTAATATGTCACAAGCTTAGTATGGGCAGTTTTGCCCTTTTTTTCGCAGTACTTCTCCATTCTCTATTCATCAGGTTGCTTCATTTTTGACATTTTGATGTTCAAAGGCATTTGAAAAAATATTAGTGGGGTTCATGTATGTTTTCTTTCAAAGGAGTGGCTTTAAAACTTACATTTTTGTGATTGGAAGAAAAGAGACATTAATAATGTCAAATCCATGTGGAATGAAAATAAAATAAAAGTAAGTAGATGACATACTCCAAATGTAAATGTGCTCCCTCTCTTGAGCTCATATTTGGTTGAAGCACAGTCTGATTAAATTTCAGTATTTTAATATTTTTTTGGGACACACATAATATCAAGCCAAGCAAATCTTTTAGGATTTCTTTTGACATTTCCTCACTGCTGCAAGATGTCATTACCAGATATTGCCAAGCAGAATGTGAATGGCAGATTGAATGCAAACCTAAAATTAAAAAGAAAAGTGCTTCAGCACATCAAGTATTAGATTAAGAGTGTGCACACTCATACGACCAAATATTTATGATTTTCCTAAAGCATATTTGCTTTGAATATGTCACAATAAAGATAAGAAAATGTTCAAAATGATTTACCATTTTCAATCTTTTTTAAAAATATTAAGCGTAACATTTTACATGGAATTGCACACCTAAGTACTGAAACTGAACACACTTTGTTTTTGCCATCACTGTTTGTCAAATGCCCACTTTTGCTGTTACTGATTTATAACTTACATGATAAATCAAACTGAGTGCCTTAGATAACTCAACCTCCCAGCAGCCTGACGGAAAACAGGCAAAGGAACCGTTTCATTATAAATCGTAATTGGATTGCATAATAATCCGCTCAAGTGATTTTCTGGATTATACAGCAATAAAAGGGTGAGAACCAGGAATGCAAAGCTTTGCTGCTATCTTTCCGGATAAATATGATTTATGCGATAGCTTGTGATTACATGATTATGACAGCACAATGCTTCACCTAAACCGACATGATAGCGTTTCATTACCGCAGCCTGAAATTGTTTTCTTTGTGGGTTTGTAAAAGTAAAAAAAAAAAACATAAAAATAAAACTCTTGAACATCAAAACATAAAACCACTGGATGGGTTGTGTTTAATGTATGGCTGTCAGTTTGTAGAAGGATCAAAACTCTGAACTCTGTGTTCCCCTAACACGTCTCAAGAAGTCTATCAGTTCCACTGCTTTGAAAAAAACTAAATTCACTCAAGTTGATGTATTTCTTTCTGATATAACTAAATAGATCAAATCTTATAATAATGAACATAACACTCAATTATTTGAAGAGTGTTTCATAGATGTGAAAATGTAAAGAGAAAGGGTAAAAAGATATACATGTTGGATTATGGACAAATTATACAAACACAAACAGAACATGTGGGAGTAGCACAACCTGAGGAAACGGATGAAAGAGCATACATGTATGTGGTTCGATTGTGGGAAACCTCTGCAAAATTCAAAGATTATAGCTTTAAACACAGCAAGCAGAAGCGCAAGATGAAAAAGGAACAGACTTGAAACACTTACCAATATGCTTTCTGAAGAAAGGCAACACAAGAACAAGCTCTACATAAATAAATAACGGAATTCAAATGAAGAAAAAAAGATTCACAAAAGGAAGTGAAAGTAAAAAGGGAAAAAAATGTACATGAAATGGCAAGAATGAGGGAATTGGAAAATGGGGGAGAGTCACTAATCCCGACAGAAAAGCATTCTGATTAGACTTATCCTTTGCTCAGGGGATTAGAAGGTTTGGTAAAACCTTCAACTCACACATAAATCAATTTAGTCAGGGTGTAACATTCACAAGCAGCACCCGACATTTTTTCATCCACACAGACTATCAAATAAGACTGAATCTGTGTTGAGTCGTAAAGTCGTGCATTATTGGTCTTTAGAAAATAATCTTACGCTGTTAGAAGTCATGAAGCTTTGAAATAAAATAAAAGATAAAAGTCAGCTATCTGTCTGACTAATTCTGTTAAATCATGTTTTCAGCAATTATAAGCAACCATAACAAAAACCTTTTTGAAAGTTGTGGATTTACATAAATCATTGGTTTTATTTTTATAATTGGGTTAATTATTACTGAACTTTTTTCTTATGTTTCAATCACAATCGTCAGAGGATTTTAAATGGATTTTATGTTTTTGACCAACAGAGAATAATGTAGAACGGTAAAGTAAAAGTAAAATTTTGCTTTACTTTTATTCTACTTTACTAGTAAAAATCTAAAAAGAGTGATGTCAAATGGTGTTCAACTTATTTGGCTCTAATATGTCAAAGGTAACATCTAGGTCAAGCAAGTGCAACCACAACTTATCTAATTAGTACAAATAATTAGACATTAAGATTACATAGCAGTATAAATATAGGACATCTTCACGTAGGAACCTAACCGAACAATCAGAATCACAGAACGAAGGAGAAATATAAAGCCGGTTATCTCATCTCATCTCAAGAAAGAAAACTGGTATAGCATATTTATACACCTGCCACAAATAATCCTTTCACAGAGGAAAGCCAAGGAAAAATTGGGTTGTACTGACACAAGTCCATTAAAAAATGACTTCCTGCTCACAGTCCGACTAATAATGACATAATTTTATTTTATTCAATGATAAAATTCGACGAATCCAAAAGATTGCAGACACTCTAATTTGCAAGACATTTAAATATCTCAGAAGTACTAAGTTGTCTCCAACGTACCCCAAACTACATGTAATTGCAAGTTACCAAAACTATTATCTGAGGTACATTTTTACATTTACTTTCAAAACTTCCAAAACATACGAACATGCAAGAAGGAAATGCCGACAGCCCGACATATTTTGTCTGTGCCGCAGAAATCACAAAAGTTTTATCTCAGATCTTCTCCACCTGATCCGAAGCCGACCGCGGGGAAGAGCTCGGATTTGCTCGTGGTTTGAAACACCCCATGGCAGTCCACCTCTCCTGCAGTTTGACTGAACCGACGGGGACGTTAGCTATTCTTTCACGACAAATCAGGAGAGGAAAAAATCACATTCCCCCCCCCCACTGGGATTTCGAGTGTATTCTTAACTGTGCTTGGCAAGCAGAACACACAGCGAAGCACAAGTCACGAGAGGCTGTGCGGAGCAAACTAATCACTGCAAAGACGTGACACACACAAAAACTCAACACCCTGGCGCTGGACCACATGTGCTAATGTCATTTCTGTGTGAGCACGTGACGAATTACACAGACAGTGAGGACGTGGGGGAAAACAAGAAAAATGAGGGAACACACTTTTAACCAAACCGGATCAGGAGTGCCATTTAAGGGACATAAGGAGTGTCATAAGGGACACATGTGAGCGAGTTCCCACCGTGTTCTCCTGTTAAGAAACACCAGCATTGAAAAAAATTGTCTACATTTGGTTTGCGAGACGATTCAAATTCATCAGAAGAAGAGGAGGAAAGTAAAATGGAGGCCTCAACAGCGAAGGAAATGATGCTCAATTTGAGCAGGAATCCAGTCTTGATCAGTTCCTATATCTCATTGAACTGGAGATATATATATAGATATATATACATCTATATTTATATATATATATATATATATATATATATATATATTTATATATATATATATATATATATATATATATATATATTATAATATATATATATATAGATGTATATATATCTATATATATATATATACAGTATATATATATATATATATATATATATATATATATATATATATATATATATATATATATATATATATATATATATATATTTATGTATCTATATCTATATATATACATATTATTGTTTTCTTCTTTTTTTCTTTGCCATTTTCTCCCCAAGCACCAACTGTACATTTGTATTTTTGCATTGCAAATACTCTCAGCTTGTTCATTCCTTCTCCTCCTGTATTCTCCATCTGTCTGGTGCAGGCTGTCCTTGGGGTGGGCAGAACCTTAAAGGGAGCTTGGGGCAAACACACTCCAGCATACCTATTATGTTACCGTCGGCGTGCCTGTGGTAGAGAACATGCAGCGTCTCGCAAAAAGAAAAGTGCTCATCTTAGCTGAACTTTTCTCTCACAATTTGTCAAAACTCAGCAACGAACTTTGTGTTATTTTGGTTTTTTTTACCTTATTGCATGGACCAATACAACCTGAGCGTCACTGAAAAGTGCGAGGAAGAGAATACATAGCTTATAAAGACATTTTTGAAAAAAGTTTAGTTCCCTGAAGCTGCAGTTTGTAAAATCACCATTGGTTGCAGTTAGTGAACATTTTGTTGTTGTTGTTGTTGTTGTTGTTTTTAAGACACCTACAAACACCAGGTGCTCAATTCTTGATTGGATTTATATTTGCCCTTTTTTGACACATGAATGTGCTTTAAACCAAACCCATAAGTAGTTAAACTCTGAATTTGTAGCATTGTTGTTCTGTTGTAAGACTTTTTACAGTTTTTACAAATCTTTCTTCTAAGATCTCTGTGTATTCAGTGCCATCCGTGTTCTCTGACTGAAGCCGTGTCCTCAAAAAAAGACGCACACGCCACAGTAATACTTCCACCACCATAAATGTTCTCAATTTTATGTGTTTAAGGCGATGAACAGTGCTACTCTACCCAAAAGCATTAAGCAAAAAAGGATTCATTTTGTAAATGTGACTTCTCGTGAATTTCCTTCTTCTCTTTCACAAAGCTCAGGTTTTTTACACTGCACAGCTTATGCTGTAATATACTCAGTTACCCTGAAGACCATTGGCTGATTAACACCCTGCTTGTCTTAAACGTCAGTCATGTCTTGGTCCGTTTTTCTTTTTTTTTACTTCTGCAAAAACATGTTTCCATTTTTAGATGACTGAACCGCATTCAGCAGGGAAGTAAAGATCGATGGAGGTGAAGAACGCAGGAGAAAACTAATTAGATCTTTCAGTTAGTTAAAGGCCTTAAACAAACAGCCAGATCTACCGAGGAAGAGCTTAGATTCAAACTAAATGCGTGTGTTGGCACATGTGGTTTTACTCTCCTCCTCCAGCACTGCATAGGCGCTCACTTCCAGAGCCATTAAAATAGTTTGCACGATGATCAAAAAAAGTGTAATTCTTCTGTGTCACCCATGACACGATTTGTTACTTATTGTTTCATCCCACCATCTGATGCTTTGGGTGCAATTTTTTGGATTTCCAATTATTTTCATGGGGAAACTGTTCAAGATATAAATGGCCTGCTGGAACGAGCTAAATCTGTATTCAGAGGTTCCGCTGCACTCGTGGTAGATGCCGACACTAACTGAGGACCGAACGCGGAGGATGTAGCGAAGTTGATGTAAAATCCAAATGGCAAGAAACACATTTTGCTTGCAGCAGAAGTCCAGAAATACAAATAGTGTCCTAAGGCCTAAATATACATACGAAGACAAGAAGGGTAAAACGAGGACCGACCAGAGGGACGCGACCAGGTTAATGAATATAGACAAGACGAGCCAGAAGAGCAAATGGAGGCTGAATGTTGTGTATGAGGATTTTTATAACCCATTTATTCTGCAGTCATGTATTTAATGAGATTACTACATTTTTGTGTGTATTTTTTTTGTCATGTATTCAAATAAGTGTTCATGAATACACTCCTCTTGCTTCTGCATACATCCCCCCCACCCCCTCTCCCAAAGCATGCAGGTAGCAAAACAGTCACAGAGGGAGAGAGAGAGAGAGAGAGCACTGCATCTTTTGACATGTACATACTGTATAATTTTTTTTTTCTGTTGGGTGATCACACATGGATCTACAAATGGTTTCTTTTTAGTGCTGTAACTGTGTTTGTTTCAAAGTTTATTTGATAAGGACAGACACACATTTACATAGACAAACTGAATGAAACAGCAGCCCCATGTTAGCATCACGGTGCAATAGCAACAGCTAATTCGCAGCACTTGTCCCTATCGCAGCACTTGTCCCTATGTGTGTGACTCCATCAGACCAGGAGGACTTTTTCCCCTTTAAAATAACTGTTGCAAGTTGATGAAGATCAACAAGGTTACCTTTATATCAGTGACGGGTTATGCACCAAACCAAGAGCCAATGCCAACCGCCAATGAGCGAGAGAAGGTTACCCTCTTTTTTTGTTTTTTTTCCCCTCAGCTCTCAATCTCTGTGATTCTGCCTTGCTTCACGACAGAACTTTGTTTTCATTTTCAGCATCCAGAAGCCTCGTGGCCAATTGGGATGTGGGGTCATACCCATCAGGTGGGGAACCCGTCTGTTGACTTGGTAGACGGTGTCGAAGAGGAGAGTGGGTTGCAGAAACCTTTTGTTTTCTACTTCTGTTGCGGTTGTGTTTGGTAGATTTGTTTGCAGTATTTTATTAATAAAAAATGAAAAGTTGGATTTCCCGGTTGGTAGAGCGTACTCTCCTCAGTCTATAGTCCTCGACGCGGTTGTCCTGGGTTCATCTGGAGGCCGTTTGCTGCACGTCTTTCCGTTCTCTCCCCTTCCTATTTCCCGTTCACTTACTATTCAAAAAGGCCTCTGGAGCATAAAAATATAAATCATATATAGGTTTGACTGAAATATCGTGCAAAAGTAAGAATGTTTCCTTTTGTAACAGAACAAATACATCAAAATTAGGCAAGTAGAAGGCCTCTAATACAAACACTAAGATGAACATACAAAACATTCATAAAACATGAGGCTGCAGATGATAATAAATGAAGAGCCGTTTTGAGGGCCCAAAGAGCCAGCTCCTCTCTCAAGGGGCCAGCTCTCTAAAAACAGCCAAACATCCCATCACCACTATTTAACCGGGGCACAAAATTACTTCTTATTTTGGCTGAAGAAGTAAAAAGCTGTAAATGGACGGCACTTCAGTAGAACAGTTTCTGTTGAGATGTTTTAGTGTCACGAGATTTTAAAGTACCCCCACAAACAAACCTTTACATTAGCTGTACAAATAAATCACGGTCTGCAGCGCGTCATTTCATAAAAAAAAGGCTGAAATGCTGAAAGTGGCTGGAAAAAAAATCCATAGCCACCTTTACTGTGTTTTCCAACACCACCCACTCAATATAAGAGATGTTAGAGAAAATGTTTCATGTTTAGTCCCATCAAAATCCCCCTCTTGCTTTTTGTCTCTGATAGAAACACACATTCACTTTAGATCTTTCGTTATTGGTGCGCTCTTTGCATTTGAGTTTTGTAAAACAACAGTTAATTTTGTAACGTTGTGTTCACCTGAATATTAAATTTTACTTAGAGATTAATTTTTAGCTTTGATGGAATGTGTATAAAATATAATATATAATAAAAGCATGGGAATGAATTCTAAAAGCATGACCGCTTTTACATTTTTCCTTGTGTGCTTCATTTCTGCAGCACATTCAAGAGGCAGATAGCTTTACACACATACAGATAAATATGTTTCTATCAAGTCCCACAGAAGCAATTTACATCTGTTTTTGCATTAGGCCACAATTGTATACTCTCTAGACTTCATTTACATACACCAGGTTCAGAACTAATTGGAGGTAAAGAAAAAATATTTCCTGACAAAGAAGTCCAAGTTCCAGCAGTATTAAGAAACGCCTCGAAACTATGTTGTTAAAAAACAATCGGTCGAGGTTTCATAAACCTGCGCTGACTTGCGGAGAAAAAAAAGAAAGGTGCTGTTTCACTTCTTCATTTGAAAAACCAACTTAACATTTTTTAAATTATGATGAATAATGTAAAACAGTTATTTCTCAATTTCTAACAATCAGGATTTCGAACACAGTTTTTGACAGGTTTCTAATCATGCCTTAATTTAAGTCTCTGTTTTCTTTTTATAAAATCGTGGGACTTTCAACTATTTTTCTCCTTTGCATCAAAATTATTGGCAATTTTTAGCAGATGATACTTGCCTCCACCAACGATATCACGTGCAAACAATGTTCATCTTGCTGAATGTGACACCATTTGCTCAGGATGTGATTTGTATAAATATGCGTTAACATATACTGACATTTTTTAATAAATGCATGCCATTCAGCCAAAGCAGACAGCATGTACTCAGAGCTAATTCAATCTTCCTGTGCATTCCTGCTTGAGAATTAGAAGGAACTCAGTTTTGTGCAGCCACAGATAGATTTCTAAATTCACTCTCTCAAAATTTTAATTGGAATCAAATGCCATGTTTTCACATTCCAAAAAACAAAAGAGAGAGAGAAAAGGCACCACTTTTAAAATACACAGAGTTTCCACATTTAAAAAGTCCCAAATTGACCATAACAAGAAAAAAAAACATGCCACAGGTGTGCATGATACAAATTTAGTGTACATTATGCACAGAGTTTGTATAGCAAAAGCATAATTTAATGACACTTCAGGAAAAAAAAAAATCTCATTCAAACAGACGAAATATGTGATAATGATGTAATATCTAAATGCTTAAGAGTTTGAAAGGCACAAGGTTAGATGTGCTTCAAAAGAACGAAAGTCGGCGCGGAGCTGTTAACCTGTTCAAACTGAGCCGAAGTTGTGTGTGTGTGCATGTGTTTGTGTGTGTGTGTGCTCGCATGTGTGTTTGTGCAGGTAGGTACACAGGAGCTGTAAAGAGATGTTAAGAGGCTTGTTCAATCATGCTGATGAGCTCCATAATGCAATGTAGTAGCAATTCTGTGACAGAAGTGAGGACACTTTTGCGCACCTCATCTCCATTATCTGCGTATACATTAACCTTGAGTGTAGCAGCGGGCAAGTTAAAGGACCCACACTTACATACGCTCCGGTCTCACAGCGAACATCCATATGTGCATGCGTTTTTAGATATGCTTTATGTAAAATGAGCTTTATTTTTTCGTGATGTACGGTAATACTTATCCTGAGTTTGCATTGCTTTTAGTGAAAGTAAAAAAAAGGGAAATATTCTGTAGTTGCTTAACTTTTTAGCGAGAGAGCCTTGAACGCGTGCCAATGGGAAGAAGAGGAGCCAAGAAAGAACTAGTGATTTGATGCATTTGTGGTTCAATGTGCCCTTTATAAAAAAGACTTCATGCTGGAGCAAAGTGTGATTTTTCTGACACAAAATCTGTGTCATCATCGTTTGCTGTAAAAAAGATTAAACATTGCAACTTTCATTTACCTGAGGAGTAATTAGATCATACAGTCATTCAGCAGATCTTTGGGAATGTAAATGGGCTAAAAAAAATCACAAAGGAAGTAATTTCTATATGTGTTGACAACAGAACGCAGGAATTCAGATTAGATTTAATTTGGCTCATTGTGCAGTAAAAACAAAACATTAAGAATGACCCAAGACAAAGAATGGATGATTGTTGTTGGTGATAGGACTGTAGATATGTTCTTTTTTTTATGTTTTAGAATGTAATTGGCTTTCTGACTCAGATTCAAGATCTTGAAGGCTGATAGTGAAGTCTTCAGGCTTCACATCCTTTACTCGTGAATTAAAAGTTTTCGAGGTGATTTATTTGTTGTCAGATTGTAAAAACAAAAAAAAATTGGCAAATGAAGACTGCACATCAGACTGGCTGTAAACATTTATGAAATAAGAGTCTAACACTTTTGGACCAGTACATAGTTGTATAAAAATGACAACAGTCATAGAAAAGGAACAAATAAACAGTGTAATATTATTGTGACTGGTTAAGCATTAGAGACTGAGGCAGGAATCTGTTTCATAAATTCCCGTTTGCGATAAACTGTTTCCATTTTGATAACACTTTATTTGAAGGGGTGTGAATAACACTGACATGACACTGTCATAAACATGACATAACATCTGTCATGAACATGAATGTTTATGACAGTAGTCATAAAGTGTCATTCTGTAAATAATGACACTTTTAATGCAAAGTTGTTCTAAAAGTTGCATTGAAAGTCCATTAAAAAGGCCATCTCTGCATTAAATTGTCATTATTTACAAAATCATGCAAAGTTGGCACTTTTAATGGACTTTTAATGCAACTTTTAGAGAAAGTTTGCATTAAAAGTGTCATTATTTATCGAATGACACTTCATGACAACTGTCATAAACATTCATAAAGACTTCTTTATGTTCATGACAGATGTTATGTTATGTTTATGACAGTGTCATGTCAGTCTTATGCACACCCCTTCAAATAAAGTGTTACCGATAGTTTTAATGAACTCCTACAAATTAAGCTTCACTTCCAAACAAGATATTAATTGTTCCAACCTGAACCTGATAATTCCCAGACAGACAAGGAATAATAAAAAATCGAATTCATAAAATTCTTACTCTTTTTGAGAAATCCAAAAAGAAGGGCACTTTTAATGCTTCTCCAGCTCACACTTCAACAAAAACAACAAAAAACACTAAAATACATAATTGAACCTAGAGTAAAATATTCCATGCTAAATACAAGTAAATTTAGAAAATCATTTATTAAACATGTTACCTGATTATGATAGGGGAAAAAAGTGCAAAAACAACAACATGAGTGTGTTTAACTGTGTCCCTGCTGACGATACATAGGACAAAAACAACAATGCAATCACAAACTTACACTCAATTTGGCCTTCTCACACAAAATTATTTTTTTTTCCGCTGGAGTGAAACAGTAAAGACACACAATATCACTTTTCCCTTACATACTTTTGTCATTTCAGAAAAGCTTCTTATTAGCTTGCCACTTAAAAATAACCTCGCATGCGCAAAAATCATGAAATATAATCACAAAATAATTTTCATAGCCAGTTCAGTGGATGGTCTTGTCAATGTTCTTTAACAATTGAAACAATTAAGTTGTCTACACAAAAGTATAACCTTTACATATTTTTAATTTGGGAACCCATTTTAAAAAAAACTGGACATTGCAAATCATAAAGATGAAATAAAAGTCTACGTATTTGCATAACATCCTTCTAGAAGGTATTCGCTCTTCCTTCACTGCTAATCGGTGTAGTTTGTGTGTTTAAGATGGTGAGAAGAAACTGGAGAGTCCAGAGAAACGACAGGCACAGACAGAAGAGGCTTGGATGTGTAAATTTCTCACATGAAACCGGCAGCCTTCAAGTGTCTTGTAATGCAATAAATGATGTTCTCAAATAGGAGAGGTGAGCATCCAATCTACCAGAGAGGTGGTCACTGTTACGGCTAAAGAATAGCTGAATAACGAGTCAAAATCCTTTACTATCAAGGCCGCGCACTCTGACCGTCCCACTGCTTTAGTTTCAGACGTGTGTCCTTGTGTGTAGAGAAACTTGGGGCACTAACAAAAGTTTCCCAAAGTCACAATGTAAAAAAAAAAAAAAAAACAGGATGAAAGTGAGAAGCATTGGCTGTGAAAGTAATGTTTTTTTTTTCTGCCTGCTGTATTTGGCTCAACCAACAAACTGCATTGCATGATAAAGCAGTTATTTTTTTCATGCCTTTTTTTTTAATAACAAGAAACGTCAAATTTCAACCAAATTTTAACATTGTGTCTTAGTGATGCAGATGGTCACTTTAAAACTCAACTGTCAAAGGGTAATATTTCTCTTCTTCACTTTAAAGTTGCTAAATCCACACTGGAAAAGTTTGTCTGAATTAACAAATCAAAAAGCGTTTAGTTTTTGTAAGTAATTTCTCATTTATATGCCTTGACTCTTTTTTGACATTTTACTAAATATCACAGTTGGTTATAATGGTAAATTAATTACACGTTTGACTTGAAGGACATTTCTATGCTTAATACCTTTTCATTTAAATGAGCAAACTGGAAAAATAATTTTAACGTGCAAAGTAAGAGAAGGCTCTTGACTTCAGCGATATTTCAAATCAATATTTTAACTTTGCTAGAAAAAGAAAAACAAGGTCTGAAACGTTCAAATAAACGATCCAAGCTGCAGACTGCATTTTGTTTCAACCAAAACAGATAAATTGAAAAAATAAAGAGAAGTAAAATTGAAGTGAAGTAGACAAGTAGCAAAATCCAAGCTACGCTGCCAAGGTGAAAAGGAATACAATGGTATTTATCTAAAAGAGGAAAGAGACAGAGCTCCAATCTCCATGAATAATGAGATGAGGCATGGACGGATTTTTTTTTAATCCTCTACAGGAACTGCTTTGTGGTAAGGTGAATATCTGAGAGAGACAATAAAATGTTTTATTTGCCTCTTCCCAAAGGAGAGAACGGAATAGAAATAGCCTTCATGTCCCACAGCATCAGATGCAGAACTGAATTAGGCGTACACTTTACGTTATAACCTCCTCCCCTTGAATCAGCGGTGATTAAGGGATATAATAGCAATATAACATGATTTGGGATTTGTTACAGGTGTGTCACTGGGTTTCTAATGTTTAATTAATAAGAGCTCACCGGCAGATGGTGGGTGTGTATGTACAGCATGGGTGGCAGAGGCAGGTGTTGCAAGGTAACCAAAGATGCATGCAGAAAAGTACCTTCTAATAAAAAAAAAAAAGTAAATTGTCTTAAATTTTAAGCATACTCAAAATATGAACGCACAGGTAAAACATTAGAACTTTCACCATATGGCAAAATTGAATATTTTGTTCCTGTTGGATAAAAATCCTGCTCAATAATGACTTTATGCCATCCACATTCAGTGACATAAGCACTGAAGATAATTAATCCACTTTTTATTATTTGTGTGCAGAATTTTGGCAAAGAGATTCAAAATAAAAAAAAGACCAAATGGAATAAAAGATAGAAGTATATATTTATTTATTTATTTATTTATTGTTAATTTTAGCACAAGAGCCCAACCAGAAATATTTTGTTCTTGTTTTGATCATGTTACATTAAAATAATCACACCTCCTGAACACAAACATAAGCATAAGTACATGTGCTCTTTTTAAGTGGGTTGTTAGACATCTCACTTGCTTTTAGCAGGAAACACTGACGCAGTCGCTTAACAGGAGCAGTTACGTTTTGAGCAGCTAAATTGCCTGACCTTTTAATGTTCGTCATTAATTACAGCACAAATATAGTGTTACACTGAACCTATGTTGCACACCAGACATCCAGCCTTTGGGATATTTACTAAATGATGCTCAGTTCTCATTACTGTGGTTGGAAAAAAATAAATATTTTTTTTTTTCCTCTGTCACACTCAATAATCCTTTAAGTATAATAGGTGACAAATACAGCTAATGATCATATAGTTTCTTTACTTACACATTTACGTTCAACCCCTTTTAGTCTGAAGCCATAAATAAAACCCAGTGTTAGAAATTGTCTTCATGTTTTTGAAGTACCTTTAGAGAGAACAACGTGCAAACATGGGTCGGGAATCCAACCCAAGACCTTCTTGCTGCAAGGCAACAGTGTTACTACCGACTGTCGTACTGATTAGGTACTCTGGCTAAAATGTAACTTGTGTGGAAGGAAAACTGTTACTTATCAACCAGAACATGAAAACATATTGGTTTGCAACATCACTTTGAGGGGCTAAGCATAAATACATGGCCCACTTTTCAAATTTTGCATAAAAGGTTGGGAAACCGTGTATCATTTTCTTTCCACTGCATGGCTATGTGTGTGTCGTGTTGTTCAACCGTATGCCTGTAACAGAAGAAACACAGAAAAGCTGTTTAAGTGACATAAATCATGATGTCTAAAGCTTAAACTCACTCCTTTACTTTGCCATATAAGCACAAATAAACTGCTTATTAGAACCTCTTTTGTCTTTGCTGTGATTAGCCATCCGTCATTAATCTCACTTGCTTCCTTTGTTAGCTCTTCAGCTATTTCCAGCACCTCTCCAGTACCTTATTGATACATGCACAAAGTCTTTCGTTATTCCAATGAGTAATAAGTTAACAAATGTGAAACAATGTGGCAACACCAAACCAGGGGACCCCGAGGGTGTGTGAGTTTCTTGAGTCACAGCAAGTGGACCGAAGATGGGGCTTGATATGTGGTGGTGCAAAGGCAGCAAGGCAGAAGTGGTTGTGAAAGACAGTGTTCCTTTGCTAGGAGCACATTATGTTGTCTTGCTGTAAGCACTATATTTATGGGTTGGCATCTTGCAAAGTTCGCAGGGAGGTCAGCATTGTAGATGTTTAGCTGCGTTGACTCCTGCGCAAGAGGACGGTTGTGCAGTAAAGTCATACAGTACCTAGAATTTTAATTGAAAGAATAAATATTTAAATTTCTTAAAACCCATACGAAGGGACAAAGAAAAACACAGCTACCTTGGGTATCGGATGACATTCGACTGTTAATGAAAAAGATACTATGCTTTAAAATCTTTTCTTAAAAATTGGCTGCTTTTTAAAAGTTTGAGGAACAGAGAAGCTAAAGAAATGTACAAATCTAAAGCTAAATATCAGATAAGGCTTCTGCATGTTGATGTTCTTGCTAAATCCTGAATATGCCCAATTTGGGTTGTCTTGGCCCTTTCATCGCAGCCTGTGGGTTTTTCCCTGAACGAGAATACAAGCTGCTGAATGTGACAGGTAGCCAATCAGAAAGCGCAGTGACGTAAGAACAGAGGGAATCCCAAACAGCTAAGATATCGCGCAACTGAGAGTCCGGTGGATATCAGAGATGATATGTGGAAATGTTTATTATATGTAAAGGTCATTACTATTTATTATGTTTATTCAGTTAAAAATGTTAACTATGAAAAAACATTCACCTCCAAATCATAGTGCAGCAAATAGAGCGGCTGCTCTGGTTGCTATGGTAACGTTTACATATCCCTTCAAAATAAGATACAGATGCCCCACAAAAATGAACATTTTACTTTTGTGAAAACTTTAACTCATGATAATGACTAACGGAGCCCTTAGCTTGTTTCTCTGCAACCAGATGGTTCCATCTGGGAGTGACGAGAGACAATGACACCTGAAGTGTTGCTTATATCCACAGCCTCTTGGTCTCCATGTGGTGAAGCAGTTTGAAGCTTCATTAGCAGCCGGTCACCTCATGTTACGCAGAGCGGCATGTAATGTGTGTCTCACCTACCTGTCCAGGATAAATCCATCCTCCTGTCTCTCTGGGCCTTTTCCCCTTTGCAAGGTAACTTTCCAAAGACATCTGATCTGTTTCTTACTCATTTTGCTGCTTGTGGCTCAGTGTTGGCGCGCAAGTAACCGAAAGAATCCGGTTAAAGGATTTTCAAAATAGAAGATCCTCCAGACTTAAATAATACATAAAACGGAGAAAATGTTTGGAAACTACTAGGGGGGCGCAGGAGAAAAAGTTTGGGAACCACTGGCTTAAGTAATTCTCACGCAAAGGATATGTATAATTTAGATGCTATGTTTTTTTTAAAAATACAGTAATATTTTAGTAGAACCTTTAACTCATATAGTTAACATTTCCATCAGAACAGGGCAATTTCCCAATGCATGGAAAAAAGGTTTGGTGAAACCGATTTTTAAGTCAGGAAGTTGACATGAAATCAGCAACTACAGGCCATTTAGAAAGTAACAGTCTTCTGCATCCGCATCGGTTTGGTTTCAGACGTCAACATTCCACAGAGATGGCTGTACGTTTGCTGCTTGAAAAGGTTAAACAATCACTTGATAGGGACAAATTACTGGTGTAGTTTTTCTTGATTTGAAAAAGGCCTTTGACACGGTGAATCACAATTTACTGATCTCAAGGCTTTCATCATTTAATTTCTCAGAACGGTCATTGTCTTGGTTTAAATCATATTTGGAAGATCATAAACAATGTGTTATCATTAATAACAGTACATCTGTCTTCTGCAAAATTGCAACAAGGATTCCACAAGGAACCATCTTAGGTCCGGTCCTTTTCAATTTGTATGTTAATAGACTTCCTGAAATTTGTCCTGAAGTCAATCTGCAAATGTATGCTGATGACACTATTGTTTATACATTGGACAAAAGCGGTATTGTTGTTAGTGAAAAACTTCAGAACAGTCTGCAGAGATTATCAACATGGCTAAAGGATTCTTGCTTAACTCTCAATACAAAGAAAACAAAGTGCATTTACTTTTCAATCAAGCAATCAAGAAAACATCATTACAGTCCTTGAATATTCAGATCAATGGGGACCCTATTGAACAAGTATCACAAGAAAAATATTTAGGAATAATTCTGGGTGCGCAGTTACATATTAGGAGCCATGTTGATAAAATTGGCAAAACTGTTCGATCGAATATAAATTGTTTTAACATTATTAGACATTGCTTGACACTTCAGTGTGCAGAGATGTTTTTGAACTCACCGATCCTCTCACATTTTACCTACGGAGCTACTGTCTGGTCTCAGACTAATCAAACTAAACTCAAACCATTAGCAAGTCTCTATAATTGGGCCTTAAAGTTTTATATCAAAAGCCGATTAGATTCCATCACTGTCACATTTTGGTTAAATTTGGCATTTTGGATTTTACAAATATTCTAAATTATAATCTATTAAAATTGATTTTTAAGTGTTTAAATGGACTTGCAGTTACACCATTAAGTGATTGCATACAGAGACTGCAGGGCAATAACAGATCTACCAAGGCAGCTTTAGATGGAAATTGTAAGGTCCCCTTTTGAAGAACCACTTTTGCTCATTGTGCTCTGTCGGTTAGAGGATCTGCAGTTTGGAACTCACTTCCTGTTCATTTAATGTCTGTAACCAGTTTTAGTACGTTCAAAAATCAAACAAAACTCTGGTTATGTCAAAAACAGACCTGTACCTATTTCAAATGATTATCACTTCAATTTTTAGAGTTATTTTTTAAAAAGCCTAACTAGGGACAAGTGCGGCGAAATAGCTGTTGCTATTGCACCATGATGCAAACATGGGACTGCTGTTTTATTCAGTTTGTCTATGTCGATGTGTGTCTGTCCCTATCAAATAAACTTTACGAGAAGGAATCAGTTTGGATCTCATATCAAATATGCTTTTCGTTTTTCTTGCAGTTGCACTGTGGAGCAGTACGAAAGTCATTAAAGCTTTCAAAACAACTCTCTTGCAATTTTAGGACAAAATTGAAAATATGACGCACACAGGTGGTGCGATTTGACCTCCGCTTTTGTCTGACCATACCTTAAAAACTGAAACTGCCTATGGCACAGGAATAGTATGACAGAAAATTTAGTGACTTTGAAACCATGATTATTTTAATTTTCTTTTATGGTATACCTTGAAACGGTGCCTGGTGTGTATTTTTTTTTTATGTTTGCATACTTTAATTTGTATACGGATACTCACACTCTCATAGAGATCGCTCTGGTTTCTGATATGGGTGACGTGCTTTAGCATTTCTCATCTTATGATGCCCATTTTCACAACAAATACTACATTTTGAGTTCCCACTGCTCCTTATGGGACCCAAAGACCTAGCACCAAAACAAGAAGTGCTGGTTTGACGAAGGGTTGGGTTTGGAGTAAGGGTGAGACTTGAATGGAAGTCAATGCAAAGTCCATTTGAAGATAGGAGGACATGCCCCGTGTGTGTGTGTGTGTGTGTGTGTATGTGTGTGTGTGTGTGTGTGTGTGTGTGTGTGTGTTGTGGATGCCTGTTCTTCTCCATTCATCTGTCTCTATCAAGCTCCATGTAGCTTTCACTCATGGACTCACTGCTGCATTAGCGACTAAGCTCTTGGCAGTTTGCGAACCAGGCCCCACGTTCTGTGAGGTTAACGCTGATGTTGAGAACCGTCATGACAATTATCCCCAATCTTATCAGTCTTGCCCTCTCACAGCTCCTCATGCCATCGTCCATTACTGGAACACAAGTATAAAATTAGCCAGTGTGCATCCTGTAACACACACACGCACGCATGCTCGCAGTATTTTCCATTTATTTGTTGTCGAGGGATTGCAGCATATACTGATATTGATCTCGCCCCTGTTAATTGAGGTAACCGGTCTTTTTCTACCTATTCTACCATCGATCTAAAATTCCATTCATCAGTGACTTAATTAAGCATCTAATATAGGGAAATAGTATTGATTCCATAGTGTCATGTCAGTTTAGCGGGTGTTACTTGTTTCTCATGTGTTCATGAGGCAAAATGTTCCCAAATCCCAACTTTTTTTTTTTTTACAGTTGATTAACAAAAAATCAAGTATTGGATACACCCCAACTCAAACCGACATACGAGAGCTGCCTGTGCCTCACACTGAGTGGATGGCATTTGCATATGCAACCTGTAGCCCAGAATACTGAAACAGTGTCACAGCTAGGTTTCCAAATGGTTCCATAAACATACTTTAGCTGATACAGACTCTTGTGCTGAAGGATGTCATATTTCTCACCAACTGTCATCGCTGCATTGGGTTTCTCTGAGATTCAGAATTCTAAATAAAATGCATCAGATTAGATGCAAGGTCCTCAACGAGAAGCCACCGTCGCATTTAAAAGAATTCCTCATTGACTCCCAATGCACAGGAGCAGGCCACACTCAAGATCCAACTTCACGTCTCATCCTTAAAATCTTCAAGGCAAGAGCAGGTCAGGCAACAGGACTTTTTGTCTTCAGGCTTCACCCTTCAGCACACAACATCAACGTATTCCTTTTGCTAAGTATTTCATTATTTACATATTTGCATTGCATATATTAATGTAAGCACCTTTTTACATTTCAAATCATCTCTGTTTGATATTTTCATTCGGACTGCTTTCGTTTGTCTCACCTGTCCGTTTTGTACTGTCAGTTTACTTGTTTTGCGCGTTAGGTCCCACTTATCTTTGAAAAGTGCTGAACATAAATGAAACGCAACTGACTTGAATTGAGAAACGAGTAATCTATAATTCACAAAATGTAACGAGCTGTAAAGATTTAAATGATAAATCATTAATCATCGATGTGTAAAACACAGTTACTCTGGATACTCATTTAAGGCAATTGTTTTATTATTCTTCAACATTACAAACGCTTTGAATGCATAATTTAATGTGTAAGTTTTAACTTCAGACTGAATGTATCTAGCTGCCTCTCAATAGTCCAAGGAGTGTTCACACATTTTTACTATCTGAGGAAATTGGTGAAATGTGAGTAATTATTGTTGATTTCATGAAAGTGGTGATGCACTTTCACAATGTTCTGTTCCTGTGTAATAAGGAACAGGCTGTTATACCAGCCTAATACTCTTAACAGCACCAGCCTGTTCTTTTACTATTGTACCCTTTTATTGTACAACAATACGTTGGGTTTGGTGATGAATAACTTTTAATAAGTGCAAAAGACAATTATTGACTCGATCAAAATACCAAAAACTTATGTGTGATAATAAGGCACTGCCTTTTATCACAAAATAATAGCTAAAGTCTCTGTCAGTTATTGTTTTATGAATATCAACCGGTGGTATAGAGCACTCGGTGGAGTGAGGCAGCAAAGCCCACACGCATACAAGTAAACACAAACAACTTATCTCCAAATTAGAAGATTTTATAAACAAGAGAGATAAAAGTTCAGTTTTTACTGCAGTCAAAAACTTGGTAACTAGTTCGATAGGTAGGCCAGTAGCATCCAGCTGCAGAAAAGAATGAGAAGAAACAAACAACTACTAAGGTCCTAAGCATGAAGAATAATAAAATGAAATCAGTAGCAAATGAAACAATGGGGTGAAATCACAGTTCAGAGTGAATACGTAGATTTTAAAGAACTAAGGTTTGATTTTGAGGAGTTGGAATGAGGCCACATTTAGCTCTGAAAGCTAACAGAGAACACCAAGTGGTAATGTCTACAAAGAACCGGTTCGCCTGATAAACAGGAGGATGTGTGATACGGCACTGAGCTGTGGGTTTGATGAACACGAGTCACGGGGGCCTCTCTTGCTCAGACTGGCGCAGGTGGCAGGCGTGCAGAGCTCTGGTTTAAAATGTCCTCTTCTCTCAGAGCAGCGGAAAGAAAACCTCTCATTTGGTATCTTTAGAGACACGCTCTTCTCTTGGGGAACACAACATTCTGTCACATTCATTTTCGTAAGGTGTCTCGCTGTTTGAAAACTCTTTTATTTTAATCCCAAACTTACATTTTACCCATCACATAAACAAGGTCATCCATTTGCCTTTGGAGCCTCCCGAAACGTGACATCTTGTGTGCTTTGGTGTTCTTCACAGATGATGTATGGTTTTCCTCCAATACTCCCTTTGTGTATCTTTTACTTACAAGCTTTCATGTAAAATCAAACATTTATTCAAATGCGAACAGGGGCCGTAAACAGAAACTGTGCTGTGAGCCAGTTGTTTGTTATGAATAATGTAAATGTGATGTGGAAACAGGACGCTGTAAGTTTTTAATGTTAAACTTACTTTATGGGCCTCTCTTCTGCTGCCGCTGCAGATTCTTAATGCGTTTGAGTCGCGGAGAGTCGGCAGAAACAGAGTCGCTGAACATCAGCTGAACTGACGACGCAAAACTACCCGATCTTTGTCCTCGAGACTTGCATTTCTTTTTGGCTCCCTTCACACGTCACCATGTGAGCAGATGTCATGATACAAAAACGTACATTCGCTGGCTTTTAATTTTTAATTACACACAGCTCATAGACAGATCTAGTGGTTGTCGCATTCGCATGATTGTTGACAGCACGTGTCATGTCGTCTCTCTGCATGTCAGAAAAGTCACAAAAATGTTATTTTATTGCATATCAGAAATGAACATGAAGCTGCTTTCTCTAAACAATCCCAAATGTACGTTTGTGAGAAATGTGGAAATTTAAATTCATGGTAAAAAGCAATAAATTCATGACGTCTTAGGGCAGTGCCTTAAAAAAGTATTCACACACTTTTAACCATGACACCACAAACACTATATAATAGATTAACATCAAGTACTGCATAATAATAATGTGGAGTGAAAGGAAAGGAACAAAATCAAATTTGTAAAGTGCATTTGCCTCTGCTAAGACGTTGTAAAACTCCATTCTCTTGCAATTACAGGAGAGTCAGGCTTTTGAGGGAGTCTACCATGTTTGCACTTGGTGGAGAGACTAATATTTGTGGTCATTTCCCTAAAACAAATAGCTCAGGCTCAGTCAGATTGAATGGATAGCCTCTGTGACCAGCAATTTTACAAGTCTTGCCTCAGTTGCTTTCAGTCTGGACTTAGGCTGGGCAACTCTGAAACAATGTTTCACAAATGTTAAAAGGAAAACCTCCCAGTCTCAAGTTGTCTGTAACCCCTAATTATCTTTCTTCCACGATCGCCCTGCATTTAGCTCCATCTATTGTCACTGTCCCTGCTGAAGAACAGCATTGCTCCATGCAGCTGTAGAAAAGAATGCTACATTTTTATCTCTGACCAAAGTATCTTCTTCCACATGTTTGCTGCCTCATTCTGTCCTCTTCGGCTTATAGTAAACTTTTTTTTTTTGACAGGAGCGTTCTTTTTGCCTTTCTGTAAAAGCCACTTTTTTAGAGTGCATGACTAACATTTACTTTGTTGACAAATTCGTTGATCTTTTAGTGCAAAAAAAAAAAAAAACACATAAAAATGTGTTTTTATATGAGGTAAAAAGATAATTTCATTTTTATTAGTTTATTTTTATTCCCCTGACGTGACCTTAGTCTGATCACAGTTTAAGTTTATGCACTCTATTCAGCACACAAACTCATACAGGGCCCTTATACGATCACTTCACATCTGTTTCAGGTAGAAAACTAAAATAGTGAAACATCTCTGGCGGACGCTTCAAATCATATTCTAACTTCAATAAATAACAGAACCAGGCCTGCTATTATTATTTAGCTTGACTACAACTTAAGGAACATGTTGGAAAGGTCAGCATTCACTCTCAGACACTATGCAAGATCAAACACAAACTCATTTACTTAAGCGTAGGTAGAATATCGTTTGTCTTTTGATTATAATATTTTACATTTAATGTTATTTTTCATTGACAGACGGCGTTGCGTTGGTGAAGCATGGCCCTACCACAATCACTTGCAGAGTGCCTGATCTGCCTATATAAGTTCAGGTACTTAGGCAAGCACCTGCTAGCGGTCCACTTCATAAAGAATCTTGAGGAGCGGAGGATCTTAATAAACTATGGGTCAGAGCGAGGAAACCTCCGCGGGCTTCAATGTCCCATAGAGGGTTGCGGATATGCTCTGTCAAACCGTGTTTGGTTATGTGGACGTTCTTTACGTCTTTTCCCATAACTTACCTCTTCCCAATCATTCTGTTGCCACATTTTTTTGTCTGATTTTGTTTCTTTATAACCCGGTAGGCTTCATTACTTAATCAATATTTTTTCAATATGCGTTTCTTATATATAATATGTATATATATATTATTCTTGCGTGTTAATTACTTATGCTTTTATGATTTTTTATTTACTTGTTTTATTTTTTAAGATTTTTTTATTTTTGGAAAACAATTAAATGAAAATAAACTAAAATTTCACATTAAAATTAAAGAAAATGTGAAAAAAAAATTGTACGTTTTTTCTTCATTGAAAAGAGAGAAAAGTGTGCCTTAACATGACGTTTCAACTATATTCAGCCTTCTTCAGGCAAAGGCACAAAAGAACTGTATCCAATAGAGGCTGCACTGTTGTGGCTCACAAGAGAGTGAAGGAGAGGCGCTTGATGGCCCTTATATAAAGTCTCTTCCTCCCTTAGGCTCATCCCTCTATGTCTGGCTTCATATCTTATGTTTTTCTATTTATTTTTTATTTTTTAGAAAACAATGAAAGGAAAATAAACTAAAATTTAAGATTAAAATGAAAGAAGAAAAATTGTAAAAGAGTTTTATTTCTTTATTGAAAAGAGAAACGTGTGCCTTAACGTGACATTTCAACTATAGTCAATATTCTTCAGGCAAAGGCACAAAAGAAAGTTACAATTCTTTGTATCCAATACTGTGTCTGCACTGTTGTGTCTTCGTGTTACAATGTTCTATTCCAAAATTTGATGTAGTTCCTTCCCACTTTGCATTCTTAAAGAATGAAATCTCTGTAAAAGGTTTTATTTAATGAATTAGAAATTTCTTAGAAAAAAAGGCTAGATTTAGGATGAAGTTTTAGGATTAGATATGAATAGGTTAGGTTTAGAGGAAAGATTTGGGGTTAAGTATTGAAAAAGAGATTAGATAGAAAAGGGAGAGGTTAGGGGTCAGGTTAGGGTTATGGGTTCCTCTGTTGGATCAACTGTTTGTGACATGTTGGTAGGTAGGTTCATCTCTCTCTCTTTTGACAGATTTGATTGACAGGAGTGTGGGGCGAGTCCAACAGAGCAAGAAATAAGACTCAGAGGAAGGTGCACCAGACAGGCCTGCACATTATGTTTACTTTCTTCTGCTTTGAGTTGTTGCAGTAGGGCCCCCCTTATGCACATGTGGCATGAGTCAAAAACTGGCCCTGATTTTGCAGGAGAAAAAAAAAAGAAAGAAAGAGTACTGTCAGACTATCACTTCCATTAAACTGTGCCCTCATTAACAACGCTGTAATTCGTTTAGCAAACCTGCAACTCAGACTATTCTGATTGATTTAACTCCGCATGTTCCCAAGTCTGATCTGATTTAAGTCGCTTGCTAAAGGTTTTATAAAGCTTGCATGTCCATTATTCTGTTTGATAAGTCCTGGAAGATTCTATCTCTCTCTAACAAGGATAGCAACATTGATTTTTTTTTTTCTGTTTTTGCTATTTTTTTCCCCCTGTACACAGAAAATAAGTATTGATCCTCTATGAGAAAGCGTTTTATAGATCCAATACATTAAATGACAAAATGAGCTGGTAAGCTACTACATCTGTCAATACCAGCTTTTAAACACTAACCCAGTTGGTGATTCTTTTTTTTTTAAATAAAGCACTACTCTCATTTAAAATAGTATACTCTTAAAAATAGAAATGTCTTGCAATATTTCCTCCTCATATAAAAAAAATCTGTTTCCACAAACTTCTCTTGGATCATGTCCTTGAAATAAATTAATGCTCATTTTAAAAACTACTCTGCCTTCCAAAATGATTTATACCCCTGATCTACTATGTATTTTCTAATGCTAGAACAACAACTTTATTGCGTTTTGATAAAATAATCTAAAGCCAATTCAACAAGTGCATAGTTGTGAAGTGGAAGCAAAGAATGCAAGGTTTCAAAAATGTTTAGAAAAATCTGAAAAGTGTGATTTGCCTAATTATTTATCCCCCTCTACGCTGATACCTCTACATAAAATCTCTTCCTATAGAGGACAAAGGTAACAGATCAGCCAATCATCTGAAAATAAAACATACACACAGATGCACACCTACACAGAAAAGGCAGTGGAAAAAGGCATTTGTAACACTTTTTAGAATTTAATTCGGAAAACATATTTGCATCATTTTACTCCAACTTTAAAAGAAAGCACTAACATTTTGTTGGTGCATAAAAACCCGATAGATAATACGCTACCATTTTTGGATGTGAAATTACAAAATAAGAAACAGTTCAAGACACGATAACTCATGTCCATTTCTTACTGTTTTGTGATTTGCGTAAAGTTCTTATTTCTACCTTTTTGACTTAAATAATAAAAAAAGTAAAGCTACTTGAAGTTAGTATTTCAAGCGATTGCAGAGTCATAAACAGAACAAAAATAAATCGTCCAGTACTTATTTTACCCCCCAGAAAGGCAGATAAATGCTGTGCTATGTGTGTTCAGTCCCTGAGGGAGGGTAAAAAGTGGACTCTCTGGTCCGTTCGGAAAGATTTGATGTCTCCCAGATGTGCCGTTTTGATCCCGTCTAACGTCCTCGTGGAGAATGGAAGGATTCCAAGGTAGCGGCGGAAAACATCCACGCAATACTTATACACAATTCCGTTGCCACACTCCTTCCCTTCCTGTTCCTATTATCTCCTACTGTCCATTTTCATATCTCAGCCAAACTGTGAACATATGGAAGAAATGATTTGACTGCCATAAAAAAAAGAAAACAACGCCTTCTCAGTGCTCAAGCTAGGTATTGCTTTACGCCACAGAGACCCAAATGTGATTGCCACGTGAACCACATTACCATTGATTTGATTTGCAGGGATTAATTAAGTAGCATCACAGAAAACCTCGCTTGCCTGACGGCGCTGGCACTACGAGTTCAACTGCTTAATTGTTGTTTTTGGAGGTCTGGTGGTGGGGAGGTAGGCTGCCTACTTTTCTGCTTCTTTCGGGCTGATGAGCTCTTCCGTCTGACTGGTCCAGAAATGTAAATCATTGATTGAACGCGCTCATACACACCAACCCATGCTTCCCTTTTACTTTCTAACAATTCATGTCTGTAGTGGCAGCAGTTGTCAACATAATTTCAGGATTTATTCAGCAGTATGTATGAGCTCAACACGTATCGCTGTACGCTTCCATGTAAACAGCTTCTGGAATTGCTCGTGCTCGACTGTTTACCTCAATGCTTTATTGACTCAATCAGCAAAGTAGCATAATTCAGATGAATAATTACCGTCAAACGTGGCAACGATGTGACAGACGACACAGCGACAGAAGCCTGAGAAACTTTGCCTCTAGAGTGTTTTATCTAGAAAACGCGCTAAATAAAGAGTCAAACTGTTGCCCGCAAGTTAAGAAGCCTACAGAAAACTGACAACACGACCTTTTTCTGTCGTCGCTGTTGCAGCAGCACATAATGGTGCAGCTCTTTCTGTGAATTTCTACACCCACTGACCACATCATTAGTTGCAACAACTCTGAGATCTGAGTGAAGCAGATCTCAGCATTATGCAAATCTCCTGCTAGACAAAATTTTAAAGGGGTGGTATTATGTAAAATTGACTTTTTGAGCTTTATGTCATATAAAAATGTTATTCCCTCATCAAAACCATAGCTGGAGTGTTGCTTTGATTCTTTCACGCATGTCTGAGGAATCCTTGAATCTCCCGTGGCAACCATTCGGGGGAGCCCAAACACTTCCCCTCTGACATCACCTCCTATTTCCACAAATCTCCCCCTCGGAGCTGCAGTCTCCAAGTCCAACTTCTGTCTCGCTCAGCTCCCCCAGACTAGCGACAGCAGTGGCTAGCAAACACCAACGCTTTGCAGAACGTATCATGCCTTCAGCTTCTCAGTCCAACACTCCTAATGGTTGAAATTGGCATAAGGGAGCGCGGCACGGTTGTGGTGATGTGTTGAAGGTGAAGTGTCGAAATGAGCAGAAATTTCTTAAAAAGATCTAAACTCATTTCTTGTAAGTCTTTCTTATAACAACTTAAGGTAACAGGTGCTTTTATTGTTTTAGAAAATTGCCCTATGCGCCTAAAAAACACTTAATACTCACCACATATTTGATTTCTTATTTTGCTTTTATACATGATACACAAAAAAAGTATTTATTTAGAAATCAATTCATTTCACATTTAATAAACTGAGCTGGCCAATTTTTTTTGGTACCAAAGGAAGATGGGACAAAACGAAAAGAGCAAACAACCAGCCTCCTACTTGCACACAGAAGCACTGAGAAGCACACACACATTTCAGGGTTCCACCTTCTTCTCCCTCATTTTTATTGTATACCCTAATGAGCCAGATATATGCACATACACAGGTCCATTTGTATTTGCAGAGGAGAGAGAAAAAATCGGATAGATGGCAAAGGTAATTCCACATGAAAGTAATTTTAACCAGGTCTAAGCCTCATGAGTGAGCCAATATCTACTTTTCTTTCCGTTATTTGTCATGCTACCACGGAGGACTTTGGCAGAACACAAAAGGTCACAATGCGTGCAGACATAACTCAGCAGGACAAGAAAAATGCATTATGAAAACAAAGGATGGAGTAGGAGGGGAGAGCAAAGCCCAGCAAAATAAGGCTTCTTGTTTGCATAAGCAGCGGTGGATGCGGAGAGATAAAGGTAGAAGCGGAAAGAAAAGAAGGAAGGGAGAGGAAAAAAAATAATGTGGTGAAGAACAGATAGAGCAGCAGGACGAATACTCAGAGGATGCAGCACGATGTCAAGTATTGTTGTATTGGCAGTAGTCTTATAGGCTGTTGATTTAACTCCTGGGTCCTCATGGATGCTGGCAGTTCTTTTCCCTTTGAGCTCTTCAGCTTGGCTAATTTCAACTATAGCCCAGCCTGTGAACTGAGGGATGTGGGTTGATTGATTTGATTCTTCGACAGAGCTAAATTTTCCCTCACTAAGCTGGGATTTTCAGTAGAGACGACACTCAGTGGATACTTTGTACAATGCTACTCAGAGACAGTCCATCCCTGAGTTATTTTTTTAACCACCAGAGGTAGGCTTCACAAGCAAAATAAACAAATATATATTTATATATATATATAGCACGGTGAAATGGCCTTTTGCCCAGGGCAACACAGATCAGAGGGGAAAGTAGGTAGGGGGAGGGAACTGGCAAAGCAAATATTGAATACTTTTTCTATTGATTATTATTGCATGTCTAGTCAGTTGGGAAGGTTTCCTACTGTGATTGTACAGTACAGTATTGCTGCATGGGGATGATGCCAAAGTTAGTGTCTGATTGGAAGTATGAATTAGTGCTGACTTGAGAGTCCATAAGTTGTTTTAGTGTTTATTTAAGAAGTCTGCTTTGCATTTTGCAATTTAATTATTGTTTAAACATATATAGACTGTACAAACATAATTGAGTATACTCCACACAAAGTATGTACTCTTTCAAATATTTATCATGTCTTATAAAGCAAACAAGTAGGAGAATATTTAATGGGGTCTAAAGATTCTGACATTTAATTGTTTTAACCTTAACTTCCTCTGGTTTTAACTCAGTTTTCAGAGCCACATAATTGAATTTAATCCTGAATTCAATTAAATCTACTAACTTTCTTAACATAGCTAAATTTAACCTTCAGAAGCCTCCTTTGTCTTTTCTTTTAAAATTGGAAGTCTGGATCATCAAGTTTATTTAAAATCTTTTCTACATTTGAAAATCACACATTTTCTTAGAGTTTGGAGGGTTATGAAACGTGTTGTTTTTTGTTTGATTTTACCATTTTTAAATGCTCCGTAAACTCCGCTGTTGTGGTCAGTGGAGATCACCGTTCCCAGATCCCAGCAGAGGAGGAGCCAATCACCATGACAAGATTTAATCTACACAAGCTGCCAGTTTTCAGGCCGATAACGGAAAACAGAAGATAGGAGTATTTGTGTCGATAAAAAAAAAAAGACTCAAGTTACCTCTCAGTGCATAAATGTTCAATGATCCAGTCTGAAATGTTGAGTTGGGATGCGTTTGGTTGTCTGTTAGGCAGAGGCAGCAGAAGCCATCATTCATACAAGAGCTATTTGTGTAAAGATAACAGGTCTCCTTTAAAAGTTTATTAAATCTTTTCTGCGCATATGGCTCATTTGACTTCATCCATGTGGAATAAATGTGGATACACTCTCTCTTTCATTTGTCTTTATAAAAGTGCCGATGTTCTCCGTTCCAGACACACACACCTGTAGTCGGGACTCCGATTGGTGTTAATCTCATTAGTTGCACCTGGGCCACAGGCAAGCCTTCCAGTTTGTCCTAACTGAATATTTCTTTATCCACTTAATCCTTGTGCAGCAAGATGAGGCTCATAATCTTCGTCATCATTGAACTCTTGTTTTGTTGCTTTCCAAACAAACATAAAGAATCACAAAAGCATAGTTAAAAAAAATAAATCAAGATGAACTTCCTGTATGGTATAACTCCTAGAACACAGGTTCTATCAATCCTGTGAAAACGTATTTGTATTTTAACTTTCCGTTCCAGTGCATGCGGGAGCCAAAATGCAGAGAGAGCAACGTTGATAACAGCAGAGCAGAACAGAAAGAGAAGGATGAAGAGGCACTCCATCTCCACATCTATATTATACGCCATGCAGTCGTCACTGCGCTGTGTGTTTGAAGCCGGCTTGAGTAGAAGATAACTCGAAGCCGTGCGATAGATTCACTAAAACGTGGCGCCGAGGAGGGTTGAATACAACGACACGACAGCTGCCTTGGAAGAGTGACTCTAGATATGCATGTTGCCAGTTTTTCCCACATTGGACTGAGACGGACCTCAGCGGACTCTGCTCGCTCTGACACCTGGTGAGATTTATCAATCCTCACACGGTCACGCTTAGCACATGTCCTCCCCCCATGTGTGTTCTGCTTAGCACATGACCCTTTATTCTCCTTCATCTACCCCTGTCACTGCGCGTTACATGCTTTTCAAAAAGCAAGTCATCCCTTTTTGGAAAAGCTATGCGAAGACTCAGCCTCTCCCTAATGTGTGGATAATGTGACATGATCCCAGCTGTGTAACTAGTGACCTCTCTCTCTCTCTGAAGCTCCCCTGCCGGTAATAACACACATTACCACCCAGGGAGAAGCACATGCTTCACTCTGGGATTCAGGACTCAAATGCAAAATGTGTACAGCTACAGCTAGCAGCATTAGCAAGGGGTTAACATGAAATCAAAACAAATCGGAAGTCAATGAACGAATGCTTAAAGCAGGGGTTCCCAAACTTTTTCCTGTGAGGGCCACATAACTTTTCCCTTTTCTGGTGGGGGGCCGGAGTCAGTTTGTAACAGAAAAAGTGTGATGATTGCAGGAGCGCCTAAATGTAAAAATATATTGTTTTCCAGAAAGCACAGTCAAATAAAATTCTCTGGGTTCTTCACAGAACAAGTCAGGAAATAAATAAGAACACTATTAGTGAAATAAATAATAACCAAACAACCCTCTCTGGGTTCTTCACAGAAAAAAATCCAGGAAGGATTATAGTCGGTTTTTTCCGAACTATAAGCCACAACCCCAAAGTTTTTTTTTGTTTTTTTTTTAAACCAGTAAACATACACAGATAAGCTTCAGATATCTCTGCCGCTCCAGGTTTTAAACAACGATGCAGCAGCAGCAGCAGCAGAGGGGCGGACATTCAAAATCTGAGTCATAACAGGTCAATTGAATATCACATTTATTATGGTTGAAAAAGAAAAAGTTGCCAAGTTTAGATTTAACGGAACTGATTACGGTAGTTTCCGAATGGTTACTGTAACAGTAAAAGTGCTGATCCTTCATGTCTGCTCCCCTGCCAGCATGCCCAGGTGGGCCCCATATAAGGGAAAGGAGGACAGTCATATGGGTTCCCAATGGGTTTGTCGGCGGGTTCCACGGTGGCCCAACATGGGTTTGCCCATTTAGGGTCCATGTAGGGTCCACCAAGGCTTGCTGGCAGGGAGCATGTGCTAAAGCAGTGGTTCCCAACCTGTTTATTATCGCGGACCCGTCAAGACTTGGAAATTTTGTTGCGGCCCGGGGGAGAGCTGGATGGGGTATGAACAGTCAGATAAGGCATCTGCATGTTGGTGTTCCCACTAAATACTGAATATGCCTTATTTTGTTGGTCTTGGCCCTTTTATCGCAGCCTGTGGGGTTTTGGGGTTTTCCCTGACTTGGAACGAGAATATGACCTATTGAATGTGACAGGTAGCTAATCAAAAAGCGCAGTGGCGTAAGCACAGGGGGGAATCCCCAACAGCTGATATATCGCGCAACTGAGAGTCCGATGTCTGATCCGTTTCTTACTCATTTTGCTGCTTGTGGGTTCAATGTTGGAAGCAAGTAACCAGACTTCCAATGATTTGCTTCCTGCTATAGAGCCCCCTGGTGGTTGAAGAAAAATTCACATATAAACGACTTATATCTGAATACTTTCTGATATTGTTCAGGGGGCCCGACCAAATGTGGAGGCGGGCCAGATCCGGCCCGCGGGCCGTAGTTTGGGGACCCCTGGCTTAAAGTGACAAAGAAGCATCTTCTGTCTGTGTAACACACCGTCCACTTTCGTTTCAGGTTGGCATTTCCAATATTTAATTAAAATTTATAAAAACTAAAAAGCGTACAGTACTTTTACTGTATTGATTTTACGTATGAGATAAGAGTTTGTCCAAAAAATAAAAAATAAAAAGCATCTATTGTTACAACTTATTGTGGATTTTGTGTCTTACTACACAGTTTTATGTATTTTGTTTTAAATATCAAGGATTGCAATTTTTTTTTCCCAATTATGCATCAGATTTACAAATAAGATGGTAAGCAGGCTACTGCTTATAGTTTACTAAAACCTGCAGTGACTTGTGGATGTCACTGTAACAGAATTGAACAAACTGAAAAGCAATTCCTTTATAATATATAAAATATATTCTAAAGACTTGCACTGCTGTTAGCTGCAACGCCTAGGGTTTAGTTAAAATGCAAGTGCTGGTGTTGGCTTTCGTAACCTGGGGCAACCTCACCCCCCAACACCTCTCCACACACACACCTTTTTTGCTGCACCAGTTTCTCAAGACTTTTCTCTGTAGATAAAATCAGGAAGGTTTTCTAGGACATGGACACATACCGATGGGCCTTTCTGACAACCAGGAATCATGTAATAGAAAAGAATCACGAAGACGGATATACATGTGGACATCCTTACACAGTAACCCCCCCCCCCCCCCCCCCCCCACACACACACACACACACCCTGGTTTGGAAGGAGTTGAGCAAAAATTGTTGGGAGGGAAAATGGGATGCATTGGAGTGCTGCTCCGTGCCAGAGTACATTTCTTTTTTCTTTTTTTTTTTTCCTTCCTGTTTGATATTGATTGTCAAGGTCGCTGCCATCACTACTTCTGTTCACTTTCTTTGCGCCATGCAGTCCTGGAGTCTGAGTGAAACTTTCTCCTCTGTGGGACGTCGGGTGAAAAAAAGGAACCGGTGGGTGCAACGGGGTGGGGGTGGTGGGGGTGTAGCATAGCCCAAATCAGATGATTTTTATTCCTGTGTATTTGCAGTAAAAAGGCCTGCCGCAGTCTAGTCTGTCTGTTCCCGCCTTTCTCCCTTTCCTTGATTACAGAAGGTGATGCACAGCATCGGCCGCAGCAAGGACTGATTAATGCTGAGAAGAAGGCTAGAATATTTTCTATATGCAGCCCAGTTCCCTCAGCGATACATGTTATTTTAACAGTCCCGCTCCCTCCCTTCACTGTGTTTGCTGGACGAACACAACTGTTTGTGTTGGTCATGCTTTTAGTCTCAGAATATGACAAACCGATATTTGCAATAAGCGGTGTGCACAGTGATGAACACATCAAAGTCACAGTTACACTTTTTCATTTTTTTCTTTGGCATTGAAGGCAACAGACACCTCCTGAGAGACCTATGATTTCTGTTTTATTTTTTCACTTTTTTTTTTTACACGCCCACGTGACACTCAGTCTTTAATTTTCGAGGTCCTGATCTCCTCCTCACTGGCCTCTCACCTCTTCTGTATCCTGCCTGCTGATCTATCACACAGAGATGCTTCGCTACCACTATACCAGTCTTTCTCAGACATGGCTTTTGCAGTTAGATTGTAGAAATACTGTTAGTAGATCCCTGTAGCATTAAAGTGCAAAATTCTTGCCTTAATTCAGTTGAAACACGTTTTGTGATATCACCATAAGATTTTATGGTGACATTTAAGCGAAGGGTTTTCAGGGGGTTTTCATATTACCAAATTGTCTGGAAATTCTTGCATGTTAGATGTATTGCCTCAGATGTGGAGACCTTTAACGGGGAAATTTGATTATAAATTGATTAAAGGATTTTTCTTTTTACTTTTTTTGTTGTTTTGCCAAAAAGCAGATCTAATTGAAACGGATTGAAACGGGACAATTGAAACGGATGCAACAAATCCTGTTTTGAAACTAATGATGAAAATGCTCATCCAAATTACCTGGAAAATTACTTTGTAGAAATCAGTCAGGAACTGCCGTCGAGAAACGTGGGTGTCCCGATTGACCATCTGCTGCCTTGAACAAGTCTGTAAAGACACAAAGCAAAGAATATATTTCCTTCGTCAGGTGAGGTCCTTCAGAGCCAATTAACAATCTTCTTTTCATTATGCCTCAGTGAAAAATGAAGGTTTTGTGATTCACGTGGCATAAAAGCCTGTCGATTACTGAAAAATCTAAACTGCCTCATCAAAATAAAAAAGATTGTAGACCACCTAGTCAAATAATAATAATAATAAAGTATGAATTTTTTCTTACCATCATGATATGGTGTGATCTAGCTAATAGATCTCTTCTAACTTTGACCAACTTATCAGTCATGAAGACAGATTCCTGCCATCAGGTCGAAGACACCGGGTTCCACAATTTAATAAGGTTGAATTGAAAACGCCTTTGTAGATCAGTCAACTCTGACACTAAGCATAGAACATTAGCCTCTGTGGAATGTCATCATTTGCTCCTCTTACACTCTGTACTTTTATTCTGTGTACATTTGCCAGCAATTGTACACATGTGTTAGCAAATGCTGTGATTCAAGGCCAATTTTATGTGCACTAACCCTAAATTAAATGTGCACCTTATTGTTACTTTTGATTGGAAACATGTCAGGCAGTCAGGTCAGCAAACGGAAACCGAGTGTCTGTCGCTTGTCCTGATGCCAAAGCAGTACGTGTCGGTTTTCGGAGTCCGGCTAAAACATGTGGCACAAATTCACGCAGCCTACGCTAAAGACATATTTGCAGGGACAAACTTTTTTTCTTTTTTTAAATTCAAAAATAAACTTAAGTGGCTGAGTTGGAGTCGCATTTGGAGGAGAAAGCTGTGCTATAATTGTTCTGTGTTCTGAGCTGCTCAGTATATTTTTTAATTTTTTTTAAGAGTCATTTAATTCAGTTGTATAATTCAGCTAATAAATGACTAAGAGTTGTTATTGTTTTCCGTCCATTCTTATTAGGTTTGTGGTCATAAAGAACAGGGTTTAGTAGTGCAATAAATGCCACTGCTGTGACCAATTAAAATCGGACAATTAAAATTAACATAAAGTCCATCCAAATATAAAGTCCCAGAAGAAAATGCTGCAAAACATTCACCACGTCTAATTTTAACAGAAGATTCTGTTGAATCTTCTCGCGGTTGTGGCTCATACGTGTATCATGTGTCCCGACAATAATAAATGTTAAATCCTGACTTGATTTGTCTGTCATTTTCCTCTTGATTAAATATTCCTGTCATATTTGTATTCCTTAAAAAGAAAAACTATCAAAATGTACCCTGTGCTTTATGTGTTGTCATCTCATCAAAGTCATATCGATGCAATAATGATGAAACATTTTGCTGTACGATAAATTGTTCCAGAAGTTATCACTATAAATGATAATGTTGTTGTTTTGAGATCCTTTTAAGTCATATAATGGTAATTACAAAATAATAATACTAGAACACATTCTGAAAGATCAGTATACTTTAAATTCTAACAAACATTTAACACCGGAAGTATACAAAATAAATAAAACGACAAATAAAATAAACTTGGAAGAGTTTTTAAACTAAATTGCCTTTCATATAAAGGGCTAGCTGAGACCAAACCACCAAGCTGAAGACTTTTATCATCCACCTTTTGGTAGAAAGAGAGAACAGAAGAGATAAACAATTAATCAGGCCAATGGAAATTATTAAGTTTGTTTTAATTTCTCATGCGATTAATTGATTTATTGGTTATTGTGACAGGCCTCGGCATGTCTGTAACCGGATCAAAGTTGTATCATTTACATAATACAGTGGTTCTTAACTTTTTTTGAGGTACCGAACCCCCCAGTTGCATAAGCGCATTCACCGAACCCTTCTTATCCCCCGCCCCCAAACACACACAAAATACTTTGCGGTATTCTGATTTAGTAATGTAATTATATTAGCTGTGTTACAACCCCCATACCACTAGAGGCAGTACCAACTCCGAAAAGATGTGACTAAGGAGCAGATTTAGGCTATAGAATTTGGTAAAAACTGTGAGCTTTGCTGAAGTAATTAAAGACACAAGTTCAAATCCATGCTGAGAGTGGAGCTCCTTCAATCAGTGATCCTCCACAGCTCTGATTGGCTAAGCAATCCTCTGCAGCAAGTGATGGCAAAGGTGGGCGTCATCATGACTTTACACAAGTGTGTCTTTACCTCCGCGGCAGAGGCTCCGCCGAACCCCTGAGACTGACTCACCAAACCCCTGGGGTTCGATCGAACCCAGGTTAAGAATCATTGGCATAATATAATCATAAAGGTTAAAAATAAATTATTTATAGTGGAGAAAAAAAGTATGGATCATAGTGTTTTTTCTTTAACTTGCGCTTTGCGTTGCGTCGTATTTTGCACACATCGACCTGGTTTGAGCCTGACCTAACTCCAGTTAACATATAGTAGGTTCACCAATGTTTCCAGGCATTGTAGCTTATAAAGCTCAAAAGCAGAGGCAATCCCTGTGGACTTCTCTCTATTGATACCCGCAGACAAGTGGATTGAGCAGAAATCTCCCAGTGTATCCATGTCTCTTCCACAGACACTTTGTCAATACCTTTCCTCATCAATGCATCTTTCTTCTCCAAACATCCACGGCCATCAGAGGAATGTGACTTCAGGGCTATGGTGACAGTGGTTAAAAAAGAAAAGGAAGAAAGAAAAACAAACATATTCATTCCTCACCAGCCTTTCAGCACTTTACTTGCCAGATTATGCCTTGTTATTTCTGCTGTGGAAATGTATCAACGTAGAATTTGTTTGTTTGTTTAGTACACCATTTGGCTAGCCATCTGTTTATGCACTCATTTGAATGTGTAACTGTTTATATTGATGCCTTTAATAGAATATATCTGAAAAAAAAAATTGCTGTGAAAATCACTGCACTGAATTGCTTTTAATTACGTCACCTATGTATATCCCGACCTACACATATTAAATGGTTTGTACTTTTATTACATTTATGCAGTAGGGTTTTTTTTTTCTCTTTAAGGTGACAATGCAGAGGGTTTCAGTTTCTTGCCCAAGGACAATTCAACAAATGGAATGGCTGGTGATGGAACCTGATTATGACAAAAGGCCACTCCAGCTGCTGAGCCACTGCAGCTGCTTTTTATCTTTCATTGTTTACTGCTTCTAACCACAAAAAAATAAAATCCGATGTTGCTGTCCATTCATGTTCCACTCACTTTCATCTTCCTGCCACTTGTTTTCTCCAAAGACAGGAGAATGACAAAATAGAGAAGAGAAGAGAAGCCATGTAGCTGCTGTTTGGCTTAGTATCATGTGGTACTTATAAATAGAAGATGTGTTAGTAGTTGAATGTGCTAAAATGTGTAATTCTACTTCCTGAAAAACATTTAAACTTGATTATTTGATTTATTTATTTTTTCTAGAGAGGTTGGCACCGATCTAGTCTTACTTCAGACACTAGTAGCCTAGGAAATCAGTGTGACTGCATCATCACCAATGTCTGTCCACCAGGCGACAATTAATCTCCCTAATCGTCATGGCGATAAACTTTTGTACCGGCTAATAGGTGCTGGTAGTTTTGACTATTTCTAATGCTGCTTCTGCTTGTAACTTGTGTATACTAAAGCATCAATATATATTTTGCAGCAGGCCGACTTTATAGGGGAATGTTAGCCAGCAACCAATTAGTACATCTAGTTTGATTTAAAGATGCTGCTGAGTTAAAAAAAAACAAAAACAAAAAAAAACACAGCAGTCTTTTCCTTGTGGATGTAAATTTGCAGCTATGAATAATTTATCCTGTTGGCTTAAGAGCATTAACATCTGACTATCTTCTTTAGCTGATTTTAACGCAACTAGTGGTAATTATCAGAATATTGTGTAGACGACCGAAGAAATAAAAATAGGTATTTAGAATCCAAGTTGAATGATAAATAAGAGTCGGATTAATCAACAAGCAGATCACAGTTTTATCATTACATGCCACACAAAAGGCATTCAGCATTCTGAAGTGAATGAGTCTATATCAGTGAAATTAGCGTTTCAGCACAGCGAGTTCAAATAATGGTTTTAATGGATAATTGAGTCGGAGGTGGATTCTGTAGCAGTGGTGCACATCTGCAGCAACACTATCTGCTCAGAGTTGTCATTATCATGCGGTGGAATTTGTTTTTTGGTCATGTCCATAAACATCTAGTTGGTAGTCAAATTATTAATGTTACTTTGTTAAATGTGTCGCAAGGTGACGCTGGTATTATTCCGTTACAAGGCCGTCTTACGACGTCATCGAGATGCACAAGCAAGAGAAAGCAACGGAGTAGTTTTGTTCAAGTGAGATAAGCGCTGAAGATGTGGTCAGCAGTGCTATTCAGTCTCCGTCTCAAAGCATTTCATGCATACGCACTCCCATTATCGCTTTTCGCACAGCAGTTTTTCCTCCATAACAATTATCATCTGCGTAAAAAAGAAAAAAATCTATTATTATCTACGGATCCTCAATTAAAACTTATTTAAAATGTGTCCTTTTCTGTAAATCTACCACTGCTGGCTTCGATTAAACTTCCTCTCTACAACTTTTTCCCCCGGCAGCTATTAAATCTACTTTCACATGGCAGCTTAGTGCCTCTTACAATGCCAAAAACAAAGGGTACCCTAGCAAAGCTCTGAATATCAAAGTGTCCTTTAAGGAAGGGAATTTATGGCACGGCAGCCAAGGATTTGCAGGGCATGTCCTGTTTACTTCATGAAGGACTTGTTTAATGCCTCTAAATCATGAATAATAATTCCTATGATGTAGCCCTCCCCTAGGCCCTCCGTCACAGCCTTAATCTCTGCTATTGCTGGCCACATAATGCAGAGAGAGAAAAACGGGAGACAGATTAAACAGAGATTTATTCTTGGATTTTTTTTTTCCGTCTCATTTCTTGTTAAAAATTTGTAAGATTTTCAACACTGAGTTTTACTATGGTAAAGAATGCGTTTTTGTTTTTTACTTGGGTAATATTTCCTGATATTAACATTAGTTCGACTGTTTAACGTTTAAAAAGCAAAAATCTGAAGAAATATGTGGGGCAGCAAATTAGTTTTTAACCCTTTCATGCATAGTGGTCACTACTGTGGACAGCTGTCTAAAAGCAATTTTCTTGTTCTTCTTGTGGATTTTTATGTCATACATTCACACACACCACTGAAGTGGACAATAATGCATCATAAAACACACTATCAACTACTGGCCATCAGCTAAAAATGCAAGAAACTATTTTTGTCAAATCCAATATGGCGGACAGACAAAAAGCATGGCAACCAACCCGGTTCCTCCTTCTACTGTAGACGACTCCTGCAGGTAAAAAAATATTGTGACATCAGATAACCCCTAAAGACCAATACTACTGATGTATTTTTCAAATATCAACTTTGTATTTGGAGAAAGTTACAACTGATCACCTAAAAAAATAAAATCAACAAAAATATTTTTACAACATTTTTTTCCTACCCTTTTTTATGCCGAAAAAAAAACAATTGGAAAAAAATCCTGACACAAAGCATCATAATTCATGTATGAAAGGGTTAACATAACTGCACATTCTTTTTATTGATACTTACCTAAAATCTGAAGGATTCAGCTGAAGAGAGAAGAAACAAAAAGCAGAGGGAAAGAAAGAGACAACAGTCGTGCCAGGATATAATTTCTACATTTAGCTGTTGAACGAACAAACAGGTCGAATTAACCGTAGAAAATAAGACTGGTTAGTTATTGGTCCAGGAGTCGAAATTTAAACGTCACAGCTTGAAGTTTTTTTGGGGGCATGAAACTGTGTGATGGAAAAAAAAAGAAAAAAAAAACAACACACACATCACGAGATATGACTGAAAAAGCATGTGGTACAGAATGAAAACCGAGCCTGAAATGAAAATAGTGGTAGTCCAGTGTTGTCACAGTGGTGTTTAAAGATTCCCCCCCCTCCATCTCCTGTGATCTCTGGAAATAGGCATGAGACGCCTCTCAGTACATCCATCCCTCTTTCAGGCTTTTCTTCTTTCTCTTTTAAGGGTGACTATCTACAGAATGAGCAGCAAACAGCAGCATTGCCTCTTTTTGTCTCTTTTCTTCCAAAGATCAAAACAAAAATGTGTTTAAGGTGCATACATACTTGAACCTGTGTGCTGTTTTCAGAACAGAAAAGTGCCTGAGCATTCTTAATGGCTCATAAGCTGATGTGAAAGAGAGAATATTCAAAAGACAGACACAAATTGCTTTGCTTACCTTGGGAAGCGTGACAAGTAAGGCTGGTGGGACCAAAGTTTATGTTCGAATAAGTATAGCCATGCTCACGTTCAGCGCTTTCTGGCCAGTTTTGAACTCGTTTTCTCTCTGACTAAATATTTAAAGCTTCAATATGAATCTGAAGGGAAATCTCTTGACACAACATTGTGGAAGACGCTCCAGATATTCCTAAATTGGCAAATATTACCTAAGGAAATCTTACATTACTCTTTTGACTAATGGCTCTTTATGAAGTACGACAAAAAGGATGAAATAAACCGAGTTTTCTCACCATGTCCGCTTTGTCTGTTTTGATGTCTCGCGTCAAATTTCCACACAATCTTGTATCTGCAGCACTTGGAGTGCTTGGTACCACGGGCTTCGGCTCTACCTCCCCCAAAATTTTTGAAGCAGTAACTCTCCGAGCCTCCAAAGAGCAGACGTCCAGGTTCTGAATTATCATAACTGACTGGTTTTGAAATGCCTCAGAGGAGTCCAAGCAGTTTGGAGGGCAGCCGGGGTTCACATGCATGTTTCATTCGCTTCGCATGATACAGGTGACAGGTGCTGGTGCAGAAAACGGAACCGACGCCTCGGTAGGAGAGTCCACCTTAAGGGACTCCTGTCGCTGGTGTATGCTTTATTCTGTGGGGTGTGTTTGCGTAGACGAGGGCTACCGCAGTTTATCATATGTAAACGTTTCAACCTCTGTGTGTTTTTGTGGATGCTTTGTATTCTTTGTGTGTGTGTGCGCTTTGACGATTATACCCTATGACAGAATGATCACACCCATCTCCCCACAGCTCCAGGGAGGCTCTCCTCTCTCCTCTTCTCCCTCCTTCCATCCCTCAAAGGAGCTGTGTGCTTCCACATATGTCAAATCCTGTTTCCCTGTGGGCAGCAACACTCTGCTGCATCTTTTTCTGTCTCCTCTCTCCCTCTCTCTCTCTTTCTCCCTCTGCCTGCACCCCTTGGAATCTCAGGAGTATTTTCAACGCTAAACAACTAAACCAACAAATTATGTGCAAAGAACATACGGAGCACCGTGACATGACAACATTAGGCCAAACTGTCCGTCTGGCCCACTTTCGACTTCTCTGGCTGCCTTCTGGGATGCTGCTGCTGTGTGTCCCTGCTCCACTGCTCCACCATGGCAATATTTGATTTTATTAATAATGATATGCCTATTTGTGATTGTTTGAGCTTAGATAAGTTCTGAAGCCATGCTCCAAGCAGAATCCTCTCTCGCAAAGCCATTTTACACATGATCAGATTACATATATGCTGATTTATGTATGTCTGATGCCTTTTATTTTTGTTTATTTACCACTTCCATGAGATTGTACTAGGTTTTTTTTTTTGGCTAGATGAGGTGAGGAACAAACAGATGGGATCATTCTCTCCCGTAATGCAGGTGTGCTCCTCTTCTCTGAGTGATAAAATGAAATCCCAGATACAAATTGAAATGCAGCTCCTCTTTTAGGGCAGAACAACAGTTCGCATGGCGAGTCAGGCGTCGTAAGGAACGATGTGTCCATGCGGCCCCTTCAGGAACACAAGACTCACTGCAGCTGTCATTTTAAATAGCAGACTTATTACAGACCAAAAACTGTTCGTGTGTGTAGTGTGTTAACAAAAAAAAAAGATGAACACACCCTCTTTTTTTCAATGAGAATTTGTCTTGTCTTTTCTTTTTATTATTATTATTTTTATTGTTCATAGTGGATGTATTTCTCATGTGCATGTGTCTTGCCAGTGGGGGCGCTCTTGTGCCGCTGTGGGTCTAACAGGGACCCACAGCGCATGCGCAGCTCAGAATAAACGAGCCCTTGCCGGAGATGCGCTGTAATGACTCGCTTCCTCTGTGAGCCACCGGTAGCATAAACGGCAACTTTTATGGGCCATTTGAGATGTGCTGTGGGTATATGATGATTAGTCAATGTTGTGTTTGTATTTCGTAATGTTGTGGTGTTTTTGTTTCTCTTGAGGATGTACTTATTTATGGTGAGCTTGATCTTTTTTTATATTTAACCATAGACATAATATAAGGATAGACGCCTCATGCGCCGCTCTCGCCTATTGTCGCTGACGAGATTTAGGGCGGCCATCTTGGAGCGGTAGACCACTCCACTCAGCCTTATGTGTTTAGCAGGCAAAATGACGTATCAGCGCATTTAATCGATCATAACACACTTTTATGTTACTGGAACTATATTCAGACATCTATCAAAGCTACATTTATAAATAATTGTATTATTTAAGTATGTTTTTAATACATAGTTTAGCATTTTTAAATATGATTGGTGGCTATAATACGTAGAATAGGAATGGAATATTCTGATATCGATGTATGATGAGCATATTACAAGGCACACAGCCGTGGATAATTTATTGTGAATGGCTTTGTGTATAATTTCTTATAATAATACATAGTCATACAACTATACAATGACAAATAAATAATGATTAATACTGAATAATATATATTGGATGCATGTTTATATATATATATATATATATATATATATATATATATATATATATATATATATATATATATATATATATATATATAATTCTTAGATTGTAAACAAAGATCAAGACAAATATTTCACTCCACAACTGTCAATTAACATCTAATTTGTTTTATAGATAAATACAAATTAATTTGCACAACTTTCATTAAAAATATATGTATATATACATACATATAAACATGCTATTCAGTATTAATCCTTATTTATTTGTGCCATTATTAATTAATCGTTATTTATTTGTGTTTGTATAGTTATATACATATGTATTATTATAATAAATTATACACACAGCCGTACATATATATATATAATATATAATATATATATATATATATATATATATATATATATATATATATATATACTGTATATATATATATTATATATATATATATATATATATATATATATATATATATATATATATATATATATACACATATGTCCATCTTACTTGTGAAATGTTGTTTGTGGAGCCTCACATCAATAATCCATCGATCTGAACAACAATATCCCTGTTGTTTTGATTGGCAAAGTAGGAGGGACTACCGCTCCAAGATGGCCGCCGTATTTCAGAGCAGCCAATGCGGGGTCTATTCTTATATTATGTCTATGTATTTAACCTCTGCCACAGTTATAACAGCCCAACGTTAATGCTTAGAAACCGTTATAACTGACGGAACCGTTATAACTCACTGTGTTAGGAGGAGTGTTTTTTTTAGTTGGATTATGTTAATTTAGGATTAGATTTTCTTCATTTTTTTTTGTTATGTTATTTTATTTGTGAATAGTTTTATTTTATTTTCTTTGTGATAACTCTGGATGTCTATTAAATTTGAATTGTATTGTAATTGAATTTTATTGATCTATTTGTTTTTTTGTAATCAGAATAAAAGAGCCCTTGCCGGAGATACACTGTAACGACTCGCTTCCTCTGTGATCCACAGATCTGGTGCACAGGATTCATCTGCCTGTGCACCACTTGATACTGGCACCAGATTCCCCCTAGATCTGGTGCTGGTAACATGTGCAGCAAACAAAAGCTTGGCAAAAAATTTATTAATTAATTTTTATACTGTACTGTAAGTTTTGTGATATTTTTCCTTCCTTGTGTCCTTCCTTACTAATTTATATTCTTCTGTTCCACATTCCTCGTGTGATTCATTTCATCACCCACTTCTTTATGCTCCTAACTTTTTTCTTCCTGATTTTTAATTTTTCTTCATATCTTTTTCTTGCCATTCCTTCTTTCTCTCATCGTGTCAACTCTTCCTCGATGACCGCCTGGTTATCAGCAGAGTTCAGCTGACTTATTTAGGGCATCAGACTTTTTCCTATGCAAAAAGGAACAATTGCATTCAATGAGATGTAGTCGAATCAATCCCATTTTACTTAACCTTTATGAAAAAAATATCTGGTATGAGTGGAAAAGTGAAAAAATTGGATATATTTTGTTTGTCAGCTTAGAAAAAACACATATATTAAAGAAAATATTTGTTGCAAAAAAGAATAAAAAGGTTTCATTATAAGCTGTGTGAAGACTGAAAATTAATTATGTTTTACACCTGGAGCCAACAATAGAGACAGAATATGATTAGTTCCTAGATTGTATCAATTGCTTTAATTGTATATTTTAAAAACATGTATGAAACAGCTAAATGCAATATTTTTTTAATTTAGTTTTTATTTATTTAACTCTTAAATATCCCAAGAAACGTAATAAGCACTTGGGTAAATGTTAAGTCGCCCTAGAAACAAATTTCCTCAACATAGTGCTTACATTAGTAAGCCAATAGTCTGTAAACATCTCAAAATACTAACTATAGTAATATTCAATTTCGGTACTAATGACTCAGAAAAGGCAAATGAACATCACATTAAAAATTTGGTGTCAAATTCTTCGTGTCGCTTCTGCTTGTGATGAATTGACTAAAATCACTATAATTATTAATTAAAATGAACATGAGAAAAGATCTGAAAGCAGTGGCTTTGCTTGTGGTTCTGTTCGCTCAAACAGAGGCATGGCAGACTGACTTGGAAACGTTTTGCGTGCAGGCCTTTGTGGAGCTCGATAAGCGAGCTTTGGTTGACTCACTGAGCAGCCTCGTATTGGCTGCCGCCTCGGACCAGGAGTCCTATCTTTAATAGCTTTCTCTTCCCCTTCCTATCTGGACTCGTGTTGACTGTGCCCTACATAACTCCATCCAATCAAGGCTTCTGTTGACTGTGTACCACATGTGGCCAGGTACACAAAGTCAAGGCAGAAACTCTGATAAAGGTCTGTTTGCCTGATGCTCTTTCTGTTAGAACTTGTTGGTGTTCCTGTTGGACCGAGAAAAAAAGAAAGAAAAAATCCTCGTTTCCAGATTATGTTCGCTGATCGAATTCTCTTTCCCCATCGTGGACCTCCTACCTTGCACAACGGCTCCTGATTGCAGCATGCACGCTGAGCTGAAATTGATTTATTGCTAGGTTTCACCACCCTGATACCCCCTCTGGCATTTATTTGGTACAGGCCAAGTTAAAGTTGATCCATATCTAAACCAGCCGATACCCCCAACCTCTGTGCTCTTGTGATCTCATTGTCCGCATTGATCTGTCTTTCGGTGTACAAAAGGGAACGCTGTGAGGACTGTCTAATTGCACACATCCCTGCCCCTGGATGGGAGACATGGAGACGTGAAAACATTTTGTTTCTTGGAGTTATCATACAGAGTTGAAATCTGAGAAAAAGAGCAAACAAGAAATTTATCTTCAGGAGCCTTTTTTTTCCTTAGCCTGGCCTTAAATCCTTTCAAACACAACAGTATATCTGCCTTTGATATCTCTGTGAAGATCTTTTTTCTTTTTGTGGATTTTGTTTCCAAGAGACGGTCCGGGGATTCCTTGCAGGAAAGAAACAACGTTCTGTGAAAAGGGATGAAAGGGATGAAACTTATTATAAAAGTATAATAAGAGAAAGTTATAGCCACACTGGAAGAAAGGATGTTGCCAAAGAGTAAGTGAAATCCAGGGAGGCAAGGAAAGAGTCCTTTCTATTTCCACCTGGCCAGATGAAGGAATTGATTCCTCTAATCGTTGGAAATCCCTAAAACTGTCAATGAAAAGAAGACAAATAATTGTTGTTTGTCATGTTTTTTTTTCTGGAAACAGATTTTTCGTCCACTTTAACTATTTCTATTGTTAGAAAGGCATATTTGTACAGTTTCACTGCTGAAATATTATGAGCTTTATTTTTTCTTTCTCCAAAATCTTCAACCTGAAGCTCTTGTCTTATTTGAAAGCCAAACTGATTGCAAAGAACCTCACTCGTTAGCAGTATAATCATTCTGGGCTGTTCGTCTAAAGCCCGAAGAAAAACTTTTTAAAGATTTGGAGCTTTTATAGTTTGACATAACCTAATCCTTATAAGCTCTTTGTGTCAGTCTTGAAAAGAACCTTCCACATAACTCGTACTATTTCCTCATACTGTAAGAATGAAAAAAAAAAAAATCAAGCAATGGATTTGAGAGACATGTAGGTTTATGTGAACAAAAAGAAAGAAATTTCTTTCAACATACCTATTTGCTGTGAAGCAAAATCCTAATTATCTAAGAAAATACAACTGAACTTCTTTTTTTCTTAATGAAGACAACTCAAAAAGCTTCTTTACCTCTTCTGAACTTGGTTAAAAGCAAAAAGCATTAAGTTATTTTCAGAGCAATTGCTCTAATAGGGCCATTAAGGTCACTAATGAGGCATTTAGGACACATAGCTTCCATTATCGGTTACTTGTCTAGGTTTCTTCATACCGTGTCTAGTGATGAAGAAACCTTTGGGGGGGTTGTTTTTCTGCATCAGTGAGTCCAAACATATATACCTACACAAAAGAAAAAGGTTATGTGAAGAAAATTGGCTTTGGAATGGAATAATCTAAAATAGAGAACTTTTTCAAGGTAAAGCAGGGCTACAGAATGGAAATTTGACATTTCAATCAGGTTTTCTATTAATTTTCATTCTTTTGTTAGTGAGTCTAACATTTAATCATTTATTTTAGTATCGTATTTGACTTTTAGATTTCAACACAACCGTTGAATTGTTTTTATTATTAATTGCTGATACTAAAATGTATTTTGAGCACAGATAGAAAGTCGAACTGCCACCAATAGTATTTGTTAGACTACAGACTGAGAACCTTGGTATTAGACCCATGTGTAGCACATATCCCCAACTATCATCTCATGGTTAAAAAGGCATTCATTTTTACATATTAATGATGGCTGCAAAACAAAAAATTAAATAATTATTTAACCAAAATGCCCAACCTGAGAACATTGTAAAGAAAAACTCAACCAAGGTTATGAAATAATAATAAAAGGGACGTATTTAAATGCAGAAATAAAATCGAAAGATCAGCAGTCTCTTGGGTTTCAGATTGTTGGGAATTTTCAGGCGTGTTTGTTTTGCACTGTGACCATTCAGATTCAAAAGGCCTCAATGTTAAGGAAGGAGATGAAATTGGGTACCAGGTGTCTGACTGGCAGCTAAACATCATTGTTGCTCTGTCAAAATAAAAATATATATTTAAAAAATCTGTCGCTACAAACTGACCTTAAGGAAACAATCTTTGACTGCTGTATTTCTCTAAGTGATGAATAAAAAATATTTATATATAAAAATTCAGAATAACATGCCCTTCTGTCCTTATGTCTGCCCTGCATCCATCACCACCAGCCTTTCCTATACATTTTTTTTTCCTCGAGGCTAATTGTGATTGGCTGATTAAAATAATTAATGAGATAACAGAAACCAATCAACTATGGATGTTAGTCTCATGCAAATATGTTCTCTGAAAATATGTTTCTTCCTCTCAGATATGTGCTCTAAAATTAACTAGTACACAAATAAAAGCCATTTCATATTTGAATGTGCAAATATCCAAAAAGTAAAACTGCGATCTTCTTAATGGCATTTTTAGTCAAATTGAGAATGTGGTGCAAAAATTGGATCTTTTATATTTTTTTAAGTATGAATCAACTGTCAGCTGAACCAAAGTGTCTCTTTTTCTCCTTTCTTCTGAGTTTGTTCTTCCTCCCGCAGCATATTTTCTTTTCTTTTTTTTACCTTTAGTTCAGAGTTATCATACCACTTTTCTTCTCACCGCTTCTTCCTGTTTTTCCAACACATTTGGTGGACCGGGAGGTCCGGGACGCCCAGATGTTTGCTGAACTGGAAGCCTTTGTTGGCAGCGTCTACGAGCCTATCACAAAGGAAAACAAACACGAAGCATAAAAATAAGCATGCAGTTTAACTTTTAGATCCTCTCCCTGCTTGTTTTCTGCAGCCTGCCTCATTCAACATAATCTCTATCAGGTTTTTTTTTCCCCACAGGACACTACAGCAAGAGTAATAACTAATTTTTTCCAGCTAAAATAATACGATCTAGGTTAGATTTTAGTTTGTTGGCCAAACTTCTTTTTAAAATCAACAGTATTTAGTCTATAGTGCCTTGAAAAGGCATTCATATCCATGGTTTCTCATGCTAACATTTGCTACCTGAAATCCTGGTCTCTACTGAAGAGTGTCTCTACTGAAGAGTCCAGCCAGCTTGGAGGTAAGTGATTATTAAAAGAAAGTCAATGGAGACCACATTTTTAGTTTGTTACTAGAGGGAAGAAAAAATATGTGAAAGAGCCTCTTCTGGTAAGATGAGACCATACTTGACCTTTCTGCCCAACATTGACAATGATATGAACAAAATTGTGCATGTCACCATGAATACACCAATCCCTCTGCTGAGACAGGGTGTGGAAAGTATCATGCTGTGGGGACGTTGTCTTTGTTTCTGATTGCGAACTGGTAATTGTGTTGGTGAAAAATGGTAATAAGCTAATGTTATCTGTGTCAATTGAATGCATTATTTCTTCTAATTAACAGTGAACTTGCACAACCCTGTTCTAGAAACTATAAGACTAAACCGAAGTCCAGCATCAGAACAATAGACCACAAACTATATGTTCCTAAATATACTCTATTAATCTACTCTTTATAGTTTTTCTCTCTTTCACAAACCCACATTAAACTCCAAAGTCCTGTTAAAGCTGCTTGGTGGCAGTGATCTCCTCTCTCGGTGATCACACTATATTCTGTACTCATCTTTCATTTATTTTTGCGCTGGCCCAATTTTTTTTTTAGTACTATAAAAAATGCAATGACAGAGCTCATTGGCTGGAGGGTTAGAGCAAACTGCAGAGGCAGAAAGACAGCGGAAAGAAGAAAGAATATTGTAAGAGGCAGAATCCATTTGGAGCACTTAGTCAGCCAAGAGTCCCCAACAACAAAATTGAAAAAGGGAAAATGACCAGCAGGCAGTGGCCACTGTGCCAACCCAAGCTCCCAGTGGAATGAGGACAAAAAAAATTGTAGAAAAGTGTATGAAATATCAGCGTTCATGTATCTGTGCACACCTGTTTACTGTAGCCTGCTGTAAAACAGACTCCGTTCACTCCTTATACATAATCCAGTTTTGCCACCATCTCTTTTTAATCAGTTGTTCTACATGCAGATACATCAAAATTTGTTAAAGCATTTTTCCCCAATGACAGCATTTTTGAGATTTGAAGAAATATGTTACAAATATAAATACAATACATGGAAAGACTGGAACCACTGAGTCAGCCTCATCACTTCTTTTTGAGAAAGAATTTTGTATTATCAACTCTATTAGGCAAGTCTAAATATCTAAGACTAGAACTCTAATTCTCAGAAATCAGTTCTAATCTAAAAATGCACAGCAAATACGTCTTTCTATTTTTTAATGAGCCAGAAAATGACTTGGTGAGCGGCAATAGAACAGTGGCACAAAGCTTACACATTGTCTATATTCTCAGGATTTCTTTGTATTGTGTTTTCTCATTTTCCACCATATTTCTCTCAAAATATCATAATTTCTAATAGAACGATAAGAGAAAGGCAGAAAGACATTTTGTTTTTATCCACAACTAACACCCTGTTTTTAATGAATAGAACCAGACGTTTCTGATGTAACACAGAGAGCAAATAAAGAAGCTGGTGGATTTAATGGCAAAACAGATTTTTCTCAACTGCTGACAAGGAAAATAAATCTGCACAAATCCTGTGCACTCTTTTAAGATAGATAAAGACAAGCATCCTTTACAGCTGACTCCTGATCCGCTGTGTGTTTGGACGAAAGAAAACTACTTTGTTTCCAGCCAGCAGAGCTAATCCTGCTCACGGTAAAATGGGAGGCTGGTAAGCATAACTCAGTACTTTTAAGCTGCAGCTCTCTGCTTATCAGGCTGAATAAAGGCCAGAAATAGCACATTATGGCTCAAAAGGTCCGAAGAGCAAGCTGCACACAGCTGCAAGCATATCCTCACTGTAAGCCTGCACTCAGATGCGGAGACAGACAGAGAGACCCAGACAATCACCAGACCCTGGCATTAGGGTGGCCACCTGTCCCTTAAAATATGGAATCGTCCTGTATTGAACCGATACTGTTAGGTTCCGGGGGCTCTTTTGGTTTTCTTGGGGCTGCTGTTTGGTTACTCACCACTAGATGGAGTCCTAGAGACGCCTGGGCGGGAGGGCCTTACTTCCATGATGTCATCCTCACACCTGAGATCTATAACCTCGTTACCTGCTGCTTAAGAAGGGTGGACCGTCAGTACTTTGACGCCAGGGCAGTAGTGCAACGATAATGGATGCAAGCTAAAACCTAAAGAAGACGCCAGAGTGTTGACCAGTACCACTTGGCCCCTCTGAGTTTTTAGATGGCTTATTTCCCCAGTGATCTGTAAGTAATATCGTTGTTGCCTCTGTTTTTCTCAGGAGTACCCGACTCTTGACCTGGTGCTAGTTCCAGTCCTTCCCTCAAGATGTTGCGGGAAGATACCCCGGAGATGCCCGAGTTTCCAGTATCAGTTGTCATCTGCCTCCAATCCCAGAGTTGACTGGCCGTTCCACCGATCCTCTGCCGCCTTCAAGTGTCAGTCAACTTGTCCGCCCTCCGATGCCGCCACTCCTACTTACTCAGTCTGCCACTCAGTAACTTCCTCTGATCTCCATACCAACCCAAAAGATAATCCCAAGAGACTAAGGAACCCCTGGACCAACTTTACCCCTCCAACATCATTAGCTAACACAACTCGATGAGCCATATGCTGCCGTTCAGTTATGGACCCTTAGTACCCCAAACAAATCTGTTTCTTACAATAAACATTTGTATTTTTTCATCATATTCCTGTGGTGTTCTATAGTTCATGCATTTAAACCCGACTAATCACACAGCTGGAGCCGCTGCGCTTTGAATCGCGTGCTGCTGCTGCTTTACCTCAACGGGATCACGCGCGCCTCCTTTCACTCAAACTGGACACAGGCGGACCTATATGTCTATTTACATAAACCTACTGTGAGGAATTATGATCCTTTGGAGAACTCTAGGTAAGAGTTTAAAGCCTGCCGCGTTAGCTCTGGTTCCGCAGAAATAACTCATAGCGAATTCAGAGGTGCGCGTTGTGGAGTGGTGAGAATGATTTATCTTTGTAAACAAACAATTATATGCTGCGTTTACATCTCAACGCGCTGCCCAGCGTGTGGTTCTGTGTCTGTCTTCCCTGTAAAGATTATGTTTGCGGTCCCGGTTGGCCGGAGAGTTTGTGGATAACGAGCAGCGCTAGCCTCATTATGTAGGTTCAGCCAGGTGAGGAGCTTTCGCGTTCTCCTCGGAGTCACGCGTCACACTGATTTTATATTATTTTATTATTACTTTTAGTATTATTTTTCAGGTTACATGATGCATCAAATCACATCAAATGTGTTGTCTACTTAGAGTTAATGCGCGCGGCCGCACGGAGATCTGAGAAACTCGACCCATAAACTCGACCAACCAGAATGGTTTTCTGTGACGATTAAAAACTCAACAGACACGAAATGAAAGAGCTACTACAGCCACATTAGCAGCATTGAATTAAATCCCCCATTTGTTGCGCGCACCCATTGCTGCGTAGTGTAGCAGATTACCTCATCATGCAGGGCCGGTCCAAGGCTGTACGAGGCCTTGGGCAGACTTCGACTTAGGGGCCCCTCTGGCTGCTAAAACATCAGCACCTCTAACACTTTTGTGTTAGATTTAGTGAAATATGGCAGAAGGAAGTAGTTAATTGGCCAGCCTAAAAAGCAATAAGTTATAATTGCAGTTTATTAATTTGTATTTGTAAATTCAAATATTAAACTCACAGCAACAGATTGTTGCTATGGTAACAAAACAATCTAACTATGAATATTGTTCTTTGAAGTTTTACAAAGTAACCTTGCCAGCTCCTTAAAATCTTGCATCTAAATGTTAAACAATTGAAAATTTTTGAATTTATGTACGCCTAAACAATTGAATCAAATTTAGCTGCATTGATAATCTCAATAAACAAATGTGACATTTATGCATTTGTGGTCTGTTTTAAAATATTAGTGCAGGGTTTCCTCCAGTGTATTATAAGCATGGCGGCCCGCCATGCTTTGCTAGTCCCGCCGCCAGGCTTAGCGTTGTGCCGTTTCAGCTGTTTGGGATTCCCCTCGGTAATTTCCCCTCAGAAAGCAGGCGGAGAATCCGCGCTTTCTGATTGGCTGCCTGCCACATTTAGAGTTAAGCTCCCAGTCGGGGAAATGTAGTGTTTACGGGGCCCTTGAAGCCCTTGGGGCCTGATGGAGCCGCTGACTTAATTTGGATTAAACAGAAGTGCAAATTTGTTGTTTTTAGTCTCGTTGTGGGTTTAAATAGCATTTCACTGGAGATGTTTTTCCGTAACATATAATTACACAGTAATACTTTTATATTTCCTGTCAACTTAACATCTTTTTAATACAAAAACACAGGGGACCGCCTCGACCACCGGGGTTAGCAAGTTTGCTTGGGGAAATCCTGTAATGTAATTATGTATTGACAATGCACAAAAATGTTTTCCAGCTAAATCAAGGACCTACTGCCAGTCATCCAGATGTTGGTCAAGAAAGAAACAGGTAATATTTATTACTAATCTAGAGATGTCACAATTCCTTGAATGATTAAAGTAGTGTGATTTATTAAAATTAATCAAAGCAAATTATCTGCCTCAGAGTTTGTTGAATTATGTTTTACTATTTATTACCAACTGCTTTTAATTATCCTTTCTTTCTTCCAATTGTTTCCAAGTGTTTTTTCATTGAAGTTTTTATTTTCTCTTTGAATGTATTAATATAATGGGTTTGTTTTTTAGTTTTAATGTCTTATGTGTGCATACTAAGCTGGAAGTTGCCAAACAATTTCATTGTAGTTTCATAATGACTAAAATATGCCTGTAACTCATGTGACCGTGCGTCACAAAGCTGTATTGCAGAAATCAGAGAGTAAGCACGAGGATTGTCAAAAACAAACAAATTTGTCCAGACAAAAGACTCAATGAGTGAGAGCAGTAAGGCATCATGTTCTGAGAAAACAGAACAGAGCTTAGCTAAACAGACAGAAAAACTCCAAGGTATCCTGAAAGAAATAAACAAGATTGAGAGAATCACAAAGCTGCACGGTCATAACCATTGCAGAAGTCGGAGAGCAAATACAAGGATTGTCACCGATTTCTAACAAACAAAAGGACCAACAATGAGTGAGAACAGTAAGCCATTGTCAGAGCAGACCTTAGCTAAAGAGACTGAAAGACTCACAGGCATTCTGAAAGAAGTCAGCAAGATCTCTACTGAGAGACAAACACTGATTAAATCAAATGAGGAGCTCAAGATGAACATAGAACAGGATGCTCAAGAAAAAGACAAGCTCCTTCGGGAAAAAAATTAGGAATTTAAAAATCTGTTGAAAGTACGTAAAACCTTATTGGCAACTTCAGCAGTTTTGTTGTTGTTCTGCTGAGGTAGTGACATCCATTTGTGACATTGTGTGAGTTGGTTATAACCAATGCAGAAGTCAGAGAGCAAGAATTTTCAGGATTGTCACAAATTTCCAACAATCGTCATCGTCAGAGCAGACCTTAGCTAAAGAGACTGAAAGACTCACAGGCATTCTGAAAGAAGTCAGCAAGATCTCTACTGAGAGACAAACACTGATTAAATCAAATGAGGAGCTCAAGATGAACATAGAACAGGATGCTCAAGAAAAAGACAAGCTTCTTCGGGAAAATAATTAGGAATTTAAAAATTTGTTGAAAGTAAGTAAAATCTTATTGGCAACTTCAGCAGTTTTCTTGTTGTTCTGCTGAGGTAGTGACATCCATTTGTGACATTGTGTGAGTTTGTTATAACCAATGCAAAAGTCGGCGAGCAAGGATTTTCAGGATTGTCACCAATTTCTAACGAGCCATCGTCAGAAAAGACCTTACCTAAAGAGACTGAAAGACTCACAGGCATTTTGAAAGAACTCAGCAAGATCTCTATTGAGAGACAAACACTGATTAAATCAAATGAGGAGCTCAAGATGAACATAAAACAGGCTGAACATGAAAAAGACAAGCTCCTTCAGGAAAAAGACCAAGAATTTAAAAAACTGTTCAAAGTAAACAAAACTTTAAATGAGGACAAGACCACCCTGTAGCAAAGAAACGGAGCGGTCTACCTGGCGAAGAGAAACGCCGCCCTGGGGCAGAGAAAACGCCCCCTGGGGCAGAGAAACGCCACCTGCAGATACTAGCGGGCAGAGAAACGACGCCCTGAAGCAGAGAAACCCCGTCCTGGAGCAGAGAAACGTCTCCCTGGACGAGGAAATGACGAAACTGAAGCAGGGTGGCATTGGACGGGTGGAGAATTATGAGAATCTGCTGGAGATAACCAAAGAGCTGGTGGAGCAAAACGACATCCTAGGACAGGAAAACAACAACCTGGAGGAAGAAAACGATGCCCTGAAGGTGGATCACCTTGTCCTCCAGCAGAGAAGCCTCGCCTTGGAGCAGCAAAACTCCGCCTTGGAGCATTTAAGGACCGAACTGCAGCTTGAAATGGAACAGCTGAACAACAGGCTGAGGGACAGAGAGGAGCAGCAGAACCAGCAGCCATCTGAACCAGAAACCCACGAAGACATCCAGTCGGTTACAGACCAGCCACAGGAGCAGCCATCTGTATTCAAACGTGTGGTCAGGGGCTTCAACAATACACTTGTGAAAATGTACAAAAGAGACACACTAAGGTATTGGGTTCAACCATGGTACTTCTAAATCAAGAAGTGTCATGAGTCTCACTTATATCAAATGATGAAATATTGCTCTGTTTTTTATTTTCATTGTTTTTCAAGTGTTGCCATGAAAAAAAACACTGACTAACCTGGCCCCTGTGGTAAATCTAGTCTAGAACCAGCCTCCAAACCTAACTCCTTATTTATATAAATATTTTGGTAATACAATTCTAATAAAATATCAGAATTTTCACATAACGTTTAGTTGTCTGAGGACACATTTTGAATATTAAATCAGGTGTTATGATCAGTTACTCAGTGGTTTACTAAATTCTTTTTACACTTGCTTAATTAAGCGTATTTAAAGTATACTACTCTGATTGGAGTACAGGTTTTGGGGTACTCTAACCGCTCTATGGATCACTTTTTAAAGACAAACACTGCCATAAAATATTGTCTATCACCCACAGTGAAGGAAGTCCCACCAGCAGTTCCTCGTCATGGGTGACATTCGGTGCTTGGCTAAGCTACACTGACTTCATGCACACTACGCTTGTAACGATAGTGTGGCGGATGATGGAACAGTCCGGTACCAGTTGCCTTTTTTTGCAGTTGCCATTCTAGTACTTTCTACCATTAACAAATGCCATGATCAAACGCAGAGAAAGGCGACTGCTACTGGGTTGTTCGTCATCAGCCGCGCTGTTGTGACAAGTAGAAGGGATAATGACGAATGATTAATTTGTTGTTCAGAAAATGAAATTCAAAATAGAGCAGCATCAATAAGAAAATACATATTGAACCAATTATGTCAACCCTTAACATGAGTCGTATAATAAACTGAATTTAGAATTTGTTGTTAGCGCAGAGGTCGAAAGAGGAGCTGTTGAGCATGCGCGATGCAACTTGATGGGGTTTCCCAGTCAACAGGAAAGGGGCACTGTCTAGTGGCTGCCTCGTGGTTAATTCCCTCAACAACTTCTGGCGGTGAATGACGTCACAAATTTGAAAAGTAAGTATTTTTCATAAAATGTACACTACGGTTCGACTCTATGCAGCTAAATAATTCTTCAAATCATAGTCATTTTCGTAAATTAACGTTATTACTGGAGTTGCCATTGCTATACTACATGACTAACGTGTGGCTAGCTGTCTTTGAATAATCGGGCCATCCAGATAATTCCTTACATTTATGTCAAGTGTTTATGTTAAGTAATTGTTTTTACTCTTCGAGTTATCATGGCGTTTGCTACACAGGTTTGACAGCTATTAGCAGCAAATATCACAACACAATAATTACTCTGAACATATTGCAGTTTAACCTGCTGGGATACTTTCCTCTGTTTTCAATTAAACTCACCTGTAATTGACCCAAAATTAGCTAGTAAAGACTTCAGACTTGAGGAGCATTAACTGCTTTTATAAGAATACCCTTCTGAAGCACTTAAGCAGTGTAGCATTAGGAGGATCTGGAAGTTGTGTGACCTATTTTTCTAAACAGTACATTAGTATAGCTCAAAGAAATGCTTTACATCGCTCTGTGGACTCTAAACCAGTTGTGTTGTTTTTCCTTTTCTGCAATACTTGAATACAAGTCGTTTTAAGTGGGGAGTAAAGTAAATAGACCTTAAAACCGATGGTGTATTAAGGACTGCTACAGAAGCTTTCTTTATTTGAGTACACTAATATACAGCAACTGAAGTATCTGGAATCAGGATCAAAAAAGGAGGAAAGAAATCTAACAGGAAAAAGGGGTCAAATCTGCTCTATATCCTCATAGATATTGCCATTTCTGACTCATCATTAAAGCACAAGTAAATCTGACATTTACCAAAGTAATGCGCATTTTCTGCTTGTTACTGATGCAGAAAGTTTCAGTGTTTACTTTTAGATGCTGTTTTACATTATCCATACGCTGAAGAGGGAAGGAGGACAAACATGGTATAATTGGGCTTATTGTAAATGTCAACATATTTTTTTATCAATCCTCTCGCATGTGACATGTTTATTCTTAACCGTGATTTTAATTGTTTTATATTATGAAAAGTAACTTAATTTTTGAGCTTATGTTTCTTTCTACGTATGGTTTACTTGGGTTGTTCCCAAAACCTGGTGAAAATGTAAGGTCAGTAGCACCTTTAGACATAAATTTACTATGAAAGTTCACTTGTTTAATATTTACTTTAACCACTTTATTGCTTATTTGTTGCTCTATGTCTGTGGTACCTTGTATAAGTTTGATTGTGTATTTACGTTGTTTCATTTCACACTGGATTAGATAAACATTGATGTTTATTGGGAATATGGCCACACAAAGGCCTAAAAAACATCTAAACCTATCAAGTTACATTAGCTCCAAACACAACGTTAATAACACCAAATAGCTGCATTTTTAAAATATATATTTTTTTCTTTCTGTTTTATAAGCACACAGGTGCATTAGTGATCATTAATTGGTGGTAAAAAAAAAAACACAGTCTGTTTTCAAACCCCTTGTGTTTTTCCTCCCTGGAAAAACAGAACACAATTGTTGTGTTTTCATTCAATTTAGCTTGCCGATTGCTGCTAATTAATCTAAATTTCTCCTCCACCAGATAATCAAAACAACTTGGATTGCTGAGATCAGGTGACGTCTGTTTATCATCACAATTGCATCTGGGTTGCTGAGAGGAATCACATTGCAATTAACACAGAATTCTGAAATACAGACCAATCTGAAGAATCATCTATCCAGCCAACGATGGGCTGATTTTAATCACAATCAAAACTAAACTGTTTAAGACTGTCAGGAAATGCATATACCGTATTTTAACGCCTATTAATTGCTTACTCTTCTTTGGTGAAACATCATTCTCAGTGTTTAGCTAACATGTTGATTTGTTCTATATGAGTGCCAAATGAAATGGCTGAATTCTGTAATCAGCTTGTAATTCAACTTTGCAGATATTTTTAGATACCAGGGTATCTAAAAGTTGCAGGATAGTCGCTTTTGAGAAATGGAGTTGGGCACCTCTGCATTTTCTTTAGATTAAAGTGTAAGATTTAACTCCTTGTGAGGTAAGTAAATTTTATTTATTTAGCATACTTTCAGCAACAAGGCAATTCAAAGTGCTTTACTTCAGTTAAAAGAAAAGGCAAACAAAATAACAAACCAAAGGAAAGTGCAGAAGAAGAAAAATACCAAAGTATGTAAACTAGATACTCCTGTTCAGCGTTGCTAGTTGAGTATAAGCAAGATCTAATTTCTTTTTTGGATTGGAGGGACAGGAGTCTAAAAAGTAGTTGCTAAGGTAACTTTTCTTGATTTTTTTTGTGTGTGTAAATTATATTCCTTTAATGCTTACTCATACCCTTCCTGCAGTTATATAAAGACACAGAAACCACCTTTAAGTAAACCAGTTTCTGTTGTGCCAAGTTCAAAATTGGATAATGAACTGCAGATTTCTTCCAGAGTTCAAATTTTTATTTTACTGCTAGTGGGAAATAGTGACCGAGCCTGCGTTTACGGGCATGCTTCCCAAAAATACTCAGTTGGTCCCAGAAAAAGGACCAACTCAATTAATTGAGAATTGGCTCCTATTTATATACATAAGATTTCATTTTTACATATGAGGTTAAATATGTGTACTTAGATGACCAAAATCATAATGTGCTTCTGAAACAAAAGTTGATCACTACTAGCCAGAGTTTCACTATTTAATATCTACAGTACTGGCTTCATCCAGGAGAGAGCAGTGATGGCGTCATAGTTGTTTTGTACTGCATAGTTGGGAGACAAGAAGATGATTTCCACCGCAAGCAGATCAACAGAATGCCATAGAAAGACACATAGACATTAATACATAGACCCCTCATGGAGCGCTGAGTCGTATGTAAAAGCGTCCGCCATCTTGCATGTGGCAGCAGGGCGATCGGAGCTCCTTAAGTTCTGTGCTGTGTGGATTTATTTCAACCGTTTTACGAAACAATCTGGATCCATTAGGATTACCCTCCCCAGGTAAGGATGAAAGATCAGAATTACTTGACTTTGCAGCCAGAAATTTGCTTCTAAACAACCGGAAAATATGTCCTATGTAGCTAAAGTGGTCTGAAATAACCGCTGATTGTTAGCATAGCAGCTAACGTTTTCATACTGTTTTCTAATGAGAGAGAGCTGATGAGAAACCGCTATTAGAGGAGAAGTTAATTAAAAACCAGAGGATTTAGTGAGGAAAGATCAGTCAGGATCAGAGCTGCTGGTCTTCAGTCTGTTTCCATGTCGGTATTTAGCTATAAAGATGCTAAAGATGATCAGAGCCCAACAAGCTGAAAATGTCTTATTATGAATGTGAAGGAAAAATGTATTTTCTATTCCACTTTTGGATAATTTCTGTTACTCTTGGCTTTAGCCTTTGAACCAGGACGTCTCAGAGTCATTGAGTCTCCCAGTGGGACCAGCAGACTGAAGCCTGTGACCAGTGTTCCCAGTATAATAAATAAATGTTCTATTCTTTAAGTTTTTGTGTATTTTTAAATATCTCAATCTGAAGTATTAATTTATTAATGTAGCGTATGTAATGAAATAAAAATTAATTACTCTGTTAGAATTATTTTCACTCTGCCATCAATAGCAGAGTTGAAATACAGTAATAAATATTTATTATCTGGGAAAAAAGCAAGAAAAATATGTAGTTAATGGTTGACAATGACTGATTTATAAATCAAGTAATTTCTCAATAAGGTATAAAAAATAAATACAGGAAAATTATTTGTTGTCTTGAAATGTTAAATGTACATTAAATTATGGAATTATGTAAATATATTGTTAAATAAAACACTGTAAAAGTGTGTCTGTTCATCAATTTCAATATAAAAACAATCAGAATCATTTCTATCAAATAAAACATTGTGCTCTTTATTCAGAAATGCCCCAAAACAATTAAATAATCACATCAGAAGTTAGAAACTCTGTCTTTAGTAATTTCTTTGAATGCCAAATATATTAATGTGTGTGAGAAAATGTGTCAATGGCAATTATTAACTTAAAATACTTTGTAAAACGGCATTTTATAAAGTTCGGTCCATTCACTTGTATTAGCTTACTGGCACATATGCCACATTCAATATGGCGGACACAGTTACGTATCGCAGCAACGGGCCGACCCGCTCCATGAGGGGTCTACGTATTAATGTCTATGGAAAGACACGAAAAACACGTGGGGAAGAGGACAGAACAATAACTTGGAAGTAATAAGTGTTGAGGTTCTTTTAAGGGATAGAAACGTATTGGGTTTTGTTCAGTATGCTTTCCATTTGCCGGTGAGTTTGTTGTTGCTGCTTCAACTGACATTTTAATGTGATTTACCTCTTCATTTAAGACTCGAGTGATTCAGGAGTTTTGTGATTGTGAATTTGCAAACCTTAAGGCAAAATGTGTTTGAAAAGCACTATTATTTGAATGTGACAAACAATTAATTCAGGAAGAATATAAGCACTATAATATAAGCTGTTGATAAAAAGTGGTGCACATGAAAGAAACTTAAAATAATTGCAAATTGCTGAAAGGTTATCAAAACATGAGGATAATTGTTCATTGATTTGCCAGTGTGTGTTTTGTTTTTTGTTTTGTTTTATCATAGAGGCTACATTTGCCCTGTTTATGTAACTTTTTGTGTTTTAGTTGGGCATGAAATAAATAGTATGAGAGCCAATTGTTGGGCAGTCTGACCAGCAAATAAAACATGGATTCATTGCAGTTCTTTTCCAAGAGACATGTTGCTCCCTCCAGGACGACGGCGAACGAGGATTTTACTAATTGCACAGATAAGTAGTGAGCTTTTCTCCTAGTGAAGGTTTCATCAGAAGAGAACCCACACACAACCTGGACAGTTTTTATTTTTTTCTCGGAGCTATGAATATTTATTTAATTTTTTTGTCACGCCACTCTTTTTTTTATTCCTCACCAAACCAGTTGTTTGGAAGAGGTAGAACTGAATCACAGACATAAAATAAACAATATAGAAACTGAATTAAGTCATTGAAGTTGTAAGGAGTACAGTGGCCCTGAGGTGCAAACCACTTCAGCAAATTGAAAAACGCAACATTAACAGTGCAATTACAAAAACAAAACATTAACAAAGCACAATTACAAAATCACTGTGAAATACATTATGATTTTGTATGCCACATTTTAGCCTCTCGGCTTTTGTACCGAGTCCAGATGGTTGAATTATGAATATGATTGCGTTTGGACTAGGGGTTGCACCAATTAGTCGACTAGTCGATTCTTGTCTCTGCAATGACTTTTTTCTGGGCCAGTCGACTAGTCGCAATCACGTGGCAAAATAGATTTTTCCAAGGAAATGAAAGAAGGTGGACTAGGTGTCAGAAAGCTCAAATTGTATAAAAATGTAAATAATTTAACAAAGAGAAGCTGTAAATTACAGCATAGGCTACCGCAATAGGGGCGTTGCGCGGCGCGGTGGTTAGCCCGGCACCCCACATAGAGACTGGAGTCTGACTCCCGTTCTCCATTTGCTGGGCCCAGACCTCTCTTGGCTCTCTCTGACCCTTTACAGCCACATTGCTGTCAAATAAACTAGTAACAGAAAAATACTTAAAAAAAAAAAGACTACGGAGTAATGTGCGACAACGCATCATCATGTCAGGCTTTTTTATCCCCCAACTGATCAGCGTCATCCTGCGTATTGAAGCTTTTAACCTGGCAGCTTTACGCTCTTATTAAAATATGGTTTGACAACATCTGGAAACTAAGTCCAAGCTTCATCCTGAGGGTCTGATGGAGTCGGTCTCTGTCTCCGTCTGCATGTCGGTTCAAAGAGAGCCGAACCGACTCTTAAGTCAGCAGAGCTTCCTGCCGCGCATCGGGCGGAGGAGCAGCGGGAGGCTTTGTTGAATTCAACTAACCAAACGGGATCTGTTCATAAGAAGTTTGGTTTGTGATGTTCCAAAAGCACCATTATGGTCAGTGTGATAATTTGACTCCTATACGAGTAGTTATCCAGAGATAATCAGTATCAGCCAGTGTTTGGAAACAAAAAAGAAGTCAGACCGACTTTGTGCAATGAACTTTTCACCGTTGCTCACGAAGAATGATCTGTTTAGGGGTGTCAATATTTGCAGTAAAAATAGCTGATGAAGCCTACAAGTTGTGAAGTTTTTTTGCGCCTACGTCACTATGACGTCACCGCGACTAGTCGACATCGACTCGACTATTGTCATGATGTAGTCGACCTTAAAAAATATGTAGTCTTTCAACCCCTAGTCTGGACACATGTTTCTGTAGCCTCTTGTCCTGATTAAGTGCTGTTTTCCAGTTGTTAAAACTAGTTAAGGTAAAAACATCCCTCTCATTAGTGGTATATTTCCGACAGGGAAAACAAAAGCATGCGTCTTGCTCATCTGCGGTACAAGGCAGAATTGAATGATCTTGATGTAAGATCGCATGCTTTGGGTAGCTACCCAATATTGGCTGAGATGGTTCACTGTCATTCAAATCACTGGGTAGACCTAGCTCAGCAGGCTGCACTGGGAGAACAGCACTTGTGGGAGAAATGGCTGATGGTAAGGGTGTAGTTACCAGCATGCTAGCTGCTCCTCAAAAGTACTTCCAGCATCACTGCTACTTGTAGAGGAAGAAGCAGCATTGGCTTTTTTAAATGCTCTGAAAATTGAATGCATCAATCAGCATTAACTGAATGGAACTCCTTTTTAAAAAGGAATATTGCGTTTTACTATGCATTTTGATCTGTAATGGTGAAATCACAAAGAAAATAAACGCAGACGTGAAAAGTGAGAAAAGCTTGGTAAAAATTGCTGCAATTATTCTCAAAATAAAATACATTCTAGGAAGGGGATGGGGTTTGATACAGCGTTTTTACACACAAGTAATTTTTCCTCAGACTGTTTTGCACCGGTCACAGACATCTCTGTGCTTATGTGATTGAGAAACGCTTCCCCTGACGAGTTCACATTTGGAAAAGAACAGCAACGTACTCCCCGGCTGAGTTAAAATAGATGCTATATGTGCATTTTTTTATAGTTAACTATTTATAAAGTGTCTCACGACGTGAATCACTATGATGCATTTCATAGAGATTCTCTGTTTCCTTAAAGTTTAGGCTTTTCCTTTGCAAGATAGAAATCTGACACCACTAGGATGTTTTCTATTGGGCTAAAAACAATGTATCTAGTTTGAACAAAAAGTGTGGAAAATGTGTTTTTTTGGTTTAGCAGGCTCTGGTGACCTCTGAGTTGGTCAGACTCAAGACCTGGCTTAAATAAAAGCTGAGAGAAAGCCCTTTAAGATGATACCAAAAACTATATTATAGACCTTTGACAAATGCCCCGTACCATGATACTAAACCGAATATACACAAGTCTCCAAAATACAGAATTTGCCCAAAGCATTAACTTAATAAGCTGATAGCCCTTCCAAAGGTTTTGTATTATCCAGAGACGAGTATTTTTTCAAAAATTATGGTATGGCTTTGCCACGTACAATAGACAAAAAATATGTTCTGGCCCATGGACTTACTGTTAAAAAATTAGCTTACAGAGGTGTTATGCCAACATCATCTGGACAAGACTGTCTTGGAATCTGTCCTTTGATATTTAATAGCATCTGAATCCCAGAGCGTTTTGTGTGTGCTGTGCTGCAAAACAAACGAGATTTCTCGTCTTTCCAAAGGCACCGTGCTGGTGGTCTTTCAGAGCAGAAACGTACAGCCACTAAATAGGTGAGTGAAGTCTTCCTAACAGTCTCGTACAGTCCAGAGGAACCTCTGCTACGATGGGTAGGACGGTAGATCTGGTCTGCTTGGATTCCTTCATCTTATTGAGGCCGAAAAGCAGGTCCAGCTGCATCACCGGCCATAACAGATCCTCGTAGCTCTGCAGCCAGTGTGTGATCTGCCTTATCTGCTGCTTGCTGCGAAATCCCTGACCTGCTACATGGCAGCATTGCAACAGAGCTCTTGGGGGTCACTGCTCGAGTATCCGTTGGTCTTCTCGGCAATCTCCTTTAGATTTATGGCAGTGCTCAGATTTTGTCCTGCTAAAATCAGCCGGAGAATGTCTTTGCTCTGCTCTGCGGTGTTCGGCAGGCCAACATGAAACGTGGCAGGTATCCATTACAGAATTGCCAGATCTTCATCCTGTGGCTTCATGGCTGACTCAGCAAAAATGTCATGGTGCAAAACAGTCAAACGAGATTTGCTGATGCCGCAACATTTATTTGAAGATCTGTAATAAAAAAAAATAACTCAATTAGAAGTGCATTCGCTACACAGTGACAGTATCTTGTACACATTCGTTTAGGAAAGGTTATTGCTTAGTAATGGTATTTTTTCTGCAAGTTTTGATTTTAGAAGTACCACCACTTCACAGATCCAAAAATGACCAACCTCTTGAATTGCACGCAATTTAACACCTTTCTGGGGGTCCATCAAAGATGGGGCTATTTCTCAAAACGGCCATGAGAAGGGTGAGAAATTCACGCCTTGGGCTACCAATGTCAAACTGTTCTTCAAAATAGCCAGCATCATCACTACATATTATGAACATATTGTCAGAGTATGTGCTGCGGTGAACAGCTCCATCCTACTCATCTGACCGACGTGCTGAACCTGCTGACCTTTTTTGTGTTCAATATCCAGTGCCAGATGTGCAATAATTTCATGTACTTGGACATTTGTTTCTCTCGAAAAAATAATTTTAAAACAGCATATGTACTGATTGATGGATTAAAGGTGCCAACTTTGAGTGATTTTGTAAATTATGATAATTTAATGCATAGTTGGCACTTTTAATGCAACGTTTAGAGCAGCTTTGCATTAAAGTGTCATTTACCGAATGACACTTCATGACAACATTCATAAAGACTTGTTTATGACATGACAGTGTCATGTCAGTCTTATACACACCCCTTCAGATAAAGTGTTACCCCTTATCCTACCTGGGCTTAGCAGAGCTGTTGGAGGAGGGGGAGGGACCGTCAGGCAGCCTTAGCTGAAATGTACTCCAAGCCACCTTCCCCTCAGCTTCTATACACTGGCCCAGCACCTGTTCCTGTCACCTTTTCACCTCAGCCACCACCAGTGTTACTTCGTGCTGCTACCCCATCCCAGCGTAGACGGTGCAAAGGCTCCTTCACAGTTTCTGGCTGGGGTCTCAATTACTCCCCCTCATCTTTTGAGCATTCGTCCTTTGGACCACATGTCCTAGAATTTAAAACATTTTCCTTGCCCCAGAGAAGCACCGGCTCCACCAGCTGCACCAGTTTCCTGTCAGCTGCAACACCGGCAGCAGTAGCAGCTCCTCCATCCCCTGCAGCAGCTCAGGCATCCTCAGCTGTCCCTTCACCAGCAGGTTTTGCAGAGCTCTGGCATGCCCCCCCCCCTCCCCGAGTTGCAAAGCTTCCTTGTGGGTTGCAGCCTTCTAGCCACCTCAAAAGCTTCCAAGCTGCGGACCTCCACTCTGAAGGATCCCTCCCCTTACAAAAAACAATCACGTGCTTCACATAATCCGTGAAAAAAAATCACATGTGATTCCCATTTCCTACATGTGGTTCACATTTCCACATGCTGCATACCCACTTTTTTCGCCACTGGGGACAGCATCACCTATTGGTGTCAGTTATTTTTGAAGTGTTATAGTAAACTCACCAACTCAGTGTGCATTTGTGATTGAGTGCTCAAGGTTCACATTTTACGTAGTGTGCACAAGCACCATCGGCTGCGTCTGTTGCGACGTACTATGAATGCGCATGCTTCAAAAAAGCAGACAGCACCAACTGAATTCCCAATTCCCACATAATTGCATATAAAAGTGATTTTACAAAAAGAGTGAAAATATCACCTTTTTGGACTGCGAGAAAATGCCATCACTTGAATCTCTTCTTGGGGACATCATCAAGGTGTCATCACCGCTCAGAGGACATGAACAACAGCTCACTGATGAACGTGATGAGAAAGTGTCTGCGCATAAAGACTCCTCTGCGGATTCTAAGAAGAAACCAGAAATATAAAGAGACAGTGGATCACCATTAAATAATTTGTGCCTACAATAACAGAATGGTTTTTGCTATGATGACATTGAAGCATAAAAGAAAAACAACTTTTGAACTTTCTGTGCCTCAAAAGTTTCAACTATATTAAATATTATAAACCTAATTTTATTGTCCTACCTCCTCCTTTGACAAGAAAAGGCATCTGTGATGTTTCAGACAACGTTGGATTTCTCCTCCAGAATGTCTCTGATGTCTTTTACCCAGTTTCATTTGCAAGATATACATTTGTTTCTTCAGGGATGTTAAGTTTCTCTTTGGCTGTAAACATGCATTCATTTCTGAAAATTATTAAAATGTTCAAATACAGCAAGTCAAATTGAATGAACAAAAAACATTACCTTTTCTCAAAAATGTTGAATATGAGGCTCCATTGAGCTTGATGTAGCATGTTTGTCATGCATCTTGGACTTTAGAGAGCACTATCACAAATATCTGGGGGAAAAAAAGTTAAACATTACTTAAACAGTGAATTGGTTATGCTTTACAGCATTGTCACTTCCAAAAAAAAAAAGCAGGAAAGAAACATTAAGGGTTTAAATGCTTCTGGCTGAGGCGGTGGGGCTGCAGCTATGCTATGTTTGCCCAACCCTAATGAAAGCTGAAAGGCAGCCTCCATTAAAATTTTCTGCATTTAAAATGTCTACATTGGAATGGATAAAGGCTTTCATTGCATTATACAGGTCCTTCTCAAAAAATAGCATATTGTGATAAAGTTCATTATTTTCCATAATGTAATGATGAAAAATAAACTGTCATATATTGTAGATTCATTGCACACCAACTGAAATATGTCAGGTCTTTTATTGTTTTAATACTGATGATTTTGGCATACAGCTCATGAAAACCCAAAATTCCTGTCTCAAAAAATTAGCATATCATGAAAAGGTTCTCTGAATGAGCAATTAACCTAATCATCTTAATCAACAAAGTAACTCTAAACACCTGCAAAAGATTCCTGAGGCTTTTAAAAACTCCCAGCCTGGTTCATTACTCAAAACTGCAATCATGGGTAAGACTGCCAGAAATCAAGGTGCCAGAGTCTGGAGGAAGACTGGGGAGAAGGAAATGCCAAAATGCCAGAAGTCCAGTGTCAAGTAGCCACAGTCAGTGATGGTCTGGGGAGCCATGTCAGCTGCTGGTTTTGATCCACTGTGTTTTATCAAGGGCAGGGTCAATGCAGCAGCTATCAGGAGGTTTTGGAGCACTTCATGCTTCCATCTGCTGAAAAGCTTTATGGAGATGAAGATTTCATTTTTCAGCATGACCTGCCACCTGCTCACAGTGCCAAACCACTGGTAAATGGTTAACTGACCATGGTATTACTGTGCTCAACTGGCCTGCCAACTCTCCTGACCTGAACCCCAAAGAGAATATGTGGGATATTGTGAAGAGAAAGCTGAGAGACACAAGACCCAACACTCTGGATGAGCTTAAGGCTCATCGAAGCATCCTGGGCCTCCATAACACCTCATCAGAGCCACATGCTGATTGCCTCCATGCCACGCTGCACTGAAGCAGTCATTTATGCAAAAAGGATTCCCGATCAAGTATTGAGTGCATAACTGAACATAATTATTTGAAGGTTGACTTTTTTGGTATTAAAACACTTTTCTTTTATTGGTCGGATGAAATATGCAAATTGTTTGATATAGAAATTTGGGGTTTTCATGAGCTGTATGCCAAAATCATCAGTATTAAAACAATAAAAGACCTGAAATATTTCAGTTGGTGTGCAATGAATCTAAAATGTATGACAGTTTGATTGTTATCATTACATTATGGAAAATAATGAACTTTATCACAATATGCTTATTTTTTGAGAAGGACCTGTATTGACTATGACTGGCACTCTTAAGGGGTCGTACGTTGTGCTACAATACGAAGCAGTAATGGTGCTAGATTTCAACAGCAACCAGAGAGAGCGTGGGAGAGAAGAACAAACAAAATGAACTCGACATGGAGGGAACTGAAAGTGCAGTTTTGAGTAAAAATAGTTGTAATATTGGCCGTGTCCAACTTCCTTAGTGGAAAAAAATCTACTGTAACCAATAAATTTGTCTACCTCAAGTCGACATTCTCTGGTGACACATTTATTAAACTGGCACCAGCATTTGGTCAAAATTATACATACAAAGAAAATATACCTGTGATTTTCAAAATCACACATATACGTGTGCTTTCACATATGATTCACATCATTCACATGTCAAAAATGATATGAATCATTTTTGAAAGTCACATGTGACTTTCACATGGGGCTTTCATGGGATTTTTTTGTAAGGGTCTCCAAAGCACCCTGGGTTCTCTTCCTCATTTTCTTAGTAGGTCCTTTCATCATGTGAATGAGTCATTGATGTATTTTCAGACTAACTGTGGAAGGTCAGTCTCACCAAGAAAGCTTAATGTTTCCTTCATTTGTAAGCAATTCCTTCTGTGGTTTGCTGGAGTCCCAACGCCTTACGAAAGCAAAATTTTAAAAGCAGTGCAAAAAAGTCCAATGTATTTTAACAAGGACTGTGAAATTGTACTCTTTTTCCGAGAATGTGTAATGATTGCTCCATGAATTTCTTTTTAAACATAGAATGCATGTTGAAGATTTCAAAAATATTAGGTGACCAGGAAAAACAACCAGAACTGGTGCTAGAAAATGAACTAAAATGACCTTATCTTACAGACAAGTGAGAAAATATTATATGCTTTCAACTGGTACTTTTGCTGCGAAAGCATAGTAACTACTGTGATTTGGTTTCACATATTAGTGTTTTTTCATAAGTACACACAGTACCTATTTAGTCCATTCTGCAATCTCCTTAAAAGCAAACAAAACAAAATACTCTACGTGATCATGGATGCATTTCAGTCATTAATGTTTTTGTTGTGCAAATACATTACAATAAAAAACTGCGGTCACAGCAACAGAGTGGGGATTACGACACATTTTTGCATTTGCGATCACCTTCAAAATTGAAACTGACACAAAAAAAAGGCAGAAACCTTTCTGAAAATTATTTGGTCCCATTTAGTTTCATTAGAGACATTTTCATCAATGTGCCTTTCCAGAGAAAAGGAAAGTTATTTGTGTTTCTGGACGTTTGCCATCATTGCATTGCTTGGTATAACCAAATAAATAAATAAAAAAATTCCATATTTGGAGTTCTGCAATTACTGCAGAAGGTTTTAAGGTTTGTTGGCGTAATTTACAAGCTCATCAATTAGAGTTCTGCTTTCTGTTGTGTAGAATGTTGTTTACCTCATGCTGTACTTTTTTACAATAGATTTGGGGTGTTGTGTTACGTTTTTCATCTAAAGAACTTGTGAAGTCATCTTAGAATTGACTTTAAGGAATTTACTCTGGTAGTCAGTGCATTCCTATTATACTTTAATGATTTCTAGGTGATATAACAATTAAAATATGTCTTTTACTATTAATTCATAGACTTGTGTAGAAAGTAGGAACTTCCACTCTGTGATGTTGATAGTCCTTAGTAAATATTCTTGTGTATCATGCATTTGTATCAAACCTAGTAACAAAGCCCCTTCAGAACTCCCCTCATATAATATAGTAAATATTGTGCATACGAGCGTAATTTAATCTCTCTGTGGATCCTGCTGTTCTGTGAAGGCCTCAGAGCCTACAGCATCACGTACAACATACAGCATAAAAGGACAAAGAACACAAGACAGTCAGGGTAAGTCGCGGAGAAGTTGAAAGCGCGGTTTACCTTTCAAACAATATCCAGGAAACACTCGGTGGACTCTTCAAACCAAAGAAATGACCATTTTCCTTAACTGAAAGGCCTATAAAGAGAACATTAATAGAAGCAGCCAAAAGTTCATTTTGCAACTCTAGAGACGCTACAGAGATTCAAATATTAGTTGTGGGAAACATCTGGAAGATTGGCAAGAAGAAAACAAAACTGAACTTTTTGACCTATCTGTAAATGAATAGGTGGACTTCAGTCATTTGCTATTAGAAAGTATTTGTTGTTCACTTAGTAACGCAGCTGATTCTATAAGCTTCTCAAGCTCTGTTGTTTTATGCATTTTGGTGAATGCATAGCACACTTGTGTTGTATTCACTGCGTTTGTTATGTTATAAAAAAATTTTAACTCATTTTCTGCATATGGTTGATTTAAGCTAGTGCTGTTCCGATCAGGTCTTTTTTGCCTTCGAGTCGTTTGAGTTTGCTTGTCGGCTGATACAACGTCCTCATCCGACACTTCAAAAATACCTTTAAAATTGTAGGGCGAAGAAACAGATCCCGGATTTAAAAGATTTAAAATAAAAAAAAATAAGGAACATGCCTCACAGCCTCTGTAACAATACTGAGGCTGTGTAAATCAATTTATTTCTTTTTTTTTTTGTTTTGGTACAACAATTTCTTGGGCTTGAACAAGTGCATTGAAATCTGGCTGAAAGTCCAGCACAGGTGATAGGGGATCTGTATCTGGATTTAGTGAACTTTGTTACCGAGAATGTCTGTTTACACTCACAGGTGGATCCAAAGAGGACTAGAATCTCCTCAGCTCGTCTCTTCATGTGGAAAATTCTCCTTTCTGAGGGAACAGTAGACTCAAGCAGTGGGATTGCCCTGGAGTCCTCTGTCTCGGCCTGTGTGTTAGACTTCAAGTCAATAAGTTCCATTTTAACATCACTCAGTGCATTATCCACAACTGCAGTTGAAGGGAGAAGAAACCTTGTGCGTTTCATTCTCAGCTGTTTTGAAATCGCCTTGAAAACTCGCACAGTTCTTCTGACGTGAGGAGTACCTGTGGAGGTGATCATCGGATGCTGTGCTTCCTTCAGCGTTGGCATATGAGTGAGAATATAATAACTCGTTTGCTGTGATTTTTCTAATGAAAACCTTTACTATGCTGTATGTTATGTGCAGAAAAAGGGCCCTGCATTGCAGTTTGACGTTTGGGTTCATTCATCTGGGCAGTCACAGCAAAAGCAAGGTCTGCCAGCCGGTCTGCATCTGAATTCTGAGTGACGCCATTTCCCTTTTTCACCCAGAACTCCTGGATCTCCTCTTTGAGGTCTTTCCTCCTAAAGTGCTACAAACTGTCTGTGATTCAGTGCTCTGGCTCTGACAGAGTGAACCGTTTTAGTGACATAGACAGCATGGTTCATATTTAACACTGATTTACACAACTTAGTGACATATAGTACAGTGCAAAAATGCTCATTTCTGATCAGGGTTGATTTCTATCATTTTATCCTGCATTCTCCTCAAAAGTTCAAATGTTATTCGTGCCAGATTTGCACAACCATCTGTTGTCACGTCTACCAGTATGTCCCATTTCAGTCTCAATTTCAGTTTCAGTCTCTCACTTACATCTGTTAATAAATAAAAAAATATATATATCAGTAGTTAAAAAATTGAAATGAAGCATTCTTGCAAAGAGGGTAGAAATTGGACTTTGGACAGAGTCATGGATAACTTGTCTGACTTTCTGACAATGAGAAAGAATCAAAGCCAAGTCCACATTAATATATTCCTGAAAAAAAATATGGTATGTAGCATGTTATATCTATTACATAAGTGATGTAATAAGGCAATATCTGCATTGTCCCCACACAGTCAATGATGAAAATACATCTGGTGTGAGCCCTAAGAATAAAGGAGCTGGTCTGAGATTATCCTGCTTCCTTCATTTCTTGAAATCCCATCTGTTCTTGTTTAGAACAGATGGTAAGTTTTATGTATGCTTTTTTAAAATTATTATTTTTGTTTTTAACAATGTCAAATAAAAAGTGTACATATGTTGTGTTTTTTGTCATGCTAATGACAAAAGACAACCAGAAATAATTAAACCGGCACTTAACTTGAATATTTCCCTTGAACCGTCTGGAGCCTCCTCTGGTATTTGGATCCAGAACAGCCTGGAGCCTAAACCTCCTTTGTCCTTTCTGCTGTCACTTTTCCGTCCCACCTGCTTCTCCCTGCCTCTTCTCTGACCTCTTCATGAGCCACGTGTGGGTGCCGAGTCAGGAGAGGATGAAATGTTGGTTACTATTAAAAAAAAATGGGGCGAGGTGGATGGAAGTCGAGATGCAACACACAACTGTTTCTGATTGTAAAGAAATGGTTTTGCAATTCATGACACACCCTAGATATTTATCTCAATCGTTTCTCTGCATCTCTGTTCATTGGAACACAGCACAGTATTATGTAACTAGTTGGTCTAGACCTCTTACATTACAACAACCCTGCTGAGATTGGAAGGAGCATAAATCTTTTAAACTCTCTTTTCTAAATTATAGTAGACAGGTATTTTTCTTCCCTAACGGTGTCAGACAAAATATATTGTCCGCTCTTCTCCACAAGGACTGAAGGTAAGCTAAGCAGAGTGAAGACTCGGAGCAAGCCTGGGTTTCCTTTATTTTTCAACTATAACCTCCTGACAATTCCATCTTTTCTATTAAGTACAAGTCAAAAGTTTTAATTGAGTTCTGGTATGTGAGTTTACGGGGAGGATTGTGCTGTACTGATTTAAGATAAAGTGTCACACCAAAAAGAAAACTCAGTGGAATTGGAGAAATATAGACCTACGATATGTGGTTGGAAATAAAATAAAGATGTAAATACTTGGATTAGAATGTACTGAACGATTGCAGAGGGCAGATGCATATTGGGACTTAAAATGGAGTGATGTCTAAAATAGCCGGCATCTGTCTGGTAATGACACACTTTGCCATGCAGTTGTACGCCGCAAAGTTAGCAAAATCCCATAAACATTAGTTTATAGAGTAAAATCTGACGCACACAATTCATGTGTCATGTCCCATGTCATGTCATTGTTCTGTCAGCGCTTTGTTCTTGTTGACATATTCTCACACGAATGCAGAATTATCCTCTCCCAAACCACATTTCAGAAAATTGTGGTGACCGTGAATGTCAAAATAGAAATCACCTCAGGCAGGTTCCCTGTTCTTTAAAAAAAAAGGCCAAGCCATAAGAGGGTTTGGAGAGTTGCAGGTGAAAATTTACATGCACTTATCAAATGTGTGTGAATGTCACTGTAATTTCAGGCCTTTAAGGATGCGTCTGATTTCTTTTTTCTTTTTCCTGAATGAAATGATTACCCAACTAACAACTTTCTGAATTTTTTAGAAACAAGAATTGGGTGCACATGTTTTGAGTTCATTCTGTGTTTTCTCAATTCCACACGTGGCAGAGTTTGTTTTCACATGAAGACATGTCAGGGAGGCAAAAAATAAATCTTTTCAGAAGAGATTTCTGGATACTTGTAGTCGGTACAAATTCTACTTACCAAAGCGCACTTTTTGTCAGGAGGCCAATACAGGAACAGCCAGTGTGAACTAGCATTTTTGACACTTGTTTCAGATGAAAGGAGAATGTTGTGTAAGCAAAAAATAAAGACAATTCAGGGAAGTTCTTGTGTGACCTTAAATCTTCATTTCTTCCAATAAACTATTTTACGCATCAAGCTCAAATATACACACACCCCTTATATTTGCGAAATGTCTCATCAAATTGTAAAAAAAAAAAAAAATCTATTTTTAATCTAAGATGAACTCCTATCAAAAATTGTGGATTATTTTGTTTAATTGGTTGGTAATCTGACTCAAGTTAGCCCCCAAATTCTTAACAGGGTTGAGGTTTGTGCCATTTAAGTTACCATTAGCCTGAGTTATCTATTCCACAAGTAGGTTTGGTAAATGGTAAATGGACTGAACTTATATAGCGCTTTATCTAATCATTTTTCACCACTCAAAGCGCTTTACACTAGAGCCACATTCACACATTCAAATTCACACATTTATACACTGATACGCAGCTCGGTAGGCAATTTGGGATTTAGGTGCCTTGCCCAGGGGCACATCGACATGTGGCAGGAGGAATGTTTGATGAATGTTCTGGATTAGTGTTCTGTTGGACCAACCCACTTATCCACAGTTTTCTAGTTACCTGACTCAAAATGACCACCCTTATATGAAATTAAATTTGTTTCGATGTAAGAACCACCAAGGGCTCAAGCACATGGTAAACCAGAAGCTGCTGGAATTCTTACCTTATTTTACCTTATCTTATTTTTGCTGTCTCATAGATTATTCGGACCATCTTCGGCATGTTTAGTCATGTGGACTTGCAACCGTTTGTTTGTAGATGTTGGGAGGGAGCCACTGGGATGCATTAATACCGGAGCTAATGTGCTTATCCACCTGTGAAATAAGAAACAAAGGAGAGCAAACAGGCTCAGGGCGGACTCCTCTCGCCCCCCCATCGCCCCGTGCGTCAGGCTTCCAGTAGACATACCCTGACACTTTTTGATGATTTGATGGAGGAAGTCGCAACAGATACAAGCAAAAGACGCAGGCCATTTCCTGCATTCTCTTTTTCATTTCTTCTTTTTTTATTATTAATATAATTTGAAAGCTTGGAACAAAACAGATCTGACACGCAATTCAAAGAGACGCTTGAAGTTGCGAGATGTGTTCGTTCACATCGTCAAAAATTGAGGCCATAGATGAGGTGAGCACGAACACAAAAGAACAACATGTCACAGCCGATTCCTCTGAAGAATGAGGCGCAGGAGGAAATGTTATCATTTACTGTGACTTTATCTTTTCTTTGTGCTGTATCTCTTACAAGTGCAGAATTTAGTGATGGGTTGTTTCTTTTTTATCAAACTGACCCTAACCAACGTTTCATTGATTTCTCCCAAGAGGTCACTCTTATTTGAAAATCATCAGACATTCACAGAAATGGATGGTTTCCAAATTCCCAAATAAATTCATGATATGATAAAATGAACTACATTATAACGTTGCTTATGGGGGAAAGGATACCAACATGAATAGATTTGCCATTGGAACTTGCAGCAGCTGTAAAGTTTGGAAAGTTATTTCGATTGGAGCTTTCATTATTTGCGCCTTTTATTGATTAAGCTTATACTATATATGCTATATGCTGCTGTCACCACAAAGTTGCCGTTAAAACGACGAAAACGGCCTGATTTCAAAATGAGCAGATATATTTTATATCATGAGTTGTTCAGTCAACAACACACTTTGTAAACCCAACTGAGATTGGTGAGCACCAGAGGTGGGTGGACTGGAGGTGGACGTACATTTGGTTAATTTTATGGTTCTGGGCTAATCTGAGTGACTCACTTGAATCGTCTGAGTCAGTGTTGGCAATGAGTGTATTTATACGTTTGTTATTTTTGAATTATTTGCTGCACAGCATGACGGCAACACTGCTACATCCCACAACAAAAACCAAACAAACGGGGAAGAACACACAGTTATTTTTTTGTTGTTGTTCTCACCACAAGGCCAAGAAATAATTGCATTATTTTTCACAGCGTAAATGTACCTATTAAATTTAATAATCCTGAATACACAGGAGGCTTGCATGGGAAACTGCAAGGTGGCCCATAAACATCTGACTTATGTATGTTTCCTCCGTCCTTAAAAGGAAAAAAAAAAGAAAGACACATTTACTAATGTGCTTTACAGAAAACTCGGCCTGAGGGGGAGCTACCTTTTACTTTTTTTTTATTAATCCTGGATAGATGGATGTTAGAAGCAGGTTTCTCGCAGTCCATCTGTCTGTAGTCAAGAATTCAAATGTGCTGTGTGTGTGTGCTACATATACAGAATGAATGCACACCCCGCAGATGTCCAAAAGCTACTTAAGGACGATAATTTGCCTCTGATTACTCTAATGTGTTACAGTTCTGCCATTCTGTCTGTGATTTCTCCATCGCTTGGCAGGACCACACACACCCTCCATATGCTTGCCGACTATCAGGCGCAGGCACAGGCTCATCACAGAGAACACAAGCTATGAAGAGACGAAAAGGGAAATGAGAGGGTGTGTGTGTGTGGGTGGGTGGGAGTGAGACAGAAAGGCAGGGGAAATTGTCTCCACTTTGTAATTTTTGCATATTTTATTGAATTCTCCCATGACGGTGCTTGACATTCCTCACTGTGCCTCATTGTCTTCTGAGTTGCAAAACCAGGCTGATAAACAAGGGTGGCAAATTAAGCAGGCAGAAACTTTTGGAACAATTGGAGCCTGGGATGAGCTGAGAGGGGATTAATAAATCATATTTGTTCATACATTAGTAAGGAGGGGAGCTGAGGAGTTACGGGTGGGTTGTGCCCAACATCGTAGACGGAGCTCAAGCATCAATTTTTAATGGGCGCGCACCAACATGATGCACCTTCACTATGACAGTTTTGTATGTGATTATGACTATATTGGTGAATGACGGTTCGTAAATGTGGAAGAGATTTCCAACTTAAGCACAAGCTAATCATCAATAGATATTCACATATGTGAAGAAAATGTAAAAGAGAAATAACCGTGGACAATATGTCCCCATACAGCTGGTCTGGCTGCCCAAAGAAGCTCCTTGTTTAACTTTTATTTACAAGCCATTGCTTGGACTCTGTTTGGTCTATATTTGAGCTGCAATTACACTGGGAAGTTTTGATTCTCATACTCATACAACTTGGTGCTTCTTTCTGTCCTAGAATTGTGTTTTTGTTCACTCTGCAAGTTTCAAGAAAAGGGGGCAACAAGAAACTTTATTTCTTGACTGAATTTATTTCCGTTAGTGTTTTAACCATTCAGGGTAAAAGTTCTTGAGGCCATTTCAATAACTTGTACCTCTTTTTTTATTTCAATGTTTTGCTTTTTTTCCTGGTACAGCAATGGATCAATAAAAGAAAATGGATATGATATGCATATAGGTATAAAAAACTATTCTAGGTAAATATTTAATTTTAATTGTAAATGAAAATTTTGATGTGTGAAGAAGCCAGAGTTGGATCCTGAGTGTCAGGCCACAGTATTCACCACAGTATGGTTTGCTTCCTCCAGGTAGAGAGTCAGTCTCAGCCTCCAATGGAGGAGTTTGAACATCTCCGTGTCTTGTTCATGAATGATGGCATGTTGGAGAAGGAGATGGATAAACAGACTGGGGCCACATCTAGAGTAATGTGAGGTAGGTTTTGAACTGCTGTGCTGAAGAAAGAACGAAACCAAAAAAGAAAAACCATCAATTTACTGGTCTATCTACCTACATTCACCTAAGGCCATGATGTATATATAGATTGTGAGCAAAAGAGTAAGATTCTTGTTGCAAGCAGCTGAAATGACCTCTCTCTGAGCTCCATCATCCATGGGCTGCTAATCTGACAGATCCAGATGAGGTGGTTCAAGCCTCCTGGGCATCTACCAGAGTGGACCCGAGACTCACTGGAGGGACTTGTAACATGTCTGATGATTGCTTTAAATATTAATAATGTATTTATTAATCAGTCTTGTAATCTGTATCATAGCCTAGTAAAGAGCTTCTGAAGTTCTGCTTGATCTACTCCAGAGGAAAGCAAGAACATAACTACCAATATCATCACAGATTCTATTTATTATTAATTACACTAAGGTATACTGGCAAGTAACTTATAGGTTTGCTCGTTTTCTGCATAAGAAATTAATATTCAAAATACTATCCAAGCTAATTATAGGCTTAACTTTCATCAGAGGTTTTCTTGGACTGAGTTTTCTTGGGTTTTCACCAGGGCTTCATGAAAGGGCTTGTAAACGTGATTGATATTTCAGTTATTGGAAGGGAAATGTTTGGAAGAAGAAGAGAAAAAAAACAGTAATTCAGATTTACCAAAATATTTGAAAAACAAAATTTTTCAAGTATTTAAAAAATTGTGAAATTGTGGCTCATCAGAAGTAGAGTTCTGTACTGTGAAGTATGGATCTTGTTTCTACTCTTAGTGAACTGAACTGGGTCTCTTCACCTGTATTCTTAGTATTGGGTAGATGCTTGATGGTAGCAATTGCAAATTACTGGCCTCCTCAACCTAAAAAAAAAGAAAGATAGAAAAATCAGTTATTATTAGAGCATATTAGAGAAGATTTCTGAGAATTACTCATAAGGGGATTTTCAAGGACATCATCAGCATCAAATAAGAGATTGGTTGGCTAATGTAGAAGGTCTCTTAACTATATCGTTTAAAGTAATTGAAGAAAACAGTTGTGAATCTGAAAATGTTGTTTAAATCTGAAATGTCAGATGTAAAGTTTAGATAGTCACTGCAGACTATATGTTTCTCTCTGGTTTGGGAATGGGCTGGGATCCTCCAAATGAATGGCTGTTTTCCAACAATGAAGGAATTCCCTCGAATAGAGATAATTTAACAATACATCATATAATATTTCAGAGGAATAGGTCCTAAAATGATTTTTTTTTTTTAAAAAAAGGTCAGGAATTGAAGGCAGGATGAATTGTGTTCACTGTGACAACAAGAATTTTACAATATCATGGCAACGGACATGCTTTAATTTACACAAGACATTGGTGAAAAAAAAAACTGTAAACAAAGCGATTGTGTTCCTTCGGAATTTAAATTTAAATGTAATGGTCCAACAAAAATTGCAACCAGAACTTAAAAAAAAATGTACAGCATGAGTAACTATAGCCACTGAGGTAAGAAAGGCCTCCCTAGAACCCAGTGTTGGAGCAGCTATTTAGACTATAATAGGCTTAAATAACTCCAAGCCAATTTTCAGGACAGATTACCAGTAACAACTGACTGAAAAAGTATTTTTCACACAAGCTATAGCAGCTTATGTTGGAAACAGCCATCCATTTCAGGTACAGATGTTAGATTTGTGATCAATGAAGCACTGAACAGAAAATAATCTCCACTGCCATGAGCAACAATGAAAACAATCCAGATGAAAATAAATGTAAAAAATCAAACTTCCACAAGCCTCTTGAAAGGAACAAAAGACATTTCCCTGATCAAATAAAGATGTTCTGAACCAGACCTTTTTTTTTAATTCCTCCCCAAAACATTATGGCATTTAAGTATTCTAAACATGAAAACACATCTCTTGTCTTATGTGCAGGTTCTGGGAACAAACAGCTTAGTATTCTGGGAAACAGATTTAGAGAATTAAGATATAAAACAATGTCCTAAGCATTGAACACCTCACAAAGCAGCATTTGTTCAAAACTGAAAACTGTAAACCTACCAAGACACAGACATCCACCTGTCCTGACAGGCTGGGGCCCATGGCCAACAGAGCCATGGTAATGATGGATGAGCCGCACAGATCCACAGGAAGAATCTAGGAGAATATGTTAATGTAACATCTATTATTTGAGCCATGGGGAAATGAAAACATAGCAAGAAGAAACTCATTGTCAAATTCCATTTTCAGTTTGTAGAAAGCCTACATCTTCTTCATCAAATGTTAAACTTTTTTCTTTTTTACATCTGCATACAAAACAGAGAGAGAGGAAAAACTGACAAATGTCAACCTGAACACATCCTTTCCACAGTGAAGGATGCATGTAAATGTCTCTCCATCAAGCTTTTTTCTTTTTTTTTCCGAGCAAGGATGAGTTAGTGAGAGTTGAGAAGATCCTTTGAGCAAATGCAGGCTGAAGACAAGCTGTCAGAGGCAGCTAATTACTGGAGAATGACACGTGAGCTCGTTTTTCTCAACAAGACAAACTTGGAGTAGGAGTTGAGGCGTTGTGTTGGGGATGAATACTCATTATGCAGGATACTCAGTTCATCAGCCACATTTACATTTTGGAAAACACAAGTTTAATTGCTGTATCTGACTTTCCCTCAAAGACAACCCGTCGACCCTCAACTTGAGCTGCCAGGGGCTTTTCCTATGAATAATGGGAAATGTGGTGTGACTGGTGGAACAACTATTGGATATGTAAATTGTCTGACCTGCTGATAAATTTGCTAAATTCCAGTCTTTAGATTATGCAAAGATGTTGGAGAAATACATTTCAAGGGTTACGGCTATAATTGCAGTTAAACTTTGCTCCACAAAGTATTTATGAAGGATTCTTAAGGCCTGAAGACAAAATGCCTTCATATTTTTGAAAACAAATGTGGTGGTTCTCTGACATCAGATTTTAATATAATACATTGAACCTTGTTTGAAAATGTTTGTTGAAATTATCTGGGTAATAGAACTACTTAATAAGGACGTTCGAAAAACAGAAAGTAACAGAAAAAAAAATTAAATAAAACTGACAGATTCTCATACCTTAATACTATATTAGCGATTCTAGAGCACATGGAAAATTCAGATCATGTCCATACGACAAAGCAATCAGTACTTACTCAGCCTTTTACACTGGAGCTTTGACGGCTCAAAACTGGGTTTAAATAAAACACCACGTCTACATCCATCTTGTAGAAAGAGAAAGCCAGCGCTTCCTCCCAAACACCCCTGGCTAATACTGCTCAAGGATTACCGCCCATTCTCTTTGAAACATACTGTAGGAACTTCGTGGACATCCAGAGACATTTTGTACTCATACATCTACGCGTTCCCGATTCCAATTTGTTGGACTGCAAACACATTCGTTGACCTATGATGACAAGCTAATTGTAAGATTGGTTGAGAGACGTCTTGAGCTGGAAATGCAGACGTTTATTAGTGTAGCCTTTGTAATGGATATCAGCAGCAGAAAAGGGAATTAGACTAGGCCTCACTACTGACAGAGCATTAGAATAATCCCTGCTACTTAGGGCAACAGTCAGATGCTAAATACACCAAATCCATGTCCTCCTTGCAAAGCAAAAGCAAACTAATAAATGAGGTGCCTTCACATACCCGGCATTATAACTGAAGGCAGACAGAGGCCATTTATTTTTATGAAGAGCCGTAAAGCACTGTTGCACCGTCGATGTATTTTTCCAAACAAACACATAAAGATAAATGGCACGCGGTGCATTCACCAACGCGTGCACATCACCCAGCGCTTTGAATCCTAACAAGGCTGAGAAGTTAATTTTATGAGTTGTTAAGTCCACCACTATAATGTGAAAAGAAAAAAATGCTGAATAGTCGTCGCATGTTTTACGATTACCTTGCAAAAGAACTGAAATCCTTTGATTGTCGCCATGTTTTCACGCTGCAACAGCATAGCTCAGTGTTTCACACCTACGTGACTCGGTGCGCAACTGTGAAATTTAAAGAAAACAATTGATTTCAATGGTTATAGCTTTAGTAACTCTAAAGATGATGATTTAGAGTCCTAATGGTGATGCCCACCCTGCATTTCTAAATTAATAAATACAATAAGTTTTTTTATTTCAACCCCCTCGAGAATTGGTTTAAGATGGGCCCATCAAAAGTAGAGAGAGTGTTTCCTGTGTAAACCAGGTGGAGCCATCATTGCCACCTGCCCAATCTGAGCATAGGGTACATATGAAACAAAAGGACAAAAACTTTCTCCTGGTTCAAAGCTGCATATCTCATCCTACCACATAAGGTTGTTGTGTGCAATTTTACAATGTGTTCATGGAACAAAATAAGCACAAACTACACTAATATGGCCAACAGATTTAATGAGTAATGAAAGCCTTCATAGAAATGGGAACAAACAAAGTCCTTGTATCATTAATGTCTGTCTGTTCTGGAGTTTATATGCAAATAAGGCAAGAAAATACATAGAACTTATTCCTATGTCAACTTTCCTCAAAGTTATTAAGATCCAGCTCGAAAAGGCAAAAAGAGGCACATTTGGTTTAGATCTGCAAATGTTTTAGTCTCTAGTCTTGTAAGTTGGCCAAGAGACAATCCAAAGAACTGGAGTTTTAATGATAGTTTAAAGGTGTGAAGATTGAAGTGGGCATTAAAGAAGCAAGCACAAATGTTCAAAAACAGTTTACAGTTTACAATTATACACTACTTTGTATTTTGTTATTTTGTTATATTCATGAAACACATTTTCAAACACCATCAGAATAATGTTGTAACTCGGCAAAATGTTATAAAAAACGTTTAAGTGCTGCGCTTCAAAATTCCTTGTAGGTCTTAGTATTCAAGCATTAATTTGCTCAGTCTAAAAGAATATTGAGGAATAAGCAAATTGACTTTTGAACAAGTGAGTGTGAACATGTATCAGAGAGCCCCAAGTTCAAGCAAAGTGTTAATTTGCAATCAAAAGCCAGACTGGAACCAGCAGTTTTAGAGCTCTCAATTTTTTTTCCTTTAGCTCCATTTTACAGCATGTCATGCAGTCAAACAAGAGGAGGGAGAATCTCCCTCTCATCTGAACCACCTGGCTTTTAAGGGATTGGCTCCCACCAGGACTAATTAAAGGGGTGGAGACATTTACATCTCAAGAAAGAAAGAACCAACATTTGCACTAAACTATATTCCTAAAAAAATTTTTTTTACACAGTTACAATGAACTCAAACAAAGCTAGAAACAAAAACAATCTGGGTCTAAACAAAATCAAAAAGACATCTCTCCTCCCTCATGGGCGCGCTTCCATGGCAACAGATGACTAGGTGACCTCAAAGAGATGAGAAGACGATTAAAACAAAGTAAATAAATCAAGTTACTTCCCCAAACACAATACATTTACCCAAATAAATTAGAATATGTAAAGTACACAAAAAACACCACCTGTAAAAGAGACTTCTTTTACTGGTAAATCCCTCACACAAGGTCACTGAGGAAGCTTATAATGCGACACAGATACTCAAACCAATGACTTCATCTTCTTCTGCGTGTTCTGGAACAGTATTAAAATAATGTTTTTTTGGAGTTATATTATGTGCTGGTGAAGTTTCAACAACATCCTACGATGGGGAGAGTCTCTGTTTTCATTTAGATGGAAAAACTTGAAAGGAAAGGGCTGTGAATCCAGAGCCTAATTGCTTCTGTCAGTCACTTTGTAACAATTGTATGAAAAACAGGTTTGTGCTGTTTGTGCTTCTTTCTTGCTGAACAAGGGAAACCTTTTCCATTGGGCTACACTTTCCAAGCTAAAGCTAATCCTTTTATGTCTCCCTCAGAGAGAACATTCCCCCCTTAGCTCATGTACTTGGCAGCTTTATGGTTTGAATCTGGATTAGCCCCTGTTATTGAAACATTTTTTTTTTTACCCTGGCTCCTTTACTCAGATGTATGATTTGATTGAGTTGATCAATAAAATTTGGTACCCAGTGTTTTTTAATTATACCATTTATATGAGCAACTAGGTAAATCTACTTAGCTTTCTACAGATATATCCTTGTACATAACTATACAACATAAAGGCAGCCATGTACAAGGCAATGAGCCATGTCATAAATTTTCAAAGAACTCCAAAGAAAACACACCCGTATAAATAAATACAGCTTCTCATCTTTTCTTCTTATGCATAACTGGTGTATCATAACCAGGTTAAGCTTCAAAGAACAAAACAAGGGGGGAATTACAACTGAATTTAAAATTAAACAGCTCATGTGCTCATTAAAATATTAAGATTATAGACCTTGCAAGTCGAGCTTTTTTCTGATTGTTACTCATAACCACCTGACGCTACAAACCAAGTCCCTTCCGAAGAAGCAACAAACAGGCGGGTCAAAAGTGGAAGAAAACTTTTCTCCCTCAGGATACAAAATTGAAACCATTCCAACTAACATTCCTAGTTTTCGTTGATGGCTTAGTAATCTCGATGAACCGCCGTCTTATCAAACTTGTTAAATTCTGCGCTGGCAGAATCAATAAAGTTAAACAGACCTGGATAAAACATAGACGCTCCAGCACAGCGGACAAAGTGTCGTCCACATACCTTCGCCACAAAAGATAACATAAACATAAATATCTTGTGCTGGAAACCACACACACACACACACCGACACGCACACACACACACACACACACACACACAAGCACATGACTTGTTCTTTTATAATGGTTTTGTGTCAGAATATAACGGATGTCTCCTAACAGCCCCATTTATTCCCATCTCCAGCAAGCCCATGCTATCCAAACAACAGCATGAAACAAAGAATGAAAAACAACAAAGGGAGACTAACACATCAGTATGGTCTTGACCTGACACACACACACACACACACACATGCATGCACAGAGTCCCAGAAGTCAGCACACTAATGTAATGCACCCATATGGTCTAATACGTTGTAGACGTGGGTATTGAAGATCTTAACTCGTTTGCCGTCACAGATTAACACGGGCAAGGTATTTCAATAACAATTGAGGGGAATCAAAACTCGTTTTCCCTTATACACACACGCACGCAAACACACAATGTGTCTTATCTTTATAAGAAATTTGCATTGATTTTTCATTCATTTCTTATAGCCGAACCCTGACTCTAAACTTAACCATTATCACTACATGCCTAACCTTAAACCTAACCCAAACCCATTTCACACCTAACTTTTTAACCTAACTCCACTTCTTCTGGGCTCGTGCAACGTAGTATGTTTTAGAAAAATATGTCCTGGCAACGTATCAAACACAGGGCCACGCAAAAAGACACGCGCACAAGTGTTGGGGTAAAACCAGACAGATAATCATGGCTTCGGTGAAAAACAAGATCACCCCATTTTAAGGCTTTCTCTTCTGAAGGCGGGGGAAGGAAGGGAAACGGCACAGGAAACCAGAAAGTGCAGATCAATCAGCTGTCTGAGCACCGTGTCTTTGAGGGAGAGTAGGCTCTTGGAGATGAAGTGAGTCTGATAGAGAGGGAGCACCTTTGATTGGAGCCAGAGCCTTAATGGGACTCCGCACTGAGAATCGAATGGGGCTGCAGAAACCCTCCGGCCTTGGGGATCTTGGCGGTATTTGATAGAGGCATAGTGCTTGTTTTATCTGCAAGGGGCTAGCCTGCATCTTTCAGGGAGAAAATAGAAAGATCAGCCTTTCCCAAAAACAAACAAGCAAACACACACACAGAGAAGACATAAACACAGTGGAGACGTTGGCATGAAATTCACACAAAAATCTTGGTAACTGCACAAGTAATCTATACTTACAAAGAAAAGCAAACAAATTAGTCCATAAATCATATTGTGTAATAAAGTGAGGTGACATAAGAATTGAAAATGTAAAGAAAAACCCACATAAAGTCAGGTAAAGCGAAGGAAATAGCTGAAACCTGCCAGTTATTAACATCTGTTATGTTTACACAAACTGATTTACACCCATCTGATGGTCTAGAAATAGTCGCCTTAATTTGTGGGCCCAAACTATCACAACCCATTCTAGTTGGTGTCATGGAAAAGCAAATGAAGCTGCAAGGATGGGAGATCAGAGTGGATATATAAGCATCCACAAACTTTGATTTAAAGAGTTTTTGTTGAAAAAATGTGTTAAAATCAGTCCTCCAAATGCCTAGAGCTACTAGTCGTTCATAAGATGTCTTGAAGCCACGACCAGAAAATGCTTTGCAGATAAGTATTGAATACCTTTAACTGAGCATGTTAAGTGTTTATTCCATTTTATGTTATTCCACGTTATTATTGCTATGCACTGTTCTTCCAATATTTGGTGTGAATTCAGAGCAGTAAGTCTGTTAGAAATAAATGTACTAGGATACAGTGTTTAATATTTATTTTTTAACTCTGCACTTGTCTATTTCTGTTCTTCACTTATGCCTTAACATGTGCTGCTGTCATAGGTATTGTACAAAGACCTTCTGCTGTTTTCTTAGTAAATTGCACAACAGTGTGCAAAGAATTCAAACATAGAAAATCACACCCCTAGACAACAAAAGTCACATGCACAAAACACACACTCATTTTTTGAAGTATTACAGCAACAATAAGGGGCAACTAAAGGGAATAAGCTTTAGCTAAACACTGCTTAGTGCCTGTGTGGCAGCCATTGATTTAAGGCCCTTGTTACCGTGTTCCTCCTCTCATATGTTTCTATTGTGTCGTCGATAAGGACTTTGTACTCACATCCACCAAAGGGACTTGGCTAATTAAAACTAGTGACAGCAAGATTCCAGGAACAAAGGCGCTGGTCTCCGAGTTGCAGATTTGCATGCACATTAATTGTTGTTCTTTTTTTTCTTTTTTTTTTCATTTGAAGTTTCTACAGTGAGCTTTGCACACTTGAGTAAGTACAGCAAGTGTGGAGTATTCTGGGGAAGCTGGCTTTAATATGCATTTGTTAAAGTGCTCCAAAGTCCAAGAAATTGAGAGAAGAACGTATATTCCGAGTTTGCAACATTGTACTAAAATCTGTAATTAGCTTTGGCCAAGACCAAGTAAATCAAAATAACCACAATGTGTCTAATTAGTTATTCAAAACTCTTATTTGAATGAACTGCGTCAAGTTATTTTTTAAACTGTGCAACTTCCCCACTTGAGAAGGGATGGATGAATTCATGCAGACTCTTAATGACAGGGATTTACTCGAAGGACCCAACAGCTTTCTTGCTTTTACCTTCCATTTATTTCACAGTGTATGGACACGTTCACCGTTGATCCAGAAGATGCAGGTAAAAACCTTTAAACAAACCCAAAAAATAATTACTAATCTGTATAAATTAATTTCACTCAATTACAAAGTAAATAGCTAATTATATAAGCAACCCATTGCGAATTAAACCCACAAAGTTAAACGAACAAGTAACTAAATTTAAGTTCTTTAACTTAAAAGTGTATTTCAAGTTAATATTTATATTTACATTTATATACATTTCTTAACAATAATCATAAATATTTATTAAAAATTTAGCTTTAAGCTATTCTATTGAAGTTGATGATACATTAATTAACAGTTGAACCCAAATCCATTTCAACAATACAACAATCAAAAAAGTCCTTTTGTTGATTCAATCAACGAAAGGCAAGAGTCACCGCCACAATCCACCACTTCAGTTCAGCTGTTACTATTGGGTGCTAATGATCCGGTCGGCCAAACTGGAAGCCTGGCTGGAGGAATATAGACAACCTTGCAGTTCGATCTCATAACAATACAGCTTATGTCTCATCTACAAGATCATCCAGTTTTACCCAGATTGATTAGGATGAATCTGTGATTCAACAAGTCCGCAAACTCCCGTCCTCTTTGTTTGGCGGCTTTCTCTTCCATCTTCTCTTTTTTCTTTCATTGTCCATCCCTCTTTTAGGTACGTGTGGAAGTGCATGACTTTTTTTTTTTTGCCTTTACCCTTTTTTTCTTATTTGACTTCAAAAACTGTGTTTTTAGGTTTGAGACTTGTGAACACGTGAGAACTTCGGTCCACCTAAAACCTCAGGTCTCGTTTCTGCTGAAGTGAACTCTGGTGTGCATCGAATTAATATGTGGACTGCTTCAAAAGTAGAAAGCTAATCGTACCGCAGCTGAAAAATGTAACAGACGTTGCAATTTTGATCCTCAGCTGAACTGAGTCTACCGGACTATCAGGTGTGAAAACACACCAGGTAACAAATCTTCGTATGAGATGAGGAGAAACACAACAAAGAGACCTTGAGTGTTTTTAACCAAACCAAGTTCATTAAATTAAATAGTACCAATGTGCTACATTTTGGATTTTTGTTGTTCTGTAAAATTCAAATTTTTACACCATAAATAACTCTGTCCATGTATTCCACTTAAACGTAAAGTTTCTGAAATGAATGGACTTTTCAACAGTATTCTAATTTACTGAATGGGTCTGTACATTGACACGACAATGCAAAGTTGGTGTCTCTTGCCAAGGCTCAAATATCAGTATGTTGTGTGTATGCTCACTGAAGAAGGGACGGAGTGAAATTAGCCGTGACGACCTTATATAAGGGTGTGTGGAACCTACTCTACTTAAAAGTGTGAAACTACTTAATAAAGATGTTGAGTGTTAGTCATGATCTTCAGATCTCTGTCACTCTGCCTGAAAACAAAATAAATCCACCGAGGGTTCATTAGCTGCAGCAGCTCCTGATATTGCTGTGGCTTCTGGTTTCTTGGTAGCCTCTGACTTCGAGATGAGTGGGTGTTGGCTCTTTAGTAATTGATCCATAGTGTATTAGAGGAAAATCCCTTGTAAAAATGTTTGCATGTTTAAGTTTTTCATGTTCTGTCATGTTACAACCACAAACTTCTCAACGCTGCATTTTATTGGGAAGCTGTGTGACCAACGCAAAGTGGTGCACAGCTGTTGAAAATCATACGTAGTTTTTCAAAATATTTCACGAAAAGCTTGGTGGGTTTTTAACAGTTTGTATTGACTTGCTTTCCTGGTCTCTCACCAGAGCTGTGGTTATCTGCAGCTCCTCACCATGGACCTGTTAGGTTTGTAGTTATTATTTTCTTCAATATTTTGGGATGGTGGACTGGAAAACAGCCTGTGCGATGTTATGAAACTTTGAGTGTTGTCTTACACCCTAACCCTCTTTCTTTAAATCAATATTTCTGACCTGTCTGGTGTCCAATGCTTTGGAAATGTACCAAAAACACACACAATGATATCATGACTCAGTCATCAACAGATGACTCCAGAGAATTGCAAGAAAAAAGAAGAAATCGAAAGAGAGTAGAACAAAAGATTTGAAGAAAGAAAAGCTGTAGAATGTTTTTTATGAACGCATTTAGCTAATATCTAAAGAAAACTTCAAGAAATCGTGCCCAAAGAAATTACTACTGTGTGTTGTCAAAAAATTAACAACAAATAAACAATCAAGAAATGTCTCAAGACTTGGAAAGTGTTGAACCACCACAAAAAAAAAAACTCCATGAAGAGTTGTGGCATACACACTTTGGCCAAGCATTAGATTTGATCTAATCAGTATTTCATTCAACAATCTGAGCATTCATTCTGAGACGGGCTCAGTCCATTGTGTTCAGTGGGGCTGTAAAATGCTTACCGGTAGGCACCTTCAAGGAAAGACTGGTGAAATAAGAGATAAAGCAGGAGTTAATCCCAGTTGAAAACTGACACACACACACACACACACACACACTGAGCTGCTCCTCAGTTTAGACACATACCAGTGACTTCAATTAGATTACATGTATTGTGGCCTGAATGTTTACAATAGAGGACCCCAGTGAACAGTCGACAGTCAACAAGGAGTGAGATAGACCCTTTTCACATGACGTCAGACAACATCCGTCTTGACTCAATGCAGTGTACCTTTAGTTCCGGTGTGTGGAGTTAACGCTGTTTCTGGACTCTAACACAGCTGCCACAAATTGCGATTTGAAGCTATGTCACTATTTGCAAACAATTTTTCTTCATAATAATCTAAACTGGACAAATTCCTCGCTGATTTGATACCTGTGTGACTACGAAGGTACGTGCTTTGTTTTTTTCTAGCTGTTAGTTGATATGCTAGGATAGCAATAGTAATTTGTTAGCTGGCTAACATTACATAGCCTTTATATTTTGGAAATAGAAAGTATTTAGGCTCTAATCAGATTTTCATAATATAGACTGGTGTTGCCACCCGTCATGTAAAATGCATGATCGTATTAAACCCTCCTCACTTAAGCTAGTTTCACCTCCCGCTCAGTAGCGACATTACCTGTAGCCACAAGTCCAAAACGTAACAGTTATGCCAAACACCGGCTACTCCATCACATCCTGAGAAGTTAAACTCTTGCTATGATAAAGACATGAGTAGTAAGACGCTGTCTTAGATAGACAGCTAAATTATTGTTTCATTGGAGAAATGTGATTAGCTCATGAACTTTCTCCAATGAATATTTATCAAATGTTATGATTAGAAGGTTAAGTTTCTCATACTATGTTTTCCTGTGGTTGTAGAGTTGGCAGTAGAAATTGATAATATAGGAATAACACCTTTATATCCCTTTTAACAGGTTACACTCGATTCTGCTGTTGGGCCTGTGGAAACAAAGTACATGAAGTTTGTGCTGAGGTGGGAAAGCCCTGTGGATCACATGGTGGGACTTCTGTTTCAAACTGCTCACTACAGTTTACCATTGCCTATGTCATCCACCAGTTCACTGCAGACCGGCATCCACCAAGAACCCTACATGAATGCCTTCTTACATTGTAAACCCTGAGTACGTAATGTTGAAATAAAATTGTTAACTGTGATAATTATGTTTGTGTAATGTTGTGTACACCATGTACAATGTTTAATATAATTATTAATTATTGCATAGATGTTTGCAAGAAACAGCCACAAATCTCATCTCTTTGGGCCACAATGGAAATTTAATTTTAGCATTTCCTCTCCTCCACATACTTTGTGGATGTGTCAAATTTACAAAAAGATGCAATTTAAATGTAAAAGTTGCACATATGTAGAGACATGTAAAATAGTTTTTACAAAACTCTACACATCAATTAATTTATTAATAGATACATATAGATATTAATTACAGGATAGATACACAAATATTTCATTTCTAATAGTTGCTAGCAGTAGTGAGTGTTCATCCAAAAAGTGACTCGCAGGAGCAGGGAAGCTCTGTACTGGTTTGTGTCCTTTTAAATCAAGAGACCCATGATAGTTTGACTAGGCAGCAGATGGACAGAGGAGCAAGACCATCTCAGATATGGTAGGTTGTTAGGTCGGCTACTGTTGAGAAAGAGGAACACAACAAAAGAATAAATTATGAATCACATCAGAATATGTAAATTATTTGGCAGATAGCGCTTAAGTCAATATTTAAAATGCTTTTCTAAACAACAGTGTTGAAAGATGTAAGTGATTTTAGTAAAGCTTTTAACAATACAGCACTGACAGGCAGCGGTGTATATATTTTCCCAACAGTGGCTAAAGCTGCTGCTAGCTGATTTACTTTCGGATCGGAGTCTGTTTATTATATACACAGTTAGAGAATGGTGGATTGACAATTAGTAACGACTAACTAACACTTAAATGCTGTTGATATTAACCTTACCTTTTATTATATCCTGAAGATAATGAGTATCCGTGAATTTTTCAGTCAGGTTTCCCAAGGCAAAATCACACTGGAAGTAAAGATACGCCTCTTCGAGTTATGGCGGTCATTGTCTGATGTCACTGTGAAAAGGGTCTATTCAGAAGGTAAGAGGAGAGAGAGAGAGATTTTCCTTCCCACCTCTGTCTCTTACACTTTGGCTGCATCTGCCAAACAGAGAAGCCACTTATTAGAAGATCCTGAGCTGTCAGCAGAATCGCACACTGCAGGCATCCTTTCTTCCACAGCAGACATACCCACTTACACATTCACTAATACCCCCCATTCTTCTCTTCACCTCCCAGTGTTACTATGTTAAGTAACATTCTCCTCTCACCATGTTAATCTACTTTTCTTTTTCTTTTTTTTTTTTTACCATCTTTCCACCTCAAAGCATTTTGCTGCGGAGCATCAGTTGCTCTCATGTCATTAGCAGTGTGCGTAGCACCAAAGATTACATCATACAGTCACCGAGACGTGTACGCCTCAACAGATTGGAAGAGATGGTTGCAGAACCGCCGATGCACCGTGGCTGTGGCCATTTATTTCATTTCCTATCAGCAGACTGCAGCGAAGCACAAAATGCTGAGTGGAGGAACAAAACCTTTTCATTTGAGCCACCTCATGCAATATAGTGGAAAACCCAAATGGAGACCTGAAATGCGAAAAGGAACGGATGATTTACAGAAAAGAAAATCAGCTAGAGTATTATTATTAATTATTATTATCATTATTATTATTAACACATTCCTATTTAAGAATACTTTCAGTGGGTGTGTTGTGGTGGCACAGGGGTTAAGCACAACACACATATGGAGGCCTTAGTCCTCGACATGGCTGTCGCAGGTTCAATTCCCAACCTGGCGACCTTTGCTGCATGTCTTCCCCTTCTCTCATTTCCCACTTTCCTGTCAATTAACTATCAAATAAAGGCCACTAGAGCCAATAAAACTTATGTTTTTTTTTGTTTTTTTTTACCGTGCTTCTTTTGCATTTTAGTCCAGTTGAATACATGAAATAGAATTTTAGGTGAATCTCATCCCAACAACTCATACACAACCAAGTAGATTCACGCTACAACGTTTTTTCTGTGGCATGGTCTTTACACCCTGTTGAAAAGGAGTAATTTAAGTAAATTAGAAAATACAATTCGGTTCTTTTTCCTTTCCTGGTCCCGGATCCCAGCTGCCGTCTTGGAGCCCACGTGAGGAATACAAAAGGCGTACGCAGCGTGTTGGCGTCACAGAAGTTCAGAATTTAATCCAATCAGAAACAAAGTATCAGACATAACAGAGCAGAACAGGAAAACATGCAGAGTTACATTTAGTTACCTGAGATACTAGAAGACATACATACAAGACGTCTTGGAGAAAATATAACCAGAGCAAAAGCAATAGAGATCGGCTATTTTTTTTCTGAATTCACCATGCCTGTAGGCAGATTATATTCTTTGTGGGAGGTTCTTGCTTCAAGCAAGGCGTCCCTTGCCTCGACCAATTAGAAGCCGTCTCCGAGCGCCTCTGAAAACGGCACCTCCCCTCAACTCTGCTCGAATGATCAAAGAAACGTATTTGGAATTCCCTGCCTCAACTCAAACAGATAAAGGCACATTTGTGAGTTTTTAAACAAATACTTTTTCGGGTAAACTGCAGGTCAATGCATCAGGGTAGGCCATAAATCTTAAGATGTATTCAGGTTTATTTAACTAAATGATGTTATCTCCTGACTCCGGCATAGTTTTTCTCCATTTCTCCCAAAGTCTCCCTGATATTAAACTCATACAAAACTACAAAAAGTAATCAGATACAGTTCCTGTTTCTTAATACAGAACAAAACATTTTCAATTACATTCATCATTGACTGGTTTTAATTCTACTACTAATACAATATTAAAATAAAATATTCAGTTAAAGCATGCAATATTAAAATATTCTATATGATAACAGTCTGAAAGTTTAAAAGTTCACAGTTTCAAAGTTCAGAAGTCTATAGGTCAATAGTTTACCATGCCAGATGTTCACTGCAGGCTCCTTATTTCCTGAGACCTGAGTATCTTCTGTCCTCCCAAGATGTCTGAAAAGATAGGAGCCTATAGCTCCACAGATATATTGTTTAACAACGTCTTAAAAGGTTTTCTCCATCCATCACTTGTTCTTTGATATTTTGAACCCAGCCATGGCTCTTCCTGCCAATTGAACTCACCCACACAAACTTCTTCAAAATTTAAGTAAAAGATTCAGCTAACTAAACACAAAAAGATGGTTATATTTTCTAAATGCTAGAAACAATTATATTTCCTCAACAACCCCGTCTTTAAACGTTACACTTCGGCTACGCTTTGCCAGCGCAGACGGACGAACAATTAAGCAACTCAGGTGCCGGTTCTTACCGGTGTTACCGTTCTCAAGTATACAGTTCAGAATCACGCAACATTCATCACTTTTCATTGGCTTTGTTTAGAAGTGTAAAACGTTTTTTATCAGTCTTCAAGTGACAGATATCCCCCCCCTTCTCACTGCAGCTAGGCGTGCAAAAGAGCAATAACTTCCAGGATGCTATCCCCCAGCAGTATTTCCTGCCCTGTGTGTGTACAATGGATGCCGTTGCTTTAAGAGTTCTGTATTGGTTTAAAATTAGTGGGGATTTTATGGCGTGGCAGTTTTGCTAGCCCCCGGCCGAGCATGCCTTCAAGCTGTATTTCATCATGGCTACAGAGTGCAGGAAAGAAATATTAAAGTGTGTAGTTGTGTAACAACTTTCAAATATCAGCAAGTCTGTGGATTGTAATTAGTATGCAGTAGCTGAAGGAGGTTGCTGAGCTGAGACTAAATAGAAGTGAAATGGAGGGTCAACCAAAAGGCAGTAACAGACACATGGAGTTATTATGACTTCTGTTTTGTGTCATAGACGCTGCATCTTCCAACAAGACTGTTGATTTCAAGAACTAGGTCACTGATTGTAAATAACAGAATGTACACACAAAGGTACAGTTGCTTTTTAAATGTGAAATTCTGTACGTTTCAAGGAACCGATGTGGAACAGGTTATTTGGATAGCATGTTTTAGCAACAAGGTAATTTACATTGTTTTATGTGACAACATAGAAAAACAGCCATAAAAAAAAGGAAAACATTACATTGCTACGCTAGCATAAGACAGGAAGCAACTAAATGTGGAATACAGACCAAAATTATTGACGTTTCAGTTAATATTAATCAAAAGCATGACTCTTTAATTTCCCTTAGGTGTAGCTTGGTTGTTTATTCTGTCTCTTTGTTGCCCTGTGATGAACCGGTGATCAAATTTAGAAAATGATGTATATAATTGAAGTGAAAACATATACGGTACTTAATGTTAAGCATTTTCAATAAAAAATAACTTGCAGGTCTCTTTTTTTTTCCCTTTTTCTTTTAGAGATAACCTGGCACAGATCCAAGATTTTGTTCTTAGATCAAATATTGTTTCACACAACACATTGTTTTAAGCAAAATGATGCCATAAATTCCAGGTCATATCCAGATTTTAAATAAGACAAATCAAGACCTCAAGACTTTCTGTCCATCATAATTAAGACGAAACAGATTATATTTTCTTTGGACTAAGTCAGTGTAATAACATTGCAGCTAACCATGCAGTTGTTCTAGATCTATCTCTTGTAATTATTCAAACCTTAGAATTATTTTTAGCCCTGTGGTATCAAACTTGTTTCATTTGCGTACAGTTGATGATGTTAAGAATGACCTGCCTTAAAATAATGAACTTTTTCAAGTATGAACTGTTTACTTTTTGCATTTTAATATTTTCTTTTTGCTCCAAAGTTCATAATGACCTTTAGGACAGTGGTTCCCAAACTTTTTCTCCTGGGCCCCCCCTGTGGTATCTAAACATTCTCTGCCCCCCCCCCGCCCCCCCCCCCCCCGTCCCTGCCAGGGGCTGGGGGTGGAGGGCAGAAAATTAATGTTTATAATAGGGCTGCAAGTATTTTAATAATAATTATTTCTGATTAAAATGATTTGTTTACTTAATTTGTATCAGGTGAAGCTAAAACTCTCATTGGAGGAGTTCCAGGCACACATACTCATCTTAAATGGAAAGTGCATATATTATTTTAACAGCTTTGGTTTAAAATCTGTTGAGAATGTTATACAAAATTAATGTATGTAGCTGAACATAGACAACAACATCGGTAGCCTACAGGCTACTTGTTAAGCTTAAGGTGCTGTATTGACATTAGCTAGTCGTTGTTTAGCTAACATTACCTGCATCCAACAGCTTTACTCAACTCAGTCGGTTAGTTTGGGGGAAAAACTGAAAAGTTTTGCGTTTTGCTGCCATGATTCTAACACACCTGTAGTTCCGCAAAGCAGCATTAGGTCTCCTTCACTGCTGCACAGGTGTGTAAACAGCGCGAGCGTCGTAGCGCTCATGTTGCGTTTAAAAGCGGCTCAGAAAAAAGGGTTACCACATGTTAACAACGGATTAAACAGTTTTAACTGCTGATAAAAGTGGCAGAGGACACAGATATGGGAAGTGCAGAAGCCCCTACTGTATCAAATTGACATAGGAATAACAGAGAGTTGGCCATTCTAAGGTTAAAAACTCAGCGCATACAGCGTCCATGTGTTTTTGTTCTGTTTTGTTTTTTTCACCCAGAGGCTTCCCGCGCCCCCCCTGCAATGGCACGGCGCCCCCCTGAGGGGGCGCGCCCCACAGTTTGGGAACCTCTGCTTTAGGACAAGGTCCAATTTTGTTTCACAATAGCAAAGTAATGTAAGCCTAATATTAAAAATATATGTATTTTTTATACATGCTTTAAGTTTTCTGTTTTCAAAATCTACTTTTGATCTGATAAACAAGCTTGTAATTTATTGAATATGCCTGTAGATGTGCAGAGGAGACCCGAGACATTTGACCTTAACTTTGGTCGTCTTCTCATTATTGTGACATTCAGAAAATGGAAATAATTTTGGGCATTCAAATCGACATAACCCTGGAGACTTATACCTTCACACAGCTGGATAGAAAGCTGTATGCGCAATTTCATTCAGTGAAAAACGAATTGAATTTCATCCAACCAGGCTTTTACTGGACTTAAACCTAACTTTTTTTTCTCTCTCTCTCTGCCCTGAAATAGCTTCTATGATTTGATGACCATTGAGTTTAAGTGAATCTTTTGTGTGCATTATCATGTCCGATTACTCTTCCCATTGTGCCTGGTCATTCTTCCAGTCTGAGCGAACAAAAGACATTTCCGATCAGCCCATGGCATAATCATTCCAGAGCGCCGTGAAAAATGGATTGTGGGTTTACAGCTGGGACAGTGTGAGAACGTTGAAGTATGTGATGAAGGAACATGTGTGTGTGCGCCTGTGTGAAAAGAATGAACAGTACTGCATGCACACGTTTGTTCCCTGGACAACGGCAATCAATAAAGCATTAAGACAATCACAAACACAAAAAAGGGGGAACAAGATGTTGCAGCCATCTGGAACTTGTTATGGTATTAATCCAGTTGGGAATGTCTCCTCTCCACATATATCCACATATATCAACCACAAACGTTGCAAATTCAATAGACCCACATGACAGTCCCTACAACCAACAGCAACAGGAAATGACATTTTCGCTGGATTAATGTTATATACACAGCAAATTGGGTAGCACTTTATTTGAAGTGGAGTGAATAAGACTGATATTACACATGTCATAAACATGAATAAGCCTTCATGATTGTTTATGACTGTTGTCACACTGCGTCATTTGGTAAATTAAGACACTTTTAATGCAAAGTTGACATTATTCAAAATGTCTTTGTTATGACAACTTGACATTAACCAAGAAATCATTACTGATGTAAATTTGTTATGAAAGTATTACTGATTGCACTTTAAAAATGAGGTATCTTTATGTTATTAAAGGTAAAGTTTAAACAGTAACGATTTCATAAATATTTATGTCATGTCATGTTTATGAAAGTGGCATGTCAGTCTTATTCACCCCCATTCAAATAAAGTGATTCTTAAGAGATCATTAACAATCTTGCAAATGTAAAGAAGCTGTGATGGCATTTTGCCTTCACTATATACATTCTGATGAGGCTAATTTGTCAGAGTTGCCAGAAAATCTTTTTCGTAATAACCCCTAAGTAAACAAGTGAACAACTGTGTCTATTTTTGGCTACTTTTCTTTAATAATGAGCTTTGAAGATGGAAGAACTCCTTACTGCCATTTTAAGGCTAAGATCCTGCCAAAGATTCTCTGCCGGCTTCAACCTGGGACTTGGGGAAAATAAGTAATTCTGAGCATTTGTAGAGGTGATCTCAAAGTGGAGATTTCAGCTATCAGCAGCCAATGGTGGCACCCAATACCTGTTGATAAAAGGGTTCCACTATATACAATTTGTTTTGGGGGTTGGGGGTGACATTGATATTTGTGGAATATGGCATTTTTCTACCTACTAACAAGAAAAGTAGAACTAAAAAATACTTTAAGCTGCACCTCATGTCATTTTAATATAGAAATTTAAAACCAATGCTTCATTCTAATCTCTGAATGAATACTCTGCTCTACTATAGTACAAATAAATGCAGCAAATCCTGCATTAATTTAAACTAAAAAAAAAAAACAGCGAGTTTGGAAGAAGAGTGAAGAGGCTCCCTGTGGGGCAGCTTAAAGATTTTATATTTAGTGATTATTGGGGGAGTTATCTCATCTGTTGCTTTTGCTCCAATATGTTTGATCACCTCCAAACTCAGCTCAGCTGTCTACCGCTAACTTTAGAGCAAATGATGCATCATGTATTGAAAAACCTTATGGAAATGATGGTTTCTTCTTCCTCCTAGTCGTCGGTACCTGCCCATACTTTCAAAAGTACTAGTACCGGCTTGATACTGGTGTCGCCATGTTTGATTGACCACGAAAGTTGCATGACCTAAACTCCAATTTCCTTAACACTGCCCCAAAGCCACAGACTGAGCGCTGCAAGTCACCGATGCAGTAATTAGTTCGTCTTCTCGGTGGACGTACGCTACAGTACAGGGCCATCATTTTGAGGAATTAGAAATTCTAAATATGCTAATACACAACATGCTTTAAAGGAATATCGCTGCTCCTCTCTCGTGTGTATCTGTAAGTGTAATTTCCCGTGGCCATCAGTCCAGAGCGACATGTGACGTTTACTTTTGCGGACAGCAATGCAATGTGTTTCTGCACAAAGTGCTAAGCCATAAAACCGTCATAAATCCTGTTGGCACGACAGCATCTGTAAGGAAAAAACAAGAACGTGATGGAAATGAGAGGAGACTGAAAGGCTTCACAAAGGAGAGGAGTTCTAGAATGATGGCTTTTACCTTTATTCTTGAAAAAAAAATCCATCCATTATGATATGAGAACAAGCTGACCTCCTTCCACCGAACTACATTTGCTTTTCTCTCGGTCTCTGCTCTCTGGGATTAATAACAGTCAGTGCTTGCCTCTACCTTATACTAGGAAGTAAACAAGAAAGAAGCCACTCCCGTCTGGCTCTGGCGTACTCCATTAGAGAACCGAGTGTGCAGATATTTTGTTTTTGCTTGTTTAGTTTTTTTTTGCACATTGGATGCACAAACATAATAAAGCTTCATGCTGCAGTTTGGGATGCATCGCCAGTCCGTGGCCAAATGGAGGCCAGTGAAGATGCATCTGTCTAGGTATTGAGACAGACAGAGATCCCTCCTCACTAAATTACCTCCATCCAGGGAATGGTCTCTGCAGATATGTGCAGCTGTGCACTCACCCATCGGGCACATGCTGCTTCTAGCGCACTCAGACATGTGCACACATAAAATCGTTTTAATGCCACTCTCTGTAGCACGTTATATCGGTTGGCATCAGCAATTTTGTGCTTACTGTTATGAAGAAGGACAAGAGTGGTGGAAGATAAAATGTAAAATATTGAATGACACGGGAATGGGAAAATTGCTGTGACCATCATAAACCTCCTTAGTAAAGTATAGGAAAATCACAGACTAAAGATAAACCCAGAGGAACTCAGAGGATATATTTGGACTGGCCAGAAATGATGAAAGCAACAGGATTTCATCAGTTCTTTTCCCAAGAATGCTTTTGGATTTGATCGTGTTACTGTGGTCAGAAGTAGATTTAATTGTGGAATGTCAAAATAGAAAATGTACATTTAACCTCATTATTTATTTGCTTTTTCAATAAAGTCAAATTTATGGATTGTGCAAGCGATAGAGATTCTCCAGAGTTCCCATGACAATCTTGCCTGATTCTCAGATTGTATCTTAACATCCAGACCGCTTGTGTTGGTAGATCTGCCATTTTGAGAAGCTCCAACCTTCCGATTTTGTGCAGCACTTCACTGTGCTTTACCGATCTCTAGAACTTTTTTCTTTAATGATGTTTCCTCTGTAGTTTTTTGGTCTTTATCGTGCTGATTATTCATAAATAACTTCTAAGAGCTTCACTAAACAGCATTTATAACAGATCAAATTACGAACAATTTTGTTTTGATCAAGCACCCAAAATCTGAATAAAATCCTTTTCCAGCCCGTTATAAAGAAGACTAATCAGATCTTCCATCTGAAGACGGATAATCTGAACTTAAAAGATAAACCTTATTCACACCCATGAGATCAAACTATAAAAAAAGGAATCTGTCTTTTTTGTGTGTGTTTATTTTCCAAAGGTCTTCAAGAGTTACCCAGCAGTCTTGATGAAAGCAATAGTGGGATTTCACTGGGGCTGCATGATATTAGCAAAACATACAATTAAGACACTGTTGGTGAATTTTGGGATTGATTCCAGATATTAACTCAGATTTTGCTTTAATTAAAATCAAAGGCAGACCAATAGTATGACATTGAAATGCAGAATTTTTATGTGTGCCACTCAAAATTTACCTCTAACTCCCTCACCAAACCTTTAAAGCACAGCGTAGATAAAATATTTAAAGAAAAAACTCACTGATGCAGGTGTAAATGTAAACTTTGATATTACTGTCGGATCGGGGACAGCAATAATAAACTAAGTCATACCTTTTTATTTATTTTTTTTACTTGCAGGGCAGTGCGAAGAAGTCATATGATGTTGCCTAAAGCCACTGAGCAAAAAAAAAAAAAAAAAAAAAAAAAATCATTAAGGGAATTCATTTCCCCAAGAGAGAAAACAGCTTCCAGCTGTGGGTAGCACAACAACAGCCTCAGCATTAATCCAGTACCATATCTGACACACAGTTTGTCTCTGTGCCTCCTTGATCCGGCGTCTCACACGGGGAGAGGTGATAGATATCTGATGCAAAGGTAAACACTGTTCCCTCACTCCGGTGGCCACAGAGGGCTTCGCAAGTCACGCGCCGAGCCGGAGACAAACCACATCTCAGAGAGGCGTCGTCCCTGATCGGCTACGGCTCGCGACACCAATCAATTCGCCCGCGTGAAGGAAAGCAGTCAACAGCGATTTTCTTTGCCTTCATTTGCGTCACTTGCGCTCGCGGCGTGGTAGAAGGTATTTTCAGTAACACCTGTTACATGGGAGGGATCCCTCTCATTAGCACATATTCAGTCGCGGGTTTTATCTCCGGGTCTGATTTGTGACTTCTGGGAAAACTGCGTCAGGGTTTTTGAAAAAAAAAAAATAATAATAATAATAAAAAAATATATATATATATAAAACGAGCTTGTGTACGGAGGTATTTTTGGTAAGCTCGCAGGGATGCGGCTCTGCGTGCACAATGGTGCCACAGTCCAGAAATTGATTTGACAAGGAGAGGGTTTGGCTCAGATGAGAACGTGTGAGCACAGTGGGGGTGTAGCGAGGAGCAAGGACAGCAGTAAATCAGGGGCTCTGAGCTGCATAGGATTATCAAATCCCACTCTACCAGAAGCCTTTCACTGTAGGTGCATGGCTGGCTGGTAAATCAAATACAGTAGATTTTATTTGCAAAAACAGGCTGATTAAAGTTTGATATTTTGTGTGGTTCATTAACATTTTGACTTGTTTCAACCATAGATTTCAATGTATTCCATCCACTATCTTACCTCATTTTCCCATTTAAATGTAGGTCTATTCCATCTCAGTACCGGCTCTATGTTTAGGGTCACTCTGAAATTGCTCTTTTGTTTTAACTCTTATCCACTATCTATTGTTCTATTGTTCTTATATATATATATATATATATATATATATATATATATATATATATATATATATATATACCCTCGTGTTTTGATCTTGCCACTACTGTCACCATGGGAACCATGTGCTCACGTACTTTACATACGGGCAAACATTTTAGTCTCATCCAGTATCAGTAACTGTCCCACTGAGCTGTGGATCTCTGCGGCTCCTCCAAAGTTAGCAGGGACGTCTTGGTTGCTTCTCTGATTAATGCCAATGTTTCATCTTTAGTTTTTGTGACATAAAGACACAATTTTGTCTTAAACGTCTTGTAAATGGGGAAACTGAGTGGCCTCCATTTTTTTGTTAGTGAAACTAGAAGGTGCTACTAAGTTCCTGAGTGTCTTGTGTGTTTTACACTATTTAATGCATGTGAACATCGACTCAGGTAAACTTCACAATGTCGCCAGCTCACCTTTTCATCGGTGCAGTTCTGCACTAAAAGCACTGTGTGTGTGTGTGTGTGTGTGTGTGTGTGTGTGTGTGTGTGTGTGTGTGTGTGTGTGTGTGTGCGTGTGTGTGTGTGATCCCCGTGAGTGCATTAATGGATGTCTAATTTTGCAGGGGGAACAAAAGCCCTCCAGGTCTCTCTTATTACATGACTTTTCAGACAAGATTGACACAGTGCAGGACTTATTTAAAAGGAAGAAGGTGGCTAAAATATCTAAAGGGAATTATCAGGCTCGTGTAGAAACAGAAGCAAAAAAAAAAAATAAAACGATTGGGAGATAAATCAGCCCCTCCTCAGTTTCCCATTCTTTTGGTATTTGATGTGTTTTCAGAGTGTTAACTTGTGAGGAGGAACTGATGGACCCGAGGTCCTAACTAATCTCATTCAGCCTTGGTCTCAGCCACGTTCTAATGGGCTATCGGCACTCTATATCTGGCTGACATTTTCCAGTAGCTTATCAGCTGCTTTGTCTATGAGCAGGAGTGATGTTTGGGGCCCGTGATTACACCCTGACCTTTAGTTGGACACAGAGATAAACAATGCAAAATCTGGTAAATAATAGGCTGCGTGCACTCCAGGTATTACCGCTCACGGTTCGAAATTAAAGCAAAAATTGCATCTGAAAAGGCAAACATTCTCATTGTTCTGCAATATTTACAGTACTGCAGTGGCAGGTGTGCTTGCCTGACCCAATCCTTTTGCAGGTCGTGTTAAACAGGACAGTTTAACACCGTCCATGAATGTGTTTACTGAAGGGCTCGACCCGTGCCTCTGAATGAAAAACCTCCTGCAGCATGATGCTTCCACTACCATGCTTTCAAAGTTGATTGTTGTTGCACTGTCAAAAGAAATTAGTTAAACCAACTTAATTGAGCTGCTTCAATTGGTAGCAAGTAATTCAATCGAGTTTTTCTTTTTTCAGTGTACAGGATCTTTTAGAAACTAAAATAGCATGTCAAAACATACATTTAAAATAAGGTAGATCCCAGCTGTATTTTATGTGCAATGTGAGTGATAATGTAATTTTGGATATTTTACTTTTTTAGTTTGGAACAACTAGTTGACTTTCTGTACAATTTAGTCAAGGAGATTTGAATTATTTGAGTAAGAGTAACTTAAATTAGTCATGTTATGCAGACTTAATGAATTAAGTTATAAAAACTTAGTAAATTGAGTTCAATAAACTTAATTAACTGTGTTGGTCAGACATGGGATACAAAACAAGCATTGAACTCAACTGTTCCTTTAAGTTAATTAAGTTAGTTAGATTTGTAACTTTTAAGTTAATTGAACACAAAAAGTAAGTTGTTGTCACTAAGCCAAATTAATTAAGTGAAATTCATGTAAATAAGTCCATAAAACTTACTTTTGTGGAACTTTTGTCTCACGAGTCCACAGAATGTTTCCGAAAGTATTTGGCAAATTTGAGTTGAGCCTTCGTCTCCATCTTTGTTTGCAGTGTGTTTGGCCTTGGGACTTCCCCATGGATGACATGTTTTCCAAAGTTCTTTTAGACGTGGTTCTTGGTTCTTCTGTGACCTTCTAGATAAGTCATGAATGCACCCTGGAGTAGATTTGGTTGGGAAGGTTAATCTCTGGTCTGTGGGTTCTCACTGTGGTTCACTGCCGCTTTGAAGGCCAATATGCTAATGTCAATGTCATTGACATTAGCAGCAATGAGACTAACATTGCTGCTAATGTGTTCTTGAGCTTCTTTAGACCGTCAACACTGTTTTTGTCTTTTTTGTTAAATATGTTGGTCTATTTCATGTTAGACGTGTTCTATGTAGGTAATTTCTCAATTATGCAGATCTGAACAATAATCAGGCCTAGTTATGAGCAGTGAAATGCAACAAAACTAAAGGTTATTCTATAATTTGACAAAGGGCAGCTATATTTGCACACAAGCAATTATCTTTATGGCCCTTTAATTTAAAAAAAAAAATCTACTTTAAAAAAAATTGCATTTTGTTTATACTCGGTGTGTTTTCTGATATTAAAATGTTTTCTGAATGCTCTGGTCCAAAAATAAAACCACAAAAAATTCATCAGAGGGAAATGATGTATACAACACATGACCATTTTGGCATTTACATGACATCTTCTATTATTAGAAAAACTTTCCAGATTGCTTTGAATCTAATAAGGTGACACTGATAAGTACATTACTTGTATAAGTTGTTGTGTGGACACAAAATCTGCAGTATCCTCTGAAAGTCAGACACAAAAAAAACAAAAGAAAAATATCTTCACGGTAAATTGATGGTGTTATTTTGGGAGGTTTGGCTGACCAAGAAAAGATAAAAAACAACAAAGCGCAAGAGCAAAAGCCATGAAAAAATCATACATACTAAAAAAAACAATAAAAAGGACTCAAAATTCAAGCATCAAAACAAAACTCAAGACCAAATCCCACCGACTGGAACAAGTACTTGAGATTGCTTCCTTCCTTTTACCTCTAAAGCGCGAGGATTTGCCTCGAGGTGGGAAATGATGCTCCTGCTGACCTTTAATCTCTCCAATGTTTCGATTGTCAAAGTTTCGCCGCCAAACTTTTACGGAGCCAACTTTCGGCAAAGTTGTTGCAGCGCATCTCTTCCAGAAACCTCCTTCGGTTTCACTCCGGCTCTCCTCATTTATTTTTCATAATGATTTTCACGTCTGCTCACCAGCTCAAACCGTGGCTCCTGGTTCAGTCACGTTCTCTCTTCTCCCTCATTGATTTCTACAATGTGCATCCGCAGCCCAAATTAGTGTTATTCTGTTGAATAATCCTGTGTGACTGCCTGAGCACTCATTAAAACTTTGTTGAACAAATAAAGTAAACCACCCACATCAAGGCTTTAATCACCCAAACAGCTTGGCTTTTATTAATATGACTGTACTTCTTTCGATTTGTTACGGCACCCCGAAGGGAGCCAATCGATTTAGGCTTTGCTTTTAGCGTCAAGAAGTAAGGCCCATAAAGTAGAAACGGTCCTCTAATAGGGGCCGCTAAGGATCTGTTAAGTTGTCTTGGTGTTTGTTTTCTTTGCTCCTCGTCAGAGCACATAACCCGTTTCATTCTGGTCTATCCAGTCGACTTCATCCATTCATCTGAAGAGCACATTAGGCTGAATATGTCTTTCAGTGCCTTTATTATTTTTTTTATTTAATTGTTGGTGTGAAAACTGACCTTCTTCTGTGCTGACTGATCTAGATCATTTTTGCTCGTCTATGCAAAAAAATGAATTAAGAGTTGATTACTTTCTTGGGAGATGAAACACATCCGATAAGAGAACCTGCTAATGATTATTTTGAATGTCCATCAATATTTTCTTCTGATTAGTTAATTATTTTTTTTAAATCCCTTCTGTTTACAGTAACGGTGCAGTTCATGGTGCATCTTTTCAAGATTTCAACTTGTTGTCATAATGGTAAATCTCACATTAGATAAGTTTTTGTGTGTCAACTCTAGCTGATAAAACTCTGTTTCCAAAAACATTGGGTCACTTGCCTTGACACATACATGACTTGGGCGACATTCCATTCTTGATTTATATTTTAAAAGTGAAATCGCTATATTCTGATGTGCTGTTGACCCGCCCTTTTGCAGCTTGAATCGACATATTTAACAAACACCGACAGACAAATCAAGGCAGTTCTGAACACGCAAGGCTGTCCGATCCAGATCTACAACCTGTTGTAACTGATAGAATGATTGGGGAGTACAGTTTTAAATTGTTGGTTGTTTTTGCCAAGTTTTTTTTTTCTTTTTTACGTTATGGGAATTACTTTAGGTCACATATGTCAAACTCAAGGTCTGTGGGCCAGGTCCGGCCCGCCACAGCTTCTTATGTGGCCCTCTAGATTCTAGACTAAACACTAAATGTGCTTAAATATTATGTTAGCAATGCAGTTTTTATCTGTTTATTGACAAATTATACCAATCAGTCCCTCCATTTTAGGTGACAGCAAATACAACACTCTTCTTAATATAAAAGGTTTTACTGCTGGGAATGTTATTAATTGCTATCAATGAAGAAAAAAAAGAACATAGATTAATTCTAGTTAAATTTTGTGGATTATTGACCAGACGCAAAATTTCAGACTTTCTTTTTACTGTCTTCCCCCACCACCATCTCAGACACTTTATTTTGTATTTATAGTACATTTGTACTTAAGAAAGATGGCCAATGTGGCCCCGGGCTTGTTTCCGTCGTCACGAACTGATGAGGAGAGAACAGAACCGGCGCGTAAAACGCTGCAAAGATCAGATAGACACAATTCCCATTGAAACGTTTCCTTTTGAAGTTCCAAATCACTACGCATGTCAAACCTGATGTTTGTTTCAATGCAGCTGCTTGAATGTTTCATTTGAGAGAGACTGTTCTGCTCACCTTGAGAACATTCTCAGAGCTCTCACCTACACAGCCATACATACTGAAGGACTGTAGAAAATGACAGGAGATTAACCACATTGATGAAATAGTTGAAAAGTAATAAGACTCAGAACGATGATCTATATAAATGTTAAAAAAATAAAAAATAAACACTTCCACACTGCGGTGACATTTCGAGCAAGACATATTATTCATAAAGTCGAGATAGATATATAATAATGTAGCAATCATGCACCCGTTTCTTTCTCTGATGCCACGAGGAGACTGTACGCGCGACAGCCGCCATGTTATTCCCATATGTCTTCTTTACAAGAAAAAGACGGGGGTCCTCACGGTCTCACATTCCACTCACACTCATTTCCCTCCAGGCTTTCATCTTTGCCGAATCAGAGCTGCCGAAGCAGTCCTGAAATGACACCTATTTCTCTGATTTGCCGTGTGGCTGTGTGCAGACGACAGCAGCTTGAAAGTGCAAATCTAAGTTTTTAATGTGCAAACGTTCAGCGACCGTGCATGTGCGAGCGTCCCCATGTGACCCGAGAGAGACGAGAGACGGAGTGCGACACGTAGGCACTGCAAATTGGATTGAAGATGCTAGAAAGACAATGACTCACTTGCCACTGGCTCTTATCCACACAGTGAACTGGACAGGATAAGGGGGTGGGGTAAATCGCTCCAGGAGAGAAGCAAAACCATCAAAGCTCTCGGATCTTTGGGGAAAATGTCAAAGGGGCCAGTATCAGTACTGCAAATGAGCACACTCTGTCAGCTCGCACTGATATGGTGCGTTCAGTGGACCTAGGAAGAAGGAAAACTGTGTGCTAAAGAAAAAGTAGGATTTGTAATGGAGCACACAAGGTTTTTATTTTCATTATTATTATTTTATGAAAAGCACTAAGTAAGAGTTCTTTCCTGGTTCATGCGGGTTTCACAACAATCTTCATTCACCAAGCAGTCCGTATTTCCTTTCATCAGGGATTTGTTTCCAGCCTCATCCAAGGTTGTTGGCGGAATTGGCAAGTAAGAGCCTGGCGTCTGTTTTCACACAGATGAAAAAGGATTGACAAACAATTATTGACTTCTGCTTTACAGATTCATTACAGTTATGGGTTGGACAAAAGGCAAACCTGCATGCAGCCTAAAGCAAACATCAAGTAAAGGGGTTGAGCATCATTCAGAAGTGAGACTAAACTATAAAACCCGCTTGGTTGGTCAGAATAATCCAATACAAGTTCCTTTGTTTACCTCTAACACACACACACACACACACACACACACACACACATATATTAGTTTAGTTTTCAGTATATTTTTCTGTGTACTCCAGTAGTTAAGCTTCACCATTTCATTGCCAGATTCACTGTTGTGTCTTTGTGCAGCAAGAAAATAAGTCTACATATGGACCAATACATTCTTGAGGCAAATAAACACAATACTGTTGCATCATTTCAATATGTTTTAAATCCAAGCCTAAATGTGATAACCCTAAATAATTTTACTGATGAAACCTACTGTCATGACTTTCTCGCAAAAGTTAATCAAGTCCAACCTGGATTGACTAATATATGTTATTTTTGGTAAGTTGAATTTTGAAATTAAAAATTATCAGATAAAAAAAAAAAAAAAAAAAAAATATACAAAACAACTAAATTGAGATATTAAAGGTATTTTATAACATACTGTAATTATCACATTTTTAGTTTTGTAAATGCTATGAAAAATTACTGGTTAAGACATTTTTTGTTAGCTCTAGTTTTCAATAGCTAGCAGGAAAAGACAAATGTCATCTTAACTGTGAAAATTGGTTTGACAATACCTCTTTGTCCTTTTTTAAATAACCAGAGATTCAGTGAGATCTGCTCTTCTCAGTAAATAAATCAAATGGTGATGGAGTGATGAAGCTATTTCTGATTTGTTCTCCAGTTCAACAAACCCGAGCCCCAGTTTGACTGCCAGCTGGGATTGGTACTACCCAACAAAAAGGTCAGAGTTTTCTTGGGTTTTTTTTTTTGGGGGGGTGGGGGGGTACAAGGCAAAGACAACAATTTTCTCTCCTTGCTTGTGTCAGTGACTCAGAGGGATTAAACAAACACAAAATGCTTCAATGTCACTTCAGTAAGGCAATGTGTCATACTCCATGTTCATTAGTAATTGACCCCCATGGGCTCCTGTCACCTCCTCTCAGCCCTCACTTCCCTCCAACATGGCGGCTGCCTTCTGTCGTTTCAGCCTCGTCATCGGCACTCGCTCTGCTGTGCTCATCGCCCCGAAATCCCCGTCCTAAACAGACAGGATGCACTCCACATAAAGCCGGTCGGGCCCCGCTTTGTAACATTTTGATGGACCGTTAACGTTGCTTAACAGGCGTGCAGTGTTTGTTTAATGTCACATGACTTTTAGCATATTTGGAAAACCAATGCTAAAATATATGAAGCATTCCATTTAGCACTTTATTGTTGTGTGCGTCTCTGTGCATGTGTGTTGTGATCACTCACCCCTTTGATTGCATGTGTGCATGTTCATCCTTGCATGGTAGTGCACACATTAACCACTTTGGAGGCAAATGAATCCAATCCTATTTGTTATGGACTCAGTTGGATTTAAACATTCACAAAGGGGAAGAAAGGCAGGTAGTGAAGTGGCGTCAAATTGTTGCAGGGATTAAAAGGTTAGCTTGTCTTGTATTAGCTAGCCGGACGTCAAGCTGAAAACCACAAAGTACATGACAAGCCTTTTTAAGCCCACGTGTGCATAAACTTTAAAGCAGCTCACTTTGCTCACGAAAACAACCCGAAGACTTACCATTCAGTAAGAACTGGGAACTCAGGCAAATGTTGACGTCGCTCATGTTTGGCGCCAATTTGAGGTAAAAACGTAACGGGTAAACTTCACTTGTAAGGACTATGTTTATAACAATGCGAATTGAACTGGTGTGAAGAATAATAAATGTTTTTGAAAAAGAGGATTGATTTGTTTTTGTGACATTATCAAGGAAAACTTGATTAGGAGTAGAGGTTCTGTCTCTAGAGTTCAATTGCTCCATCCAAATAAAGGCAACCGCTCAGATATCTCTTGGTGAAGAAAAGAACAGATAGTAATGTTCGTCAGATGATAAAAGACTGACTGATTGTCTTTATGTGTCAATAAAGGTGCAGGTCTGAGTCCATCACCATATTTCAGAACTGATCTGTAGTGTCTGGTTGTAACAGCTGAAGCTGTGTGCTGGCTTTTGCTCATCTGTATTTAAATTGGGAAAAAGAAAAAATAAATCTTCAGGTTTGTTTCTGTTCAACGGAAGAAAGCTTTGGCACATTCACACACTGATTTGTTCTATGCATCTGCTCAGTGTTTGAATGGGTTTATAGTAGTTAAACTAATACGTTTGGTGTAAACACACCAGTAGCATGTCTACAAAGTACTAAGAAAGTAAACTTGCCTTGGACTTTAAAGACTTGAGACTTGACTTGAACTTTAAAAAAAAGACTTGTGAACATCTCTTGGGTCATGCTTCCAACGCCTAATCTCAGTTTATCAGATAAAAAAAAAGCAAAGAGTTTGTCTTAATGAAACCATTCCTGTTGCCTTTTAGCAAATATCAGAAGCGGTTCAACACTGTGTTGATTAAAGCATCTCACTTGCCTTCCTTAATTCAAGTCCACTTGCCAAATCAGATCTGTGACAACTTCCATTGCCTGGACTGGCATAAATTCCAGGCCGTTTCAACATTTAGTATAGAAACGGCCTGGAGTAAATGATCGGGTTCACCCTGGTGCTCTACTAGCCATTACACAAGACACAATGAAAGTAAATAGGATTAAAGTTCCTCATCTTAAATGTTCTAGTACCATTATATTCTATCACTAGACAAGACACTATTTTATCTAAAACACTACTAACCTAAATTTCAAAGAAATCATGTCATATAAAAAATTAAGCAGACGAGTAAGCGACCTTTATATAGGTGTTAGAGTATTAAAATTCGAGATAAGTAGAAAACATGGACTGTACTACTAAGCTGCCGAAGACATGAAAAAGCAACTTATGATGACTCAAACGCACAACGGCTTGACCCACAATGTCACAATGTCCAGTCACTTCTGCTGTTATACACTGTCTGAAGATTATGATGATATCCTTTTTGTTGCCAAACAAATAAATTAAAAAATATGCTGCCGTTTTTTCTTTTTTTCCCTCATGCAAATCCACTGGGTAATGATCTGCCTGAGTGCACAAATCCTTATTTCATAAACTGAATGGAGACCCGAGGCTTTGAAGGCACCACCAAACAGAACGCGCCGGGCGTGCACACACGTTCACTCAGACAATCAACAAGCACACGGTGGGCAATAATTACAAGTCTTTGCATCGGTTGACTGATTTTAATATTTGATGAAGGTTGTGGTCTAACGCAAGGTCAGACACGCTGGAAAAAAAAAAAGCACAATCCGGCGCAGGACGCAAAGTCAACAGCGCATAATAAACGACACACTGCTGTTGTAAATTTCTGGTTTTGATTAATTATTGACCATGTGGTTGTAGATTTGTAAACAACAGCAACTTCCAGCACATCAATTCACACAAAGTGCATTCACTGTCCTTGAGTGTTATGAGGTCCCATGCATTCGCCCTCATAAATGTTGAGTTTAAGCGACACAAAGCTCAATTTGAAGTGGCATATAAATATTGTTTCGCCAATGCTCTGATTTAATATTTTCTCAAATGTTTGTCGATTGTTTATTCTGCTGTAGTAGCCATGTCATCGAAAGGTTTTATCGGCAACAGCCGTAAAAAAGCAATCTGTTGGTCGGCCATAACATTTTTACAAGCTGTTGACATTATTATATTTTAAACTTCTTCAAATGCTAGCTTGTTTATTTCATTGTTTTTTTTTTTACATCTTGCCAAGATCGGTTTTGTCACTGCAACTGTAAGTTAGATCTTTTGCACACGTGTGATTGGTTCTGTCTTTATTTCTAGAATTTCTGACTCTCCGTTTTGAGATTGACAAGTGAGAGCAAATGAGTCTGTCCATTTGGAAGTTATCTAACAACACTGAACGTTGAGTTCTTCACCAGATCACAAGAGATGCAATTTGAGCTTCTGCAGTTAAAAGTAATTTATGCTGTCTGAAGAAGCTCAGGTGTTTGAAGAATAATCTTTCAGCTTTAGCTCTTTTTGAATACCTATTTTTCTTTGTTTGCAGAATGCATATTTTAATTTCTCATTCATTCAAGTTTCACATGTTAGAATACGTGCAAAACAATGAGCTCCATCGGCTATTATTTGCACAAAAGCTACTTTATGATGATTGTGAAATCAGTGAAATTGTACATGTGTCTTTCATCCTTGTTACATCAACAATTTTTGAAACACTTATCTCAGTTGTCACGATGTCAAAAATGTGATTTGCAATAATATGCCACTTACAATGTTGGGTAGATTTGATAACTTTTCTGGACTGTAAAAGAACCTCGACATAACTAAGATCAGAAAAATCAGGCAATGTTACCTCAACTGCTACGTAACTTGTGTGAAACTCCACAATCAATGTCTGGCCTCTTTTCAATACAAATAATAAAATGTTTTAGGAGTTGTGAGAGCAACAGATTCTCTCACGAGTTGTGGATGAATTTATCTTCCTCAAAGTTTCTGTGGGCCTCATAAGTAGGTTTACAGTTGTCTCCTTTTTTGCGTTACACACAAGTTTGGAATATTGTTTTATAACCTAAGCTTCCTTTAAACCTTTCTGGATTTTTATTTCTAAAATAAATATCAAAAAACATGTACAATTTTACTTCCGCATGATGTTTTGTTGGTCTCAAAGGGCCCCAAATACTCCAAAAAGGCCCCATGATGAAGTTTTTACACATAACACGTCCTTTTGAATCTGGTATTATTTCAAGGAACTTCTGTTAACTTCAGAAACATCCGCAAATCTGCCACCATGTGGCACATAGCAGGATGCTTCTCTACTTGTTTTGACATTCAGAAAGACGGACAGTCAGAGAGACAGACAGGTACGTGGGCAGACATTGTGCAAAAATAGTCTGCCTCAACTTTCCAAGTCTCTGGGGAATCCTGACCAGATTGTGTCCTTATTAGGAGCCTTCTGTTTGCTTGTGTAAATCTCCCCGCAGCAATGTGTACGTGTGTGTACATGTTTTGGTGTGTGCACATGTACACTGCTTTAGCTGGCTGCCCAAGGAATTTTCAGGCCCCTATTACCCTTCCGCCTGAGAAAAGCAATGTGGGTTTCACCCTTAATGGATGGGTGAGGCAGAAGGTGTGCACCTCTCTGGCTCCCACGCTCTTTTTCTTTCTGACTTTTATTCCCTCACCTGAGACCCACTTGGCAGCCCAAAATACCCACAGCAGCCGGCGGCTGGAGGAAAAAAACAACAAAAAACAAAAAGGGGGGAAAAAAAAATAAAAATTCCTGCCACACACCGAAACAGATGCACAATGGTTCATGAACTCTGGGCTTTGCTGCGCTCAGAGAGCAACACCCATATGCACACAGTCTTTGCAAGGAGATTCACAGACAATATATTGCCGGTTTATGGGAGTTAAGTTCTTGCAGAATCCTTGTGTGTTTTTTTGATGGTGGGGGTTGAGGGGTAAGGAGGGGGTGGGGTTACATTATAGGGAATCTTTCCCTGCTCCAATACATCTGATGAACATTTCTTCACCTTGTTGACATCTGTTTTCTCAGTGAAAGAGGATCTCCTTTGTTACTTGTTGAGGTATGTGTCAGTGTTGCGTAGAGATAAGACATTTTTTTCCCTGCGCCTCTCTAAGCTGATGTAAAGTACAAAGCTTGGAAAGCGATGTTTGCCATTCCTTTATTTATTTAAGATGGCGTAGGCATCACAATCCCATGAAACAACAGTGCATTGTTAGACAAGTGTTGCTTTCTGATTTGCACAACGCTTCTCAGCCTCTCTGGGAAAAGCTTTCTCGTGGGTGTTGGTGAGGAGGCTCTGACTGATAGCTGAGCCTCAGAGGATCAGTTAAAGGAGGATCAATTCGTCCTGGCTGTGGAACGCTGGTCCAGATCTTTACCCTCATGGGATTGCTGGGGAGGTCATGGGTGTACGCTTCTCACTCTACGTGTAGTTTAGATGACCTCCGATCATCTAAACCTCTTGCTACTTCAGAAATCTTAGTTTTCTTAGTATTTACTTGGACAGAGTTTTAAAGTTTTGAACATGCACGCTTGTGTACATTTAATATATATACAGATAGACACGACATACATTAAAGAAAAAAAAAACGTACACGTCAACGACAGCGCATTGAAACGTCGTTTTCAAATAAAACGAATCAAAACTAATAATCTTAGAACTCTTATAAAGACAAGTTTAGGCTTCTCCCAATAGTTTATTTATAGCTTCAGTCATATTCTTAATTTAATGAAAATTTCAGCAAAATAAAATGTTGCTTCCCACAAAACATTATTAAACTATTTGCTGAGCAGTCTCACAAGCGGTCGGTGCCATACCACAAGATGGTGCAACCAGAATTACAGATAAAGCAAAGAATAGCTACTATGTATAGTTTCAGCAGTAATCATGCTTAGCATCAGCAGTGCTTGCTAACTCTTCGTCCTGTATCATTTTTGTATTGTTTTCTGTGAATCTCGCTCTCCATTTTGTTTGTCAGAGCTCGTACTGCAGCCAAAGAAACAGCAAGTCCTGGACTCTCGGAGATGGAGATGGTGGACGGGACAATGTACCACTTCGCAGAAGCTAACTGCCTGAGAGCGATGCATGCGAGTGGGAAGTATTTGGATTGTGTTCAAGGAATATCAATTCCTTCGATTCCCCCAGCAAGAGCTGTGTCCACATTTAGACACAGAAGGAACTTGGGAAGTAGTACTACTCCTAGAAAACATGAGGGTCTCCAGTTCTTAGGATACTTTTGCTTGTCGTCAGACAGAAGAGTAATGTTTGGAAAGAGATTTTTCAATGTTTTACGTTAAGATTAGGTAGCTCAAACTGGAACAAATCATTTCTACGAGAACTCAAGCAAACAGTTCCTCAATCCAAATGTGCCGTCTCTTAGTTGAGAAACCTTACGAACAGTTATCTATACGCATTTGGCATTTTCCCCCAAAATTTTACCAATTGGTGCATTTCCATATAAAGACAGCATTATATAAGTGCACAACTAAAAGTTGAATACCCTCACACTGACTTCAGTTATGGTGGATGCCTGCATCTTCATCCTTTTGCGGTTCTCTTTACATTTGTGTTTGATCGTGCACCGTTTTGTGTCGGCCTCATATAAAATCCCATTAGAATACATCCAAATTTGTGGTTGTAATGTCACAACAAATGTGAAAACATTAAACTTATAAATGCACCCTAGTGAATCACTTTTTTCCTTCCTCCCCTCACCCCACAATTTTCATCCAAGAGCATCTCTGAGTGGAGTACTGCAATACGCTTGAATCCAGTGCTGACAATCATCTTCTCTGACTGAAAGTAATTACTTTGTAAAAGCAAGATATTAGGGATAGGACGTAAAGTAATTAGTTTTCGCATGCCCCTGACAGAACGCAGAAAGTGAAAACATACGGTGACAGTGACAGTCATATTCATCTGTTCTCATAAGCAGGCCCCTAGGGGCCAGATCCCCCACCAGTATAAGTGCTTTGCTTGCCCAAACTTCCTACAGGCTGTGAGCTGTTATCAGTGCCGTGCTCTTATTAAGTCTCGGTCTCCTCTGTGACAGCCAGATTGTGTCTCTGCTGGCGGTTCCGCCACCTATCCTGGCTGCTCAACAAGATATTTAACTGGGTGGACCGAGGCACTTCCCGCTGACCTCGATCCAAAGGGGCCAACATGCTGTCTGCTTTTCACACGGCCACACAGCATCACCAGACAGAGGGGCCAGCAGATAATGGGGTGAGCTGGTCTGTAAACCACACATGCCGATTAGCGCGACTGCCTCGTTTGTCTAAATCATTGATCAGCCGGCCTAAGTGCTCACTCGTTACTGAAGAGGGAAGACTTCTCCGCAAGCATTGAGGGATGTTTCTGAACAGGAAACAGAAAAAAACAAAATCTGCCTTTTTTATGATGTTATGGAGGCATCTGGTCTTAGCAAAAACCAGATCAGAATCGAAGCTGAACAGGTAGTCATGAATTTAATGTCAAGAGCAAAACCATCAGTGGGATAGAAACAGATTTATTTTGAGGGGTAATAGATGGAGTTTTTCTACATTTGAAGCCATAACCTGGATGTCAACTTGACTAAGATTAATTACTTGTGTTAAAATGTATCGTTGTAGCTTAAGATGCAACAGTTTGTGGAGAAAACAACACAAATAATTACAGCATGAAATGACGCTTGTTCTGATTGCTGGTTAAAATGTTGTGCTCCCACTTGTCTGACAACAGAAGGGAAATTCAAAATATGAATCAGATTCTCATTGCATGTGAAAATACCAAAGTTCCCATGTGTTCAGCAAAAATGTAAAAAAAATCTAATTGCTTTTATTTGAATAGAAAAGCAATGATCGTTCCTACGGCTCTTGAAAATAACACTGATTACTGTTACAATGCTGGTGTGGCACTTTATTGTTTTGGTACATGGTGATACCATGTCAACATCTGCAAAGTCCTATTATTTTGAAGTGCTTATTGCACATACTTTTGTTGCAGTTATGACAAACAGTAGACCACAGTTTGAGAAAAATGGGTGTGAATTAAATTCATGTTATGGTTAGGGTTAGGAACAGACTAGTTTTATGCCTAACCCAGAGGTTAGGGCTAGGCATAAAAAAATAAGTCAAAACAAGGGTGTGTGTGTATGTATGTGTGTGTGGAAGAAAAAGGACATGTGTACGTGTGCAGGAAAAATCTGAAATCTTTGCCTTTAAAACTGCACTGCTTCTCAGATTCCTGACTTTTATTCTCCCGCGTTGAAAATGCTGTAAAGATTGTCAGTCTGGGGAATTTTTCCACGGTTTGCCAAATCTTATTGACACAAGAAAACCTTTTCAAATTTGATTTATTAAGAAGCATGAGAACCCAAAAGAAATGTATGTAATCTTGCTGAGAGAAAAAAAAAAGAAAAATCCAATGACATTTATCTCATTACAACTGTGAAATAAAATACAAGCCGCCCTTGCTTTGTTGGCTTGCACGTGACTCGGTGGGTTAATAAATCAACATAGGCGATTTGTGAAATACTTTCCGACGTGTGCATTATTAAAATGAGATTTTTCTCAGTTGTGGCTAGGAAAAAGCTGATGATGTACCTGCATCGGTCTATGTGTGAAACCAGTTCACCAAACATCCTTCGTCGGATGATTCGGTTTCAATAAAGAAGCCACCGTCAGGAAAGTCCTTTTCTTAGCACTTTTATGCCCTTTTAAAGATCTTCAATCAATCACTGTTAGCATACCTCTTGGTTCTTGTTCTCTGAATTAATTAAGTTCAATAACCCCAGTCAAATCCCCATGTTGCGCTATTATCATCATTAAGAATAAATGGGTTTGGATGCATATTCAGCAGCACCAAGGAAAAATAAATTAGAAAAAAGATGAAAGAAATCAAACAATTGGGGAATACGTAATTATCATTCTAACTGCTTCGTTTGCCCACACACATAGTTGAAAATACCTCTGAGGGCTCAGAGAAGTAAAGTTCACCAGACTGGAGAATAACGACTCCAGCCGAGGTTCTTTTTAGATTTCGGTGGGCCGTCCAGAAAGGACTTAGTGGAGCATGTTTTGACTTTGATCAGTATATCTGAACTGGTTATTGGATGCTTTGGATAAAACAACAAAAAAAGTTTTAGATATAGTCATTAATAATTACTGTATTTCTTTGAAAAGTGAGGCTTTCGAGGGAAGGTAAATATTATAATCAAAAACTATACATTTTGAATGAACAAGAAGCTGCTGCCTCTAGATTTAAATAAATGATACGGTTCTCTTTTTTTTGAGAGATTGAATACTCATTGAAATACATTGTCATATTGTATCCAAATTATATGTTATGCTAACTTAAGCGTACAAATAAGGGTTTTCAAAGAAACCTGGGTGATCTTAACAGTTTCCCTCTTACTAGCATTCCTGTTTTCACTTCAGGAGTCCTCCAGCTCTCTCAATGCTGGTCTCTGTAAAATCCTTAGTGTGTCTTGCAATGCTAACTCTGGTGACTGATCAGCCATGACAGACTGGTAAAATCAACCAATCACATCGTTCTTCCAAGTCGGTGGGCTTCGGATTCATAAAGTTTCTGACATGTCCCACATGCTGAAGGGAGCTCCAGTCACAGTTGTGTGTGCGTGTGTGTAGGTGTGTGTGGATTGCTGGGTAGTTGAGAGGAGAGTACAGTCGATGGCTGCTGTGTGAGAAGGATGTTGAAGTCGATCAGCTTACTTTCCCTTTCTCAATATTAAATTTACTGCAAAATTTGATTATATTGCAAGTTTCTTGAGAAGCTGAATGCACTGGATGTGTGACCAATAAGCTTTTCTTTTTGGGATTTCATACTTCTTTTGCAAGGAGCAGTTTTGGGAAGGTTATATATTTTTTGTTTTTAATGAAAACACCTCATTGCCATCAGAATTCATAGTTTGGTGTTGTTTGCTGGTTGTTATAGCAGTCCATCGTAGGTAAAATATATTAAAAAAACAACTGAACCTAATACTTCCATCCATCCATCCATCCATCCATTTTCTTGACAACCTAATACTTGTAGCTGTTTAACATAACCTTTAGAGATGACACATGTGATATATGTGTGGAATCAAATGTTCCAATAAAATTCCATTGAAAATGAATGAAGGTTTGTCTTCTGGTATTAAATGTATAAGATGTAGGATTACATTTTAAATGACAAAATATTAATGATAATTTTTTGAGGAACAGCTGTAGCATGAAATCATAATTACTTGTTAAAAATATATAGACATATGCTGAGCCAGCACATACTAAACCATAAGAGTCTTAACACAAAATAAGCCTACTTTAATTACAAAAACATCGATTAAGTCTCTCACAATCTGCCAATGTAAGATTTTCAGTCATAAATCCGAAACAATAAACATAAAACAAAAAAGAAATTATATTCTTTGGAAGCCATATTGAAGAGGGGAATAAAGATGGGAATAAAAAGTCAAATTTAACAAGTTTTATGATCACATTACAAAATGCTCAACATGAGAAAAAAAACTACTAAATCACAGTAGCAGATGGAATAAAACATATAAAATAATTTTGCCTTTACAAATGACTCCGTAAAACGTCAGCCTGCAGAAGTTTCTCAAACTAACTTAGGAATATATTGATTCACCATGCCAGATCTCACCTCAGGCAGGCTGTTCCAATGCCACGGACGGCGTGATGGAATGAGGTTGATCACTGTTATTTTTCAAACTCAGCTTTAGAATAAAAAAAGAAAGAAAAGGAAAAAAAAACGTCACCTCTAAATTAAACCACACTCTGCAGGAGACTGTGAGGAGCCATAATGCTTTAAAAAGCCATCAATAAAACATCACTAGCAATTAAGAACTTAGCTCCTATATTTTGTTTTATGCTTCAAAGTGCATAATAAACCCATTTTTTAGAGCAAATATTACTCTTTTTAATTGTGATAAAATACATTTCCAAAGTAGATCCCAACCTGACTGTTCTGAGAGCCATCAGATTCGATATCCATTCTGGTTTATTAGATTTGTGAGCACCTCTGGCTTCCAAATAGATCCAGCTGGAGCTGCTTTTCACAGAATGAAGGAAAGACATTAATATTGTAATGCACCTTGTTCATGCAGTATCACAATAGGAAAACCTCGCGTTCATTGCCATGGCAAGAATGTTTTTTTTTTTTCACAGGCTTTTTTATGTTTGTTAATTCATCAGGTGGATCATATTTATACCCTGGCAGTGGTGTGCAACACATTTCAATCATCTATTGTTGATTTTGATTAACCCAAAACATAAAACTCAGTTTCTCAAAAAATGATGACACGAGACCAATAAATACACATATATATATATAGCGAAATGTACACCTACTGAAAATTATGTCCATGAACTTTACAGTGTATGACCTCTGTAACATAAAACATATTGCTGCAACTTTGCTTGAATTGCACCAATAAAGCAGTGTGCCATGTCACCAGGTGGCTCAGTGGTAGAGCAAATACTACACATACATCCTCTACAGTCCTTGACGTGAATGTTCCAGGTTTGATTCCCCAGAATCAGACCATTTCCTGCATGTCCTCCCCCTTCTCTCTCTGCCCTTCTTTCTGTTGAGTTTCTAATGAATAAAGGCCACTAGCCTTTATTATTTGATTATTTGACTAACTATTTGATAAAAAGCATGAGATGGAGGTGATCTACCGCTGAGTCTGCCGGATTGCTTGGTGTCTCTCCTTGTTTTGACAATGTACCATAGACTCTCTACAACATTTAGGTCAGGAGAGTTTGCTGACAAATCAAGCACTTTGATGCTGCAGTTAATAAACTGGTAATTGTGGACTTGGCAGTGTGTCCAGATGTCAAATTCTGCTGGCAGATTAAATCAGCATCTCCACAGGGCTTGTAAGCAGGGGAAAGCATTGGAGTGCTCTAAAACGTCCTGGCAGACGCATACTGTTACCTTGGGCTTGATAAATGTGGTTGACCAACAATAGAGGGCGGCAGGGCTGAAAAATTGACTTGTACATGGAGTCTCTTAATACTTTGCGGACTTTGGGGCCTTTATTTCTAAAATAAAGTACAAAATATACTTCCTTCCTTAAATAGGACTGTGGATCACTTAGCGACAGTGTTGTACTTTTTAAAAGATTTACTGAGATTACAAGCACCTCCTAGTGCGATTGAACTACAAAGACGCAGTACAATAACCTTTTGGCATCTGATTGTGTTCCTAGAAACCCAATTGATTTTTTAATTGCACAAGATAATGTTTCATCGTTTCAGAAAACATGCTTCATCTAATATATTCATTTGGAGTTCTTAAAAATTTTTTGTAATAGCTTAAAATGTTACCAAATCAAATTATGATGAACTCAGCCAGTATCTCTTTGCAAAATGTCCGCAATTGTACACTTCTATTAATATCTCAGTGGAAAAGCTGAAATTTAATAAATTTTTTTTAGATGTTTTATTTTTTTTTTAAAAAAAAGGGTTTTAAATTATTTTTTTGAAAGCAGTACAGACTTATATATTCTGAAGAATATCTGAGCTGTTAGCAGCTACAGTACCAAGTAGAAACGAGTATGATCCCAGGTTCCCCATTTCTTCAGGGTTTCTAGACAGAACCAATTTCTCACTGAAAGACAAATGACATCCTGATGGAAGTTTCCAAAAGGACTATAATTGATTCTCAGATCGAACCGTTCTCTGTTGCACACGAGAAAGGGGACCCGGCACTGAGAATTACTTCTCCAACACCATCTCCTCTGTCAAATGTGGTGGTGACAGAATAATTCGGCACGAAACAGGTGCTCAGCATTGCACAGGATGGCAGATCAGTAAAAGTTTTTCTGACTGGTTAAAAAAAAAATCTAAAAATAAAAAGAACTTCAAAGGAAAAACAGTGGGTGGACATTCTACATTGTCCAATCAGTTCTTATTTTGTCTACACCTGCTTATCCATGCAAGATCAAGGTGGGTCTTTACACTTCTTACAACCCTTTCTAAAGATGACTAAAACAAATTCAATAAGTCAGTCCTTTACCGCAGAATGATATTTTCAAACTGGGAAAAAATAATAATTCCACAATATAATATATACTTTTTGTTTAAAATTCTTTACAAAATCATATTTATATCTTCACAGTTCCAATTAATGAAAGGCGACCGTAGCAATTCCTTAATTTATGTTTTGTTTTCAAGTTGATCAGGGAGTTTAGCAACTTGTATTTTTTTAATTGAAGTTCAATAAAAGTTTTATAGCATTTTATTTTAATATGTTGTTTTTCTCTGGTTTCTAAATATCATAAAATTAGAGGCCACTTTATTCTTACTGACTTTTTGAAGATCAAACCTACATTCTTTGAATCATGGCAGATTTTCCTTGACCTCCGTGATTATAAAGTTGCTACAAGAAAATATATATACATTCATCTAAACTTGCGCAAAAGCAAAACTCAAAAGTTTTGACGTTGAAGAACCGCAAAGAGAAAGTCAGTCAGATCTTGGGGTCTCACATGAAACAAAAGAATAAATATTTGAAAAATGAAACCATGTCAAGTATTGCGTATTATACTTGAAATGTGTGGGCTAGTTTCGGTTTGTTGTTCATGATACCAAGCTCTTTATTTGAAGCATTAGTGAGTTTGAAATAACACGTGGAGGCCAATCACATGTCAGCGTATAGCATAATCAACACCAGACACAAAAGTCAACCCTTTTCAATGCTAACTTTGGTATTAACATCATACAACTGACTGATACCTGATAAAAATTGATCCCATCTATGCCAAACCAGTCGTTGTGGCATAGACGTGAAACTGTCTGATCCAAATTCAACAACATTGTGAAGCTATTAAAGGGAGAGGCACCCACTTCAGTGTGAAGCATGGAAGCACTTTACATCATACATCTGCCCTCCGCCCGTTCTGTATGGAGTACCTCTTGACATTAAGGGCTCCGAGAAAGCCTTTATCTCTTTGTAAAGCTCACTTTACTGTATGCAGCTGCTCTCGGCCTTTCACACTCACGAGTTTAAATGTCAAGCCCGTATTGACTTTTTAAACCGAGCATGGATACAATAGCTGGAATTTGGCGTCTCACACAAGCACACATTAAGGAAACATTAGGCCCTGTGTAAAGGAGCAGCATGGATGTGAAAGGATTCTCGTGAGCTTAGGCGGTTAAGACAACGCCACCGGTGGCAATAAATGATTTTCCTTTAGCTTTAGCTTGATGGATTTGTGATTTAGCCTCCAGAGACACACGCTTGTTGACAGCCTGTCACAGGCTAGCCACCTGACACCCTGTCATGGTCAAAAGAAGGCAGCAACAACGTGGAACGACACGGCAGCCTCGCCATTCCTTCACACGTGTACAGTACAAATGCACGCAGAATCCCAATTCTGCCGGCTTAGGAGCACATACCCCGTGGCAGACACCATCTCTCACCTTGACACGGCGCCTCGTAAGCCAGCTGCCTCGGCTGAGGGAGGAGACGGAGCAAGCGACGAGGGGCGAACGTGCAAGACCAGTCAGAGGGAAGGGGATGCAGCGAAGGAACAGTGGGAGTGGTGGAGCATGATAACCCAATTTGTTAGTGGTAGGTAAATAGAAGTCTGGGAGGTAAATCACCACAGGGAGAGCAAATGAAATAAGGAGGGAGAGAAAAAGGGTAGGAGGGGATGGAGGAGGCGAGGAGGTGGAATGGGCAGGAATAAACAACCCATGCTAATGTAAATAATGCCAACAGTGCTTGACGGTGAGAGGCTATATTTCAAAACCGAGCGTATGAAAGAGCTACAAGGAGGAATTATAACTACCTCTGACTGCAATAAATGTCATAAATAACTCTAGTTTAGCAACTGACCCCTTTTCAAGACGTAGACAAACTTCCTGTTCATTAATAGCTTGAACGTCTTAGTCAGCAGACTCCCATCAGTTGATAGGTATGTCTACGTAAATTTATGCCTCTTTTCCATTCCTTTTTATTAACGGCACTCGCTGACACAGAGCTTCTCAATTACGTTTTTGTAAGAGATGGAAAACTACGTAGCCTCTACAGCAGTTTGCTCATCTATTCATTAGATCTCCACAGAAACCAGGAAACTGATAGGATCATTTATTCACCTTTATCATTTGGTGTCATTCACTGAGGTTCTTGAACAAAAGCCCTTAGAATTCTAGTTTGTGCTCAGAATTTTCACTAACTCATCCCACATGGAATGTTGTTATGCAGAATTTGCATCAAATCACCTTCACATCTCCTCTAAATGTTACCACACATTATTTCTAAAAGCTTTTTTTTACGCTAATGAGACAGCATGTGTTGTCAGCCAGCTTAACAATGAATCAAACAGCAGACTGAAGACAGAAAACAGTGCAACAACTCTTCATAGACATCTTGTCTTGCTTCAAGATAAGAGTCTAGACTACAGGCTGTTGAGGTTCCAGGACTAATCCTCATTTCCCAAAATAAAACTTGGATTTACTTTAGATTAAACTGCAAGTCAGATAGCGCCTTAGGGTAAAGTCTTCTCATTGACGAGGAATACCATGAGATTTTGATTCTCGAGATCTCATTACACCCCTGCTGTTATGGCTCTACCAGGAGTATAAATTTGAAGTGTTCCTATCTGGTTCTGTGCGGCTGTAGAATTTGATCAGATCTAAGCCAAAAAAAACCCCGACTAACTAACCTAGTAGCCTCACAACACAGAGTAATGTCATGTTCTAGAAGGAAATGTTTGACCTGATTAGTGTTTTTCTTAAAATAACTTCTGCATTAACTGGTAATAAATGCAATTAAACTCAACATAAATTTAAACATCAATCCCTCCCCTTCTCCTACACCTCTTTTTGCTTTTGTATTTTTCCAAATACATATAATTAACATTTCCTAAAGGAAGCTCAAATACTTGGCAGCAAAGTGGCATTTTGGCAATTTACTCCTTGGTTTAACTGCACTGTAGACAAGCTGAACTGATTGACGTGTGTTTTCTGTCTTGGGCACAGGAATGTCAGCCAGGGGAAAAGAGTGACTTTGCGTCCTTCTGCTGCAGTTCAGATACAGGGAGATTGAGCAAGCTGTGATAAGGTCAGGGGGCTCCCTGTGGCTTTTACCAGTCTGCACAGTGTGGCACACAGGTTTGTTCGGGTGTGTTCTGTTTAGGAGTATAGATGGGGGATTACAGGGTTCAGAAAAGGGACACAGAGGAGAAGTGGGATACGTGTGGATATGTGTGTTAGTCGATGTTCCAGTGAAAAAGCAAGTGCAATGCGGTTCACTGCACACCAAAGAACCGTCTGATTGCAAAGGGATATTTGAGAGCAGAGGGTTCACTTACTTTTTCATAGTCACAGATAAGTGAGAATGACCTACAGGAGACAGCCACACAAATGGAGTGGTGGTATATTTGCAGATACATAGCAGAAATGACATAGGCATGTGTTGTTGTGTTCATGAACAGCATGTGTGTGTGTGCAGACGGATACACTATGTTTTATTCCAACTGTCCAAATTGCTTGCATGGTTAACTGCTCGATCACACCAACTTAAAAAGTTGTGATGTTCACTGAATTGGAGTTCTGTCCTAATTATTTACACTCTTCATTCAAGTTTGTTCACGAGTGATTCTAAATTGGGGTTAAGGTGAGTACATAAGGAAGGCCAAGCAGCATATATGTACTCTAACAAGTTTGAAATTTGGTTGTTTTTTCTTTCTTTCATTTTTTTTTTTTTTGTTATTCAGCAGTAAAAAGTTCTTGCCGTTTCTTTAAAGTCAAGACATTAAGTGTGAAACCATTTCTAAAAACGTTGCTGGATGTTTGGTCTGCTTGCAGGTCAGTGTCGGTCATGGATTCAGAATCTGAATTAGCAGAAGGTACCAGCACGTCCTTGTTGAATAAATGGAAAAAAAAAAAAAAAAAACAGCTTATGGATTTGAATGTTACCTTCAACAGAAACTCAAGGAAAGCATATGCGAAGGATACAATATTACATATTTATTTTACCGCTTCCAAATACCAAATGCGGCAAGAACCAATGAGAAAGAATGAATGAAGCCACTGCAATCTTTTACACCAATGGTGATGAAATTTTAACATTGTATTGAAATTTCTATGCTGACATTTCAATACAAACAAATAAAAGTATTTATTTTATGTAACTGCATTCTCTTGCATGTTCAAAATAGTAATTTTTCAAATAGGTTTGGGCAATAATGTTATTGTAAAATATACCAAGGAATCTAACAGTGAGAGTTGTTTGAATTGTTTTTTTTTAGTCTGTTATTGTTCTCTTATTTTTGCCTTTAAATGTATTTGAATTTTGCGAAACATCAAGTTGTGCTACAGGCATAGTTTGTTTCTGAAGGTGTATAATTCAACCTGGTTCTGTATATTTTGTGTGTTTTGGGTTGCAGGGCCAAAATGTTGAGGACATGAGGACAAATCACTTCATGATTCTCTCTGATAATGATTTTAGTCACTAAGTGTCCATATATAATCAATCCTGCTATTTAATCAAAACATTTTACATCAGGCAACTCTGACAGTGTTAAGATATTTAGACCTTTTGTCTAAATATGTTTTGACAAAACTTTTCAATTGTTTTAGTTTAAAGGGGGGTTTATAGTTTTTTTTGTGCCATTTTCTTTTTAAAGTATTTTCATGGATTTTACTTTGTACAAAAGGAGACATATTTAATTTTTGTTTTCCATTTTTAGTGTTTGACTGTTTTTCAGTACTGTCATTTGAAAAATATACATATATTTTCACTAGATTCATGCATTTTTATGTTAAGATACACAGTTTCCTTAACCAAAAATATCAATTTCAAAAATCTTGCCAAAAATGAAACAGTCAGTTTTCCTGTCCTGTATTTTACATTAGCATCCTCACAACAACAACAAAAACAACACTCCATTTTCATGCTAAAAAGGATTTTTCTTAAATCCATCATTGGATTTCAGCTCACTATAATAAGCTGTTTTTTTTATCACCAGGAGATGTGTATGCAAGGTTATGATTCCAATCAATGTTATCTCATCTTAAACTCCCACAGCAATAATCTCGATTAATGGAAAAATTGTAAGTTTGATGAATAAATTTCTTATACACCTGCAAGCAATCACATTTATTCAAGGAATACATACATATCAGGAAGACTAGAATTGTTCAGCTACAGCAAATCATGTAGTTTTGAGCAGGATATTTGCTTTTTGAATATACATTCACTGAGCTTTCTGAATGTGTTCACACCCCCTAAAATACTTCCACATTTGGTTGCTTTACAGCCACAGGCATAGATTGAGCTTAGCAGTATTTTATACGAGTGACTGACACAACGTAGCACATGACTATGAAGTGCGACACCAGGTTGCCAACGGTTCTATAATGTCTGTAGCTTCAAACATCTCACAGAGCACCGTTTATTCCATCGTCCAGAAATCATACATGTGTCACAAGACATGACCGTCCGCCTAAAACGAACAGCCAGTTTGTGGTTGCAACGTGACGTGATGTTGGAAAGTTGTAGGAAAGAGAATACTTTGGAGAGCCAATTGGAGACTAGATGGTGTCGCTATCTTAGCAGAATGTCTCTAATATTGAACATTTAAGTCTCCTCCTTTTCCACCTGAAAATACTATCAAACCTCAATCCTCAAATCTTGTTATATGTTTTTTCCTCTATTCTGTCTTGAGACCGGTGTTTCTTCACACTTGGATACTATCACACTCAATATTTCATGACATCGAAGACTTGTGGAGATGAAATGTACCGGCAAAGTGCCATATCAACACTGCCTCTCCTCCCAGGCGACTTGAAACTAGACAAGTTCGAGCTTTTAGTGGTTGGAAGAACAGCAATGCAGAGGTTCGTAACTCCAAAGCTGGACCCATTCATGCAAATTCATATGTGGGCTTTGCAGGTCAAGGTGAGGGCATTTCTTAGATTGCTCGGCGCCTTTGCATATAGGCCTGCATGTCTTTCAAGGCTGTGGGTGTTTGTGCATATGTCTATAGCCTGATTCCCTGCAGGGATGTTGAGGGTCGTTTGTTCTGACCTTTCCTGTGTGCACAAGCAAACAGCAACAACTGCAAACAGAGTCCATGGGAAATGGACAGTACAGGGAGAAGCCGGATTGTAAATAGCATCATCTTCATTGTTTGGAAATGGCAAGTACAGTTGCTATGTTGCTTGAGGCAACAACATATCTTGTTGTTTTGTTTACAGTTGGTTGAGTTGATAAGTGAGAAAAGTCTCAGACAGTAAAAGTCAGAGAGGAGCGATGAATATGGTGGAATAAAATTACACCAATGCCTGCTTCGCCACATGAGGAATCCTAAGTGATTTCCTCTGAAGGAAATCATTGCATTGCAAAGCATTGTGTCTCAAACAGCAAGATTGATTTAGATTAATTTAAGCATGAGTATGTAAAGAGCCAAAGTATGGATTAAAAGCACAACTCCTTCATGGCGTGGAAAAGTCTGTATCAAAGACTGTGATAAAAGTATTGTCCAGCTCTGGATATGTTTGGAAAAAGAAAAGAGTTTGTAAAAATACATGTAAAACTTCTGTGTTTCAAAGTTCTTTGTGCTCTTTCTCCCATTGCTACAATCTTATTTCCTTCTGTGATGGGATTACTACTTCCTCACCTGTCTTCCATCTTTCCTTCCTTGTGATGCGTCTCTCAGCTTGTCAGCGATTATCAACTGAATTTATTCCTTGACTTTGACTGAGCCACTAAAATAGGTTTCAGTACAACCAAAAGTCACCCAGCTGCTCCACCTGTGTGTCAGTTATTCTCAGCATAGATCCAGCTGTCTTAGTGGCAGCACGATTCTGCTGGGACACATGATTAGCACAGTTGATGAAAAGATAAAGTGAACTAAGCACAGGGCAGTGTTGTAAGGACACCTGCTATAGGGTGCCAAGAACTTAAGACTGGAGCAGAGGTTCAACTTCCAGATGGAGTGCGCGTCCCTTCAAAGCATGAATGTGAAACAAAACAAAGAATGAGTGTACATTTTAGAAGAAAACAGAATGTGTTAAACATCGGTGACCATCAGACGTAGAACCACAAGACAATTAAAAAACAAAACAGCTTATTTCTGTGAGGAAATTAACCACATCAATACCCAACTAATGTTTGACCGTGAACATTTTGAATATGATAAAGTGCTTTTGAAGTCTGCTTCTTGGTGTGATCGGACTCAACTAGAGCGCTTTGGGCATGTTGCTTTTGTTTGGAGAAAGGAGGAAGATGCCCTCAACCCTAAAAACGCAGCTCTCCTTGTTAAGCGTGGCGATGAGAGCGTCATGTGTTGCTTCAGGTTCTGGGAACTTTCATATTGTTCATAGGATCATAAAAAAGAACAGTGTAATGGCATTTTGAAGAAAAATTAGAGATCTTGCTCCAGGTGTTTTGCAGGTTCTCCTGTAGGTTGCATTCGGGTCTTTAAGCCAGCTAATGAGCTAACACATTTACCTTCAAGTTGGCTACACACACTATTGATATTTAAATGTCAGGAGAGCTGATCATTTTTGGGTTTGCCATTTTTCAGTAGCACATCAATAAAATATACCGATCGAACTTTGTGGAAGGTGTTTGCAAAAATATTCAAAACTTTGAGAATTCATCAGTGGGACTAATTATTGCAGTTTTTTTGTTTCTTTTTGCTTTATTATTTCCCTGTTTTGTACATTGACATTGCTATTAATGCAATCTCTAACTGCAAAAACAACAACAATAAACACCTCTCAAATGTACCGTGGTGACATGTGAATTTGACGGTGAGCTATAAAACACTTTTCAAAAGAGAGCCATATTGTGAAATGTTTCTTCTGCTTAGTGTTTGTTGCTTCCTAATTAAAATTCACTGTGTCATTTTAGTTCATCCCCATTCATCAAAGATTTTCCTTTTTCACCATTAACTAAATAAACCTAAAGTTAAACATTGTTTAGCGCCTATATTTAGGAGAATTAAAGCAGAATTCTCCAAGGAGGGAAGCATTTGAAGCTGGGAGTTTATTATGGTCTTTATTTGGAAGTAACAAGCTCAAAAGAAAAGACTTTTACACAACTTCTGGAACATACACAGGAGGATAAACAACAAGGCTGGTTGTTAGATATAATGATGTGCAGTCCCAGCCAGATACCACAGGTTGTGCATCCCTCTTTTCAAATACCACCTTTCATTTGCAGCTTTCTTTAAAAAAAACAGAAATTGATAAAGAAATAGTCAGAGGGAGATGTACCAACATTTTATGGCGCATGTGTGACAAGAGCTGTGTATATGTGCACATATATATATGCAGGGCAAAACGAGGATATTAACCAGACAAGCACATAGAGAGCCCTGCTGTGAATGGGATCAGAAAACAGTTAAAGGAATTTAACTCGCATACTAGAAGGTGAGTGGATTAGACAAACCAGAACCTTCGCTGAAAGCATTAGTCACATCCCAAAGTGCCCTGCTCAGGAGAGCGGTGTGGCTCTGGAGAGCCGGGTATCATTGCAGAAATGATAACTCGGAGATGAATGAGTGTTTGCCATGTGCACCTGGATCACTCTGCCAGTATCCTGCAGGAAGATGAAAGGACGATTGCAGACACCGAGACAAAATGAAAGGCTTTGAAACGCGCTTTGACTATTTAGCATCAGGGCTGAATTTTCTCTAATATTTAACTAAGATCTTTTTTTTTCTTTTCTCATAGTACTGCGAATCTTTAGAAAAGCAATATTTGGTGGTTAAATAAATACTCGAGGTGTGTTATACAGAGGTGTGTTAATACAAATGTAAACAGTAAATATATACAGTATTTCTACTGTTTTAATGGAGAAAAAATGTTGGATGTCTTTTTATACGTTGTTTGTATCTAGTTTCACATGTTTCCATCTTCTAAAAGTAAAAATAAATAAAAAATGACAGCTTCACAAAATCTCACTTTAAAAAAAAACTAATTTGTTCATTTAAGCAGCGCAAAAGAAAATGAGGTTTCAGAAGCTGTCAAACTTTAATTTGCCTAAAGAAAGAAAACTGAACAAAGCCTGAAGTAAGAAGTAAAATAGAAAGTCAAAAGAAACCAACAAAAAGAAAAGGGAAAAGAAAAATGACGTAGAGGGTAAAGAAAAAAAAGGGGAATGTGGGAGGAGGACTTTGATTTCTGGAGCGACAGCTGTGTCCCCTGTGAGCATGATTGAAGAACAAGAGGGAGCTGTGAAATAAATACAATAATTGTACAGTTGCAGGGGAAAAAAAAGAGAGATCTGAACGATGAAGAGGCAGGATAAGAGTCACAGACTGACTCATAGTGACTCCAGCTTAGACAGGTAGGCCTTACAGTCGTCACGTCAAAGAGTGTAAAAATATAAATGTGAGGCTTCTGTCTTGGAGTACTGACGTGTAATTGTGTTGCACTTTATTACTGATAGATCTGTGTTTGAACTCTGATTAAAAATACTTTTGTTCTACAGTCGAGTCTTTAATTTACTTTAGACGTAACTTTTTATGGATGAAGATATATCTTTAAGTCGTCGAGTAGTTATAATTGGTAAATGGTTTGGGGGTAAATGGTTTGGTAATTTGTTTGTCAGCAGAAACAAATGGTTTCTGCTGACAGAAATGCTCCTTTCTGTCAGCAGCCCCCATAATTGTTGAACCAGTCGTAACCCCTGGTGAACTGGAGGGGTCAGGTAGCATGTGAAACACATGAACCAGCAGTTAGGCATTGTCTGCTCCTAGCTACCAGTCCTCATCTCTATTGTATGCATGTGTGTCTGTGTTAAGGTGAAATGTTGCAAGAAAATTATGTTTCAGTGTTTGCAGAGCATTCCACCATCAAATGTGCAAGAGACATTAAACTAGATTTGCTGGATGGGGCCAAGTAGTGTCAGGTAGGAACGCAGTAAAGTACAATCCCCCCCACCTCGTCACGGCCACAGGCCTATCATTATGAAAGCTCTGTCATCCCTATGTACTTTGTATTGTTGCACTAATGATTCTGCATTTAATTCTATCTGCATTTAAGCGTTTTTGCATCATACTATGAAGTTGGACTGCAAAGAAGTGAATGCATTGGCTGCTGCCACTTCCTATCTTTATCAAGTGATCGTTCTTTCTGGACGCTGTGCTCAAACAACTGTCAGTTGTAAAGGAGAGTTGTATATGATGCAACTAAAACACTGAAATACAATTCAAAACATTTTATTCGATGGCCCGTCATAAGGTTTTCCAGAATTGTAAAACGGAAGGAAAAAGATATCTTTTTTTTCTTTCTTTCAATAAATAAAAATGTGAACACTGTGTCACGATGGGAATGAAGTGGTCAGGCTGATCTGTAGGGTTGCTCTTACGCCACTTGTAGTTAATGTCAGTCAAAAGTTTAGTTCTCATAAGGTCGAGCTTGTAGCATCTAAAAAGGATGTCTTGTGGCCTTTTTTTTTAATCCAGCAGTGCATTTCTACTCGTCACTTCTCCAAAAGAGTCAAAGTCTACCTATAGCTGCCGAGCCGCATAACCGTATAAATACATCCTCCTCCTCTCTCCCCACACAACTTTCCCAGAAGACGTCCTTTTCCAGTTAGTTGTTCAGCGTCTGCCCCCGGAACCCCGTGTTCCAGGAGCCCCGCACACTCCCAAGCTTTTTACCGTATGCATTACCATACCTTTGATCGTGCCCGCACTACCTTCTCTTCCCTTCATTACCAATGCGTACTTCTCCCATCTTTCTCATTTTTAAAAATTTTTTTTTTATTTCTATTTTATTATCTTTTTCAAAATATCTTTGGCGCAGTCAGCAGTTAGGAATGTTCGCTTAACAATCGCCTTGGATGGAATTATAGCAGCAAAACGGAGACCGCTTTGAAATGGAAATCGGAGCCTTTGCAGGCCCTGCGAGAGCGCGCCAACAGTTCCCTGGATCTCGATGGCGAACACCTGGGGTTCTCACTCCGTCTGACATGAGAGGCAAAGGCGGGTGAGGGAAGAGCAAACGCGTCCAGCAGAAAGGCAGAGATAAGAAAGACGGACTAGGCATCCCTGTCCTTCACCGACAAACAGCTGCTTTACCTCCTTCTATCTACGGGCAGGCTTCCCCTTCATCTGGCTCGCATTTGACGGGACGGTATTATTTGACGGAGAGGAATTGTGCCAGGCGTTAACTTAAAAAACACCTTCGCCATATTAGCTTGCAGACGAGAAGCAGTTGTGGTCTTTTAAGAGCAGGATTACACCAAGAGGTTGCGTATTTCTTTTAGCCAAGACTATAAATGAAGCAACTGGACAAGAGAAGAACATATCCAGAAAAACAAAACATGGTGAAACCTGGAAGGAAGGCATTTAACTACTTGAAAAGTAGTTTAATGTTACTTATGGGATACAAGCAATGAGAGATGAAAAGTAAACCTATGACCGGGAAAGCATTTTTCCAAACTGCCAGTTTTTCTTTTTGTTTTGCGCGATGGATCCCTCCTTTGAGGATTTATGTCAAAGTGCAAGCCTTCCTTCAAATTAAACGGCATTTTTCCCGTAATTAATGCCTGCTGCGGTAACCTGAAGTAAACATCGAGTTGCTGTCTGTCTGTTGCGTAGGGGCGTGTACGTTTCTGTGATGAATGGAGGCTGAACCCAAAAGCCATTTATCACAACAAAATGTTCTCAAAATGATGTAACACTGAATCTCCAGTGTTCACAGCCACGTTACAAGCATTCAAAAACAGACCATGATAAAATATTTCAAATTGTTTCTTTTTTGTTTGTTCGCCTGACATTAAATAGACTCTGTACAATTCGACTGAAAAACAAACAAATCCATGAGGAAAAAAAAAACCCAGCAACAATAATCTGACAGTACAATACTTTGTGTTCAGTTTAAACATCCAGTCTTCTATGATACGAGTCTATCAGCATCTGCACTTTGTAATATTTTTCTGCTCTACCCTGCAAATGTTTTCCAAATCGGATTATGGAGTCATCTGTTTGTCCGTAGAGTTCTTCAGAGGACCTAAAATCTTTTTGTTTTTTTTTTTTGTTTTGTTTTATTTATGGTGACGCTCTTTTTCTTTTGCTGACTTAGAAGTACGTTTGGTCTCACTCCATTACTTAAAAAGGCATTTCCTCTTCATCATCCTCTTTCTGAAGGTTTTGGGTCGGATCTGACTTGTATTTGAAACAGTTCATAAGGGCATCTACCTTAACACCACGGCTCAAAGAATTAAACCCATGGTTTAGTTGTGTACTAAATAATTAAACCCAAATAATCTCTCCTGAAATGGCAGCGTGAAAAGATGGTTAGGAGAGGATTTGCTAATTAATTGTAATCTAGGAACTTTTTGCTCTCTTTTGTATATAAAACGTGACTTTATACCTGTTTTTTGGCAAATAGCCGTCTATTGCAAATATGTATATGTTAAGCATTTCTTGACTTCATCAAAGCTTATAGTCTATCTGCTCTTCACCAACAGTGAAATTTTAAGAAAAATGTTTTACAAGATGATCAATTAGCAGAGAAAGAGTAGCATAGAAAAACAAAAACACAAAATTGTATTCTTAACCTTCCTAGTCTGTGTTAAGAAGTTATTGTTCATATATCAGTAGCATATTCTATCTAATTCTTCAGCTATTCTTTACTTTGAAATCAGTCACAAAGTTCATAAATAAAGTGCCAGGAGGTTTTAGCTTACACTCTTTCTCAGATGCAATAACTTGAGCAAATAAATCGGTCAATGCATCATTAGAGATATTTTTGTCATATTTATGTTTATCCTGCCTTTGGATAAAAAAAATTATATTGCATGCCCCACTTTGCAGTTGTTTTTTATTTGTTAAAAAAGTTTAAAATATTCAATAAATTTTGTTCAACCTCACAATTGTGTCCCACTTGTGGTTGATCCTTCACACAATAATACACATTTTACATCCTCATGTTTAAAGCCTGAAAAGCTTCAAACGTAGCTTCTAAAAAGCGGCAAAAAACTGAAAAGTTCAAGGGGGCCGAATACTTTCGCAAGACACTGTATCTCGTCAGTTCGCTGTAACAATATGTCAAGTCTGTTTATAATGTTTGTAGTTTTGCTGTGTTTAGAGTTGTCTTCAGTTTCCTGTCAGCAGCTTTCTGTTTTGTGTTGGATAGTCTGGCCTTTTCTGGTACTCCTTGTCTTTTTACCGCATCTGAATTTTCCAATCTTCTGTTAGCTTTGAGACTTTTCTCTTTTTTTGCAGTGCTTAGTTGTGTTCTGTTTGTGTACTATTTATCTGTTCCCAGTTTGTGTTCAGTGCCTGTTCTGCCAATCATTGTCTTTGATTCCCTATGATTTGGCTCTCAGCTGCTTCCACTCTGTTCATTAGTCTCAGCTTTTTCTCCTTCCACTCATCAATTCTGAGTATTTTACTCCCATTTGTTTGGTTTTTGGTGCATTTGCTCAATACTGTTCAGACCTGCTCCGATCTGCCCCCATGTATTTCTGCTCTCCGTTAGATTTATGGTCTTCAGCTGACATTTTTCAACCTTGGATTTTGTTTTTGTAGGTTCCTCTTATGTATTATGTACTACCACCTCCTTATTAACAATGCCTGTTAATAATAAATAGTCCACTGTCTATTGTTCCACTCCCACTGCCAGCTGGTAACTCTACTCTTTGGTCCACAACACTGTCCACCAATTGTGTGTTGTGAAAATATACTGCATTTATTTTGTGCAAGTCATTTCTGGCAAGATGGATAGAAAATCCATCTTGAGGCCTTAATTTGCATTTGGTGTAGTGGTCTTCTGAAATACCACACTATTGGTGGAATTATTTCAAAAGTACACGACAATGCAACAACAAATGTGACAAGATGTACTTTCTATTTTAATGTACAAAATGTCCTCTAGTTAGTTAACTTTGTTGGTCAAAAAATTATACATTTTCCAGCTGTTTTCCTGCTCCAGGAAGAGAAAAGATTGTGTGCCCAATATGGTGGGACACACGATGTCTTCCAGCTCCAAACTAAGAGTATTTTAGATAATTTCATGATAACTATCGATACTAAAGAAAGTAAAGCAACATCTATTCAAATCTCATAAAGAATTTTGGTACATTTCAAAAATGTACTTTTTCCATCGACTCATCAGCAGTCTACTTTGTCACATGTTCCTTATGCTCCACATGACTTATGGGACCATGAAAGAAGAAAAGAAGTTGTGAGTGTGCGCACATGTTTCAGTGGCCCTTTGCCTAATTCGGCTTTCTGTAATTAGAGCAAGCTCGTTAATTAAGCCACAAGGCACTCAATTATGTTTCTCCTTTTAGAGCTGACCTAAACCTGAGGGAAAACATGTTGAGCCGTCTAAGAAACAATGGCCTCTCTGATCTTTGAGTAATTATCAATTACTATGCTAATTCTTCACTCGTCATCTATCACCTTTCAAAACCCTCATGCAGCCTGACAAATGTGCATGCCTCTGCTGATGAGGCACATGTTGTATTAAAAATAATGATTAAAAGAAATTCAACATTACAGACCTGGTGGTAAAAATGTTACAACCTGGGCTCTGAAACAATTGCTTTGTCTTTGGAGTGAGAGCAAATCAAAGCTTTTAGACAAAAGAAATATAAAATAAAAGTAGCCAACAATGACGCACGGGCTTATTGAGCTTGTAAAGGCTTTGTTAAAAATCTTGATTTAGTGCTTTCAGGTTCCACTGCGTAAAATTAAACAATAATGGGCACAAAACCTCACATCTAAATGTATGCTGGCTCAAATCTCTCAGTTGTTACTCGCAGTAAGTCAAAGCCCGTAATGCTTTCCATCACAAAGTTGGACCAAAGCATCAACTGATCTATTGACAGCAGTGAAGCAACTGATGGTCTGCTGTCATCTGTGCTAATGAGGGTGGAACACCTAGAATCACGCACACATTGAGGGATTTTTACCAGCTCGTGTTTTTGTGATCTATACCCAGGACTTTTTTTTTCTTTGATATAAAGCTTCAAACAGCAGAAAGGCGGCACTTTTATGTTCCATCCCCTCATAAAAAAACGATGTTATTGGAATTATTCTAGATAAGTCATTGCATATGAGATTTGTTATAAACTAGGTAGTTTTTTTTTCTTTTTTAACTGAACATTGTGGGCTAAATGATAGTCATTCACCTAATAATACACTTTGCTTTAACTTTGCATCACTCAATAGTTAACTCCAAGCTGTTTTTAGATGATGCAACATAACATAAGCTCTTTTTTTATTTTTAGGTCTGACACTCACCATATTCGTTGAACATCTGAAGCTGTATAAATTATTTTAATGACACATTTCTATGACATTTATTTAACCATTTTCTCACAAGTGAAGGTTTCTGATGGTTAAACTCAGAATTAGCCAAAGATATTTGGAATGAAGAAAAATCCTGTATTTAATGAAAGCATGGACTTTGCAATCTAGCCTAAAATCCTGAATGGGAACGTCCATGGTCCATCAGAATCATGGAATAGGACACTTAAAGGCACCACATTTATTGATTGATTCATTTTTAAAAATCAATCAACAAGTGAAGGTCTTGCAACAGTCCTAAATGTAGCTGTTTCAGTGAGGTACTTTCCCTTGGTAAATTGAATCGCCATTTTAAAACAGCTTTGTGATTTATATTTTGTATTTATTTAACTGACTTGTACTTCTCAGTGGAGCACAGGTGGGTGTGGGGGGATCTGGTCAGTTTCTTTGCTTGAAGTCAAACATCTCTGTGTTATGATGGTCAGGTTGCATTGTTATTGCATCTGCCTTTTGACACGTTGCTCCATGATGTTGGAAATACTTGGATCATTAACAATCTTCTTTCCAGGCGTGGTAGAATAAAAATGTCCTGCTAAAAAGCGAAATGTGTTTGCTGCTAACCCATCTCAAGTTTCACTGGGTTGAGTTTAAGTTCCTCAACCTTTTCTGAAGGGTTATAGTCAGATTTCAAAATGCAGCAACAAGCAGCTTCTAAACCTGCTCAAATCAGTATTTTTCTCTGTTTTTATTTGTTTAGTATACAACTCTCAAACAGAGCGAACCACGGGTTTGATAATCAACCAGATTATGATTATACATGTGACACTGAGCATAGCCCATAGAAAATATCTGAAGTGATATATACTGTATATCCTTGTATATATGGGAGGTGGAAGATGATGGTTCAATAAAGCCATTATGGTATATCTGACTATCAGATTTTTTCTTTCTTTCAGGACTGTAACAAATAAATAAAAACATGTTTGTTTTTTGTTGCCTGAAGCTTCTTCTGAGCAAATTCCATGTTCATTAGAATGGCGACCTTTGAACTGATTTGAGAGAACCCCTTAAAATTACAGAACAAGAATGTGTTGCAACTTTTAAAACCCATGCAAATGTAAAGCATCGGCTTCCAGCAACAGAAGAGAAGAGGGATGCGAGCAGAATCTCCCAAAAAACACAAGATCACCTTAAAAATAAAAATACAGATGCAGAGAAGAAAAGCCTGTGATTCTATATATATATATATATATATATATATATATATATATACTGTATATATAATATTTTTATATTATATATTAATATAAAATGTCTGTTTTCTTCTGGGTGTGCTCCATGTACATCAGAGACCAGGACTACAGCTGGTGAAAGAGAAGACACGTGCTGAAGGAGATAAAACCTGGTTAGAAAAAAAGAATAAAAAAATCTTGCAGTATGACAAACCTCTATGTTCAAGTTGAAGAGCACTTCTAATGGATGATTGAATAGGTGGAAATGGGATAATATGGAGTTTTTGTAAATCACAAAGTTTATGGAAGCTTTCCCTAATGGATTTCATTAAATAAAAACTTTTTGCCATATTCAGTTCAATTTAACATAATAAAAAAAGATGTTACTTTTATATATATTGTGAGGTCAATCCTGAAAAAATTTCACAAATTTAAACCAAATTAGGTTTCAACACCCTGCACTTACCTTTTTTTTTTTTTTTTTCGGATTCAAAATGTAACAAATTTAACTCCGTTTGCTTTCTTACACATTTAAAATGGTCCAATCATTCATGCGGTGTTTATGATCAGACCAAGTAGCTACCCCACGGCTACATAAAAATGAGTCACCATTACGACCTAACGGCGTTTTTTGAGGGAGTTTAATTATCTTGCCTTTCAGACAAGGTGTTTGAAAGATGCGCGGACCACTTTAGAGGGATCAGCTCTTCAGCTGATGAAGGCCACAGAGGTCCGGGAAAGGATGCAAACATTTAATTGGAAGCTCTTGAAAGCCGCTGTCCTTTAACCTTTTCGCGCGTCCGCTGCATATGATGACACCATACATCACGGCGGTGTACAGCCAAAGGAGTGCTTTCATATGATGTACTCTACCATCTGATCCCCAGGCCGCTCCATCCTGTCCTCTCTGCCTGCTAATGCATTGATAAAGGCATTGGGCATGAAATATCAGGTGCTGTCGACTCACAATTGATTGTTTGCAGTTTGATAATACATAAACGTGGAGACTTGCGCTTGTCAGCTGTGCTCTAGAATAAATGCAGCCATAGATTTCCAATTAAAGGTGGGTGGCAGGGCTATTAGTTAGCTCTAAAGGTAGCTGTCAGGGGAGCAGAATAAGCCCAGGTTTATAACCACCATGATAAGGCAGCTGTGAGATGCGTGTTTATTTAAGCCTGAGCACACAGTCTCACCACAAGTGTATAGATACAGTTCTCCACAGCAGGTAATTAGATTTTGCAAGTTATTTGTAGAGTATAACGCAAGGTATATGAAAAAAAAAAATAGACATGAGAGTTTCAATGGTTAATCTTTTACGATTGGTTTACATTTTTTTTCCCTCAACATCTTAACCTCTAATTCCCCACCAATTTCTATAAAAATCACATTGAAAATTTTTTAATACCTAAGACACACGGGACACATAAAACTATAAAAACGTCGCTAAGGCTGAAAATTTGAACTGGAGCTAATTATACCAAAGTTTATTTAGTCTGCTCTCCACCTTGCAAAAATCGTCGTCATTTTAACTTTGGTTTTATTTTTGTTGTTTTAAAAACAACTCATTAAATGTGGGTTGCAGACAAAAGGATTGATATTATAAATGTTTTTATCTTTAATAAACACAAAAAAATCTATATTTTGCAGCAAAATTGAAAAAGAAAATAAATAAAATTAAAACATACAGAAGCCCTACATTATTCATCCCCTGGCAGAGTTGGGTTTGAATTATTTGTTTGATCTTAATATGTTGTTTTTTATGTTAACATGCTGGAGTGACCCAGCCAGAGGCCTGACTTGAATCTGTAGTCTGACCTAAATAACAGGTCAGACTCATAGACTTGGAGCTCATCGTCAAAGACACGATATCAAAACACTATTGTCAACTCACCAGTAGCTGGACAAAATTATAAGAAATGTATGTTAAAGTTTTTATTGACTAAAGCAATTTATGTGAAAAAGCTGGGCAACACGACAAAAGCATTGTGGAGAAAGATGATCGGACAATCTAGGACCAAGAAACACAAAAATGAAAATTTCCCCAACAGATTTGACTGACCTTGTGGCATTCGATGGACATCTAATGTACACCTCATACCTCAACTCTGTTGTACTTTTTCAAACCACCGATGCATTGTTCTAAAAAAGTAACTATAAGTGCAGTGCTGTATAGTGAAAATGTCGTGGTTTCTTTAAGAAAACTCATGTCTGATGTATCATTTGTGTTTGGACACTGACTTGGTTTCGTCAGTGTCTGTGTGTTTTGATCATTTCTTTACTGTTTATTCCCACATTTACTGCCATGTTAGTTTATCCCTTGTGATAGTTAAGCTAATCGCATTGTTTGTATTTTTGGATTTGCTTCTTTAGATGAACATTTATTTTTTTTTACTGTTTTATAAGGCTTTGGTTTCTTTCCTCCTTCTTATTCCCTTGGTCTCGTTTCTTTGTTCCCCTCACTCTCAGCCTGTCTGCTTCCCTTCCCAGCTGCTAACCATTTCTTCATTTGCTCCTACCTGCTCCGTTCCCCAGCTTCACCCACTCACCTGTAATTTGCTCTTCTGCTTCTTTTGACTTTTCCACTTCCTCCAAAGTGCATTTAAGGGTTCCTGTTCTCCACTGGCTCTGTCTGTTACTTTCCTTTGCATCATGTCTCTTCATGGTTTCCTCCAGCTGCTTACCTACCCAAGGCCTCTTATGGTTAAGGTGTCTGCCTAATGTTGCTCTTCCTTTATTAAAGCCTGCATGCACTCGGGTCCTACTTTAACAATCCTGACATGATGGCATTGATTGAATATTATCCAAGTCTTTATGAATAGCATGTACACATGCAAAATCAAGGACAGGGAACATTAACCCAACATTTAGTCAAATTTTAAATAGTCTAATTTAAAAACCAAAAAAACTTGGTTGCTAAAAATACATTACTAGTTCTTGATAAACCCCAAACATCAAATATTCAAGACTCCAGAATGTGTATTTTATTTATAATGTATATTTTATCATAAAGACTACTGTGGTGATTCTAAGAAAACATTTCAATGGGGGGATTATTTTTTAATCTGACCTTGCAGTGAAAACTGTCTACATTACATCAAAAGCAAGTGGGAACAAAATTGTAGGTGTTAAAAAATATATATTTTGAAAAGATCTTTACATGTGTGAGCCTTTTCTCAATCTTTTCTTTCTTTTTTTTAAACTGCTGTTGTCAAGGAAACAATAAGTTATTAGCATTAACCTATTTCACCCAACTACAGTACTCATCAGGTTTTCTCTGTCTCACTCACCCTCCCTCGCGCACATACTAAAAACTAATCATCACTTTCCTCCCAAATCCTACCTCATAGATCTCTCAGAGCTCTCTGGGAACCCTCCAAAGCATATTAATCAATGTAATTGAAAACTTGATTACATCACTTCACGCCTCATCCCTATTTTGAGGGACTGTGTGTGCAGCAAGCATTAAAAATGCTGTAAAAGAACACTGCGGAATTGAAGTGTGCGTGTGTATCCACAGCAAAGAGGCATTGCTGTAAAAACTGTGGGGAAAAAAGTGCTCTAAACATCACTACAAGTGCTTTCACTGTGTAAGCATTACTCACACTTATTTTAAAAGGAAACCGCGAGGTCATTAATTCTCTGACACTAACTGTCCTATAACTTTTACAATCTTCTTAGCGTTAACTAAAGCCTTGAGAACCAGCTCTTGTACTGGTGAGAGCATAAACTTTTTTGTGTTTTTTTTTCTCTCACTCTCTCGTCTTTTTACAACAATGTTTGCGGTGATCTCCAAGGGCCTCATTTATAAAGCTTCCTTATGTAAATTAATGGGGCCTTGAAGATGTATAAGCCACTGCTGCAGTCAATGTTGGGAACTTGACAGGAAAAAAATTTGTTCAACTCACACAAACCAACTTATGTGGGTTAACCTATAGAGGAAACATAAGGTTGGCAGCACAGATGGTGAGGTGGTTGTGAAACCAGTGTATGGAATGATAATATCTCATAAAAAAAAAAAAAACAGATTGTTCACTGTAGCAAGTGGGAGATTGTTTAATTATATTTATCCATCTTAGTCTTGCTCATAAAATGTATAATTTTAAATCACACAGGTAAAGGTAAACTCAACGGGTATTGAGGACAAATGTTTAGACTATCATCAGGTGATTACGGGTGTCCAATGTTATTCTTGACAACATGTTCCAATTTCATTTCAGTCCAAATCTATTCACTTGTATTCAGTTTAGGCGGAGTCTAGTTTCAGTCAATTGAACTTTAATTAGTCAACCGAATGTTTGTTCAAATGTTTGTCCGTTAAAGGATGTCAATCAGCAAGTGTCCTGGTATAAAGGCAGCAAAGCAACCCCAGACCATCACACTGCTAGAATCATTTATGAATGTCATTATAATAATCTTTATCTGAAATAAGGTTTTGGTTTCACGCCAGGCAGAAGGAAACAAGCAGCTCCATAAAAGTCCCCCAATTGACTCGTCAGTCCACAGAATATTTCACAAATTATCTATTTTTTATTTTTTTTATTTTGGTCAGTAGTGGTGTTCGCCTTGGAATTTTCCCTTACGTAAATCCCATTTTCATCTAGTCTGTTTTTTTTATAATTGAGTAATTACGAGCACTTACCTTAGTAGAGGTGGGTGAGGCCTGAGGTGATTAAGATATTGTTCTAAGACTGCTTTGTGTTGTCCAACAGGCTCTATTTAGGTGATCTGGCTGAAATCAGGCATATCTGTGGAGGCTGAAATTTATCACTCTAAAAAATCAGTCACAGTTGAATACAAATTTGACAACAGGGCAATTTATTTATTTTTTTATAAGAGAGGTTAATTTGGATACCTTCCTCCCTTAATAAATTAAATTGCCATTTAGAAAATGCTTCGAGTTTTTTTTTTTATCTAGGCTACCTTTATCTAAAATTAAAATGTCTTTGACGATCTTCACCTGTGCGACACTAAAGCAAAAACAGAGTAGAAATACGTTAGGGGGAAAAAATACTTCTTCAAAGCTCTCTAGATTTTTAAGACATCATTGTGTCCTGGTGCACTAATACCCAGTAAAGGCATGTGAATTCATCTAAATAAAAACATTTAAACACAAGATGAAAAAATATTTGTATCCATATAATAAAGCAAAACAAACTTTCATATACTGTTGATTATATTGAAAGTGCAGTAACATTAGAGTCCACAGGATTACAGAAAAATGTGCTGAACGACTATAAGTCTTTACTCCAATCATATCTTGATTGCTTTGGTCTGAATTCAGTTTTGTGGCAAACTAAATAAAAATACCAAAAATCATATCATCATCAAAATAATACAGTCAGTGAACGCTTTCACGTACCGTCAACTGCAGATGTACTAAAGGAATCAAAGCCAAAAGTGGTGTTATCAGATTATATTTCAGTTGCTGCAAAAGGCAGTGGTCTGATCTGTTGCACTCTGCACACATAAAATTGCAGTATTAGAAAGTAGCAAAACTGAAATGGAGTGAATTTGTGAGTTTCCTGTAATAATATCTCACACTGAACAATCTAGTATCTCTTCTGTGATCAAATGGGAGATAGGTCACAGCTTTAGCAGTCAAGCTGAGCGCAAAAAAGAGAGATGACATTTCTTAGTCGGCTACTTGTCAAATTAAGGCAGAGACATATTATGTGACTTGATTGTTTCTAGCAAGGTTAAGTTTAGAGCAACGGCACCTGAACAAAATCACTGAACTTGGGAGCGATCTTGTTAGACAGGAGTACCACAAAAGAACCAAAATGATAGCTAAGTAGAGAGTTGCAAGCCTTTCGTGCAATTAGGAGTACTAGAGGAGATGGGAGATAATTTGCACTTCAGACGGTGACATGGGATGTTTTTGAGATAATGGTTTTTAAAATTAAATCCTATGATGCAAAGCAGCTTGAATGACGAGGCTAAAAGGTACATGCAAAGCACTTGAAAACAGAAGAACAAGATAATTTTCTAAGTGAAAAACAAATGTATGAACTTACCTGCAATGTGATATCATTACTTTAATGGACCGCACTGTGGTGTAGTTGTTAGTACTGTCGACCTAAAACAAGGAAGTCTCAGCATCAGATATCGGTTAATATTGTTCTGATGCATGAGTGTTTTTTTATATATATATCCATTTACAAGGGTACTTGATGATTCAGAGTAATAATTGTGAATGCATGGCATTTTATGGATGTTTTAATAAGTGGGTTTATGTTTGGTAAATACTCAGAATTGCCTTCATGTCCTGTTTGCTCAGTGTTCAAGCAAATTCTTTTCATATTTGGCATCTTAACACCCGGTATCTGAGGTGCTTAACTGTTATCAGCGAAAGCTTCAGTCACTGTTTATTCTGAGCTGAAAACCAGTGACAATGTGTATAATACAGTCACCAGGCCAATCCTGTTGACATGGACAATTAAGTAATGATTATTAGAAAAAACATGGCATTAGTAAGTGATTAAGTTCAGTATGGTCACATTAGTGGCGGAGAACTAAAACATTGCGACTCATATTTGTAAGCAGTTTAATATGCAAAATTTTGTTTTTACTTCTAACTGCTTTTAGATATTTGATCTGTCACGATTCGTGTTTCTGTCTGTTTATTTTTGAGTTTTCTCTGTGATTCTGTTTCCTGTCAGTCCTGTCTCTGCGTCTTCCCCGTTGATTGTCTCCCAGGTGTGTCTTGTTCCCTTGATTACCTCGTGTGTATTTAGTCTCCCCTGTTGTCTGTGTGCCTCCTTAAATAAAAACAATTAAGAGAAAAATTAAATCTGAATGGCAGCAATTATGGGAGGAAGGAATTAAAGGTCGTCATTTGTTTCATATACAAAGGAAAGTAGGGAATATGGAAATAATTGGAGAAAATCGAAAAGAACAATTAGTGATGACAAGATTGAGAATTGGACATACTGGATTAAATAAAACATTGCATCTGATAGGTAAAGATCCAACAGGTAGTTGTGAGTGTGGTATGGATATGGAAATAGTAGAACATGTAATAATTCATTGTGAAAAGTATGCAGCAAGTAGGGAGAAGCTAAGACTAGAAGTGATGAAATATGATATACAGACATTAAAATTAAATAAGATATTAAACATAAATAAAGCAGTTATTAGCTTTTTGAAGGAAACAGGATTATTTATGAGAATTTAGATAAAAAGGGAGATACTCTGGTCCACCCTCCAGCATAGTAGATGGCGATAATACATCTTAATGATAGATGTCACCCGCCAACCAAACCAGTAGAAGAAGAAGAAGTGTGCCTCGTTGGGTCCCTGTCTTTGTTTTCTGCATGTCAAACGTCGTCAGTGAAGCTAGCCAGTAAAACTGTTAAGTCCTGGTTAACTTAGCTCTCAGATGTTTGTCTCGGTTGGCGCCAGTAAAACTGTGTAAGTCCTGGCTAGTCTAGCTCGAGTTCCAGTCCTCTTTGTGACAGTTGCTACCGGTGTTGGCTGTGTGCTTCTTGCTGCCGTGCTGCCTGTTTTGGACTCAGGATTCATTGCGGTTCCACATACAACCGCTTGAGGGCATCTGTCGGATTTGTCGCATAAACAAAGCTAGCATGCCATATATTTTAATGTATTGATGGCGAAGTCACAGTACGAGGGAATCCCAATGCCTCTATTTCCACACCAATTAGCTCAAAAACCTAGTTTTTGTGAGTGGTTACAAGTAGATGGGATATATTTTCCAGTACAGTACTGGGATTATTGTATTTGCATGAGGACTTTCACTTTTCACTCCACGTTCTACCACGAGCCATTTTTCCGCTAATGGTGGAAACGCAGGTTTGTTATGGTTGTATTTTACTTCAGACTTGTGGAACGGTTTTTAGTCAGGTTGCATTCAGATGTTTTCAACCGTGCAAGAGTTCACTTCAACCTGATGGAGACCTAGGTTTTTAGGCGGGCAAGAGTTCACTTTTAAGTCCGTTTTGGAATTCAAATTTGTATTGTCTCCCAAACAAATCGGACTTTCTTGACAAAGGAATTGGTCTGATTCAAGACTTGTTCTGGACTGGTGAGGATTGACCCTTAGTCAAAGATTTGGATTACTCTGCATATTACAGCAACAGTATTATTGAGATAATTTAATTGTTTAAACTATTTTATTCATCAGCTTGTCTTATACTCTCCAATATTGTTCATTGCATTTGGTCTCTGTAGTTGTACATTTTGCTGACTGAAGGGGAGTGCTTATAAGTTGACTGCGGTTTTTCTCAGACATAAATTTGTCATATTTAATATTTTATTGCCAGTAATTAGTACAAGTCAATTTTATGTTTGCTAAAAGTTAAAAAAGAAGATGCCAGTTTTTCTGTCATAACCGACAATAAAATCTATCAAGAACCTTAGATATTGAGTTCTGTGAGGTTAACTGTTTCTCAAGCTGCACCAGTATTGCAAAAGCAGTTTTCTGAGCATGAAGAGTGTCTGAATACAAATTCCATGTTAATGGAATTGAAATTACGTCTAAAAATTCAAGAAAATTGTTCAAATGAGCAGTTAACTTGCGTGTTTAGTGACTGAGAGACAGGCACATGCCTGAACGGAATGTAATTATGTACAGCTCAGGTTGAGCGATTTTATTGTATAGCCCTATTTGTTTTACATGGAAGATGGCAAAATACTTGCTTGTTGAAATTTATGTATACTAAACACTTCAGCTATTAAAGCATGACCATGTTCTCTATTTAGTTAAATAAAAAAATTAACAAGATAAGAAATCAAAAACGTGGTAGACTAGACAAATTGATTGCAGTTTCATCTAGGCATTTTAAACAGACAAAGAGGTGGCATTTTGGAGCAACTAATTCTGAAATGTACTGGGATTGTACTGAAGCACATTGCTAACATGGAAAAAAAAACGTTTTTCAAGTGCCATCATGTTATGACGTGATACTTATTTTGTTTATGTGATATGTTGCATAAATGTGATAGTTATCTTATTTAAACATGAATGCAGCCACATCTAGAAGATCCTTCTGAAAAACTTCTGTGGAGTTCCATTCTGTTTAGGATCCTGCGCATACTATTAATGATTTCAACCACAATGCAAAGCAGGATCAGTATCTCGCCATGTTTTAGAGAAAGCACTAAGGAAAACTTGCCCAACTCCTTAGAAATTACATCTATGCGAGTCACTGTAGTAGCCTTCTTTATACCTGCACAAAAACCATACTAAGCATACTAACCCCACCTTCTGGACATGAAATTATCAGTTTATACAACCCAAGTTCCATGTTTATACAAGTTAACTATCATGTTAATACAGGATATCACATTTAATCAAGATAAGTATGACGTTATAACGTAATGGTGCTCGAATTTTTTTTTTCCTCCATGATAGCAACGTGCTTCTGTAGATTGACATCTAGTGTGAAGACTGAAAATGGACAACAACCGTCTTCTTGCTGTTCCGTCCTGGCATTTTAAAGCCCGCAGAAACACTACAACAAGCTACGACTGCAATCAATGTTGGAAAAATTATTAGTTTTAAGAAGGAAGGCTGGAAATGAGGAAAAAGCAAGTTAAGAGCATGGCTCAAAAGCAAGTAAAGTATTTTTATTCCAGCCTGTGATGGACCGAGCAGTCAAGGAACAGTCAGGCACAGGTTTAAAGTCCAAAATAATTGTTTTTTTATTTAACCCAAACAAAACTTGGGTAAATAATAGAAAAAATGACAAAATTCAGGCCCATAAAAGAGGTCAAAGTAACAAACATCAACTCAGACTAACTCAAACAAACAGACCTCCCAAACAAAGACGCAAGGGGAAACTTAAATACTGGCTGATCAGGCCACATACAAAACACAAAGGGGAAAATACACAAAAACTAACAGAAAAATCCCATTCCCCCCCTCTGAATGATGAGTAGTGGTATGAACCAATTTTCAGTCTCAGCTGGCTTACTCCACCCCTTCTCCACCTCTCTGATCTCCTGAAGGATTGGAGCAGCCAACACTGAGAAAACTCAGAAAACAAACAAAGGTTAAATCAAGCAAAACACAACAATGTATACTAAAATGTGCGCACTTATTCTAGAATACAATGTGATGTGTTGCCTTCTAAACAAAACCAGTTATTCTGCAAATTAAATCCTAGATTTAAAGAAACCCAAATATAAGTGAGGTGAACCTGATCGTGGTGAAAGTGAATGTGTTGCATGTGGTGAGAGTGAATGTTACCACATTTGTGTGGCTGTTACTGCAGCCATCACACAGCCGAAATTCCTATCACATACTAAAACTAAGCAAAAAAGAAGATGAAGCTTAATGCAAGTCATGAATAGATGGGAAGACAGCCAAATGCACTATAAATCTTCATGAAAATTTTACAAAGGAAACTAAATCTCTGTGAGGAAAATACTGAAGCCAAGGTTGTTGGCTTTATCTTGTAAGCCACTTTGAATAAAAATGTCTGCTTTGACTGTTGTAGGGCTGCCTTAATTTTGCAAATAAACAAAACAAATTCATAAAGTAGGTGTATTGAAAATTGAAAGTTGTGATTTGATCCTGGCTTCCTCTACCACCTGACGATGTGACCTAAGTTGCCTACCGACCTGAGACTGGCAAAATAACAGTTTGAATGTTAAATGGCGTGAAAAATTCTGTCCATTTAATATTTCAGGTTGAGTTCATGGAATATATATCATTTTTTTATCTTATATAAAATGAGAAAGCTATATCTTATCTAACCAAAGAACACATATTCAGTAATCCTTTCTGAACAAGAAAACAAAATCACACCTAAATAAAAAAATAAAAATTAGCTGCAGGAATAATCAAAATCTTTATCTCCGCAGTAAATGATTGCTTGCACAAACAAGGAGATCTGAAAATAACACTATTTTAGCAGGTGTGGTATGTAAATAGAGCCTAATTAGGGCAAGACACTGGAAGATTGATGCAAAGACTGCAGTGAGAGATTCAGCCACCTGCTTGTTTCCTCGCCAATTTCCATCTGCAGTCCTTCACGGCATCCCCACAGCTCCAATCACAGTCAAGGTTAACATATTCATTTCTAATGAAAAATTAGAAAGCCAACATCACCTCAAAATATGTTTTAAACTGCTGTGTCATTTTCTGTTAAATTGGCTTAAAAATCAAATGTTTGACCTCTGCGGGCCTTCTGGAGCAGAGCAACTGAATTGTACAATAAAATGAGAAATTTCACCAAAGGATAAGATACACATGTGACAGACTGGCGACCTGTCCAGAGTGAACCCCGCCTCTCGCCCGGAACGTTAGCTGGAGATAGGCACCAGCAACCCTCCCAACCCCACCAAGGGACAAGGGTGTCAAGAAAATGGATGGATGGATGGATAAGATACACACACATATATAAAAAGGAAAAAAAACACAATCTTGATTGTTGGTAATTGCAACCTAGTGCTGCTGCAAGCGATGAGAGCAGAAATTGCAGGCCTTAAATATCCTGAGCTTTAGAAAAAATGACTGAATCAATAAACAAGTAAGTTGAAAATAAAAATTTCTGTAGCACGAGCCTGGTGTCACAATTGTGACATACCGTCATAAATTAAACTTTTGCTAGCATGAGCATCCTCACAGGTGATGGCAGCCCGGCTATCATTTCAGGGTATAGAGAGCCTGTGATACATATGGTGAAAATTAAACTGCCACTCACTTAATGTCGAGCAATTCATAGTCCCATATTTTATGAATGACAACAACTGACTGCTGCAAGAGCATTTAAAGTGATTTGGTAGCTCTTGAGTAATGAGAGAAGTTTTTAAATGATGTAGTGTTATAAATTTGAAGTATTGGAAAGTCTTTAACGTGATGCTAGAAAAATTCAAAACAAAATTTTCCCATAATGCAATCCCAACGCAAGTAAAAAGAAAAGTGTAATTGAATTGACATCACATCACCCTTTAAAAGTTAATAAAATTTAGAGATGATGGTTCCATTCCGTGTTGCCAAATGTTTTGAGGTCATGTCAGAAATAAATTGTTTTGAGTCTACACTTAAATCCTTAAGACAGTAACAATAAATTTAATCTACAAAGGACAAGGACATTAAGACGTAAAAAAAAATAAATAAATAATAATTCTCATTCCAATAGCTTTTGATATTTAACAATCGCTTATGCATTAATGTGTTAAGTGGTCATTAATGTATGAATAAATCAAACCCAGCACTTTAATATTTTATTCACAAAATGTATTTTTTTCTCTATCTTTTCACACCTAAGAAGAATTGACCAACTAACCAAACGGTCTTCTTTTAGAACTGTGCCAGGAAGCCAGATCACCCGCAGAGAACCTGCAAATAGGAAATTAACTTTTGATATTTCATTTTTTATGCACTGTTGAGAAAAGAGACATTTTCTACCTAATGCTTGTCGCTATCTCTCAAAGTCCATTAATGTCGTGTAAAACTGAAACCACAAAGACAACAGTCACTGTTCAACTTCACAGTCAACCAGAATTTATTCAAACAATCAAATGCTTAAAATCACACCAACAGCTCAACATGGTCATCAGATACCAAAGCCAAAAAGGAAGCATTAATTACCTTAGAAAAAAAATGCAAAATACCTTCAGAGACCACCGTGTATGCCAGTTAAGACAGTTCCCCCCAGTGATCTGACTAGCTGTTTCAGCTCAATTACTTTTATATCAAGGTGGGTTCTTTACTGACTGATGCGTTTTGACGCACTGTTTAGTGGTGGTCTCTTGCGTACAAACAGCACCACATCATTACGTGCTGCCTGTATGCCAGACTAACGGAAAATATTAGCAAACATTTTATCCCATAAACTTTCTTTTTCTTTTTGGCAGTGAAAGTTTACATCGTTTGACACGTCAGGACAGTTATTTGTTGTACTATTCACATTGATTTCTCCAGCCTAAAAATTGGTGCTTATTTTGTTTTCTGCGACATTCTCATAATCTTTTAATGACTTTGGCTTCTCTCCAAAACCACCTTGGTCATATTTGACAGGAGACTTGTGAGCAACCATCATATTTGCTGTGCTTTCAGAGTTGCCATTTGTATACTTCTTGAGATTGATTCAAGTTATTGAACAGTAGTATTCTGAATTATCCAACGTGATCTAAACAGTTTCTAAGGAAACCCAGCAGATTGCATTGAGTCAATAACATTCCGCATTCACGTTCAGCATTCACCCCGTCCGGGTCATTTTTTCTTTGGGAACAGCAGAAAAAAATTTCCCTAAGACTGTGCTCTCATCCTGATTCATCTTGTATGAACAAGATTATGTAGCAACTGGGACAAAACACGACAAGGCGAGTTATGTGTTACATGAACTCGCTGGGTTTCTGAGGCAAGATCTTGCTATGGAACGATCTGAATATATATTTGTTTGAATTGCATTAAAATTACTGTTTGATTATGTCCATGATTTCTTTTTCCGTTCATTTTATATCTGCCATGATTCCCTTCTCGAGCTCAGCATCCATCGGCTTCTAAACAAAAGCAGAAATGAAGCAAGTTTCTTCATTATCTAGCAGAATTTCTTAACTCTCTGGATCATCTGTGTCCGTGACGTCGATTATCACTGCTGTTGATTTTTGCTCATTTTTACCCTGTTAATACAATAAAAATCCATATTTATAATCGGGTTTGTGAGTTTACATGTTGTCATCTAAAAACGAGAAAAAAAAAAAATCCAAACCAATGCTAAATATAAAATAAAAATAGCAACATGCTTTACTACTTACTCTTCTTCAAATTCATACATCAGGAAAGGATAATTCTCCACACAACGCATCAACTGATGTCAACGTGAACATCGGTTGATGTGTATATTTGCCATGTGCAAGAATATACATGGCAGTGTAAATACACAGGAGGGTCTCGTCACTAATGCCCATCATTAGTGTACATGCTGCTCACATCCGTCCAAAGCTGTGCAAGGAAGGAAGCCTGTGCAAGCATTTACACAATTTAGATCAACAGTGCAAATGGCACTAGGAACTTAATTTTCTTTTCCTGCAGATTATCTGTTTTTATAAAAATTGACAACTGCAGCTTTGACCAAATATACATAAAACAAATCATACTTGTTTCAGCTGCATGTTACATATTGGCACATCTGTCTTTCCCGACCTCACCATCCTAACAGGAGCAAACTGAAAAATACTCTGAGTTCAAATATTGTTCTCTAATGGGGCCTTTTGCTATTCTGTAGTTAGTTTAGATCTACAGTTATAGCAACTTCAGTCCTCTTGGGAAAATTATAAAAAAAAATACAAATTCTTACCTCAACCATCTCTCCTTCCACACTTAGGAGCCCCTTTGCAAGTGCAGTCAATTCTGGAGGGTTTAGCAGGGCCTCTGCTTTTTGTAGGATGTTGCCTGTAATGGCCTCTGTTGGCTCTTTGTGAAATTATTTGTTCAATTTAACATTTAACATGTTTAACATTTAATGTTGGGTCTGTTCCTCTAAGGGCGTAACCCCTCACAAGCCCTCCGATATGTTTGTGGTGAATTTTTTGAAGATTGTCATTTTTGTAAGTGATGTGCTGTGGCTTCTTATTATTATTTGTTGTTTTTTTTTATATATAATTTCCCTGGCCTCAAAATTGGTGCACAATTATTCATTAGAATGTTTTGTAAGTAAGAGACTCCATCAGCATGCATAGGAATAATTTTTCTTTACGTGCTCGTATAGTATGAATCAATATATTTAACAGTTCATGACACTGCAGCTCCTTGTAAGACATCGCTGAGATTCAAAGAACTGTTTGGATCTGAATTTATGCTTTGAGATACAAGCATTTATAACCTCAGAGCTTTAAAGTTCTATGAGGTAGATAAGGTAATCTGTAGCCCCTTTTGCACTGCACAGATGGACCTGGGTAGATCCTCGTTTTTGCATTAGTACTTTCAGCCCGGTACCACACTGATCCCTGGAACCCCTAGAGCTGTGGTTCTAATGGACCTTATCAAGCTCCCCCCAGAAACGCCCCTCGAAAGTGTCATGTGACTGCTTGTCTCACATTATCTGCATAGCCCTATGTCTAAATACTGTATTTTTCGTTCTCTGCAGAGTATTTCTTAGTCGATTAGTGTAGCATTTCTGCCGGATTTTCACAAAATATCAGCCACGACAATGGAGAGGGAAAGCAACAAGTTCATGTCATCTTTTTTGGACGACTGCACATGGTGTTTTAGCCATGCGATGCCTCCAACATTGTGCGCGTCACAGCAAAAAGCTAGCGGTTGATGAGAAAAACAGTAGATCCTCACACCCTCAGCATAAATATAGCTGTGGACAAGATCACTGACGCCTATTGTTGTTGCAAGGCTGGGTAAATCGGGTATTCATGGTTTTGAGGGGTCGAATGTGCCTAGGACTTATACACGGTACTCGGTGCTAGCGTGGCTAACACGATTAGCATGGCTAACATGATTACAGTTTAGTAAAAAGCCTTTTGAGGTGAAATAAAATCTTTAATGTGTGTCAGATACGGTACACATTGCATATTGATCTGTTCAGCTAACGTAAGGCTGTAACAGACAGGCTTCAAGGTGTAGAAGTTGTATCGGTACTGCCATTATGCTGTACTTGGCTAAAAGGTTTTCATAATGGATGTGTTTATTATTGACTATTTTTTTTAATTCACTAAACCCGAAGCAAGCAAAGCAACAATACTTATGCCAGCAGACAATCCTTTGTTCTTCAAATGCGGTTGTGAACAAGCTTTGATCAAAGCAAGGCTTTCCGTTTCAGATTTTGGAAATCTGTGAATTTTAGTTCCACAAATACGATCAGGATATCTTACATTGCCTGTACAGATACCACACTGACAGAGAACCATTCTTTTTGAGTCCTGACTCAAAAACTTTCTGTTGGTCTAGTAGTCTGGTAATGTATATTAGCTTGAGTTTGTGAGACAGTAATCCATTGATAGCTGCGCTGTGACGTAAAATGGGCATTAGCCAATGAAAAGGCCCGACTGGGGTAAGGTCCATCTGCGGCCAGACCGGGCCAGTTTGGAGTTAGCAGTTGATTGGTTCATTGGCTGTGGGGGCGGAACAAAGACCAGAATCAGAGGAGCACTAGACTTTCTCGATGGCTGTCATTTCAAAATGCTGCATCAATAAATTCCCGTCATAATCTAATCTTACCCTACACTGTAACAACAACCGCCTCTTAAGCCAAAGATTTTAATGAAAAAGGTAAATAACTTTTCTCCAATTGAACCAATCAGAAGTCAGCTAGTCTGTGGAGGGGATTTCCGCATCTGGTGTTGCTCCAGCCAGGAAATCCCACGAGTCTGCGAGACATTCAGATTAGATTTTTTTTTGTTAAATGTAAAGCTGAGGTAAACGTTTCCCTCAGCTTCTACACTCATGAGCGCATACAGAAAAAATGAAGCGGGAGACCCAAGAAGAAAACTGTTCTGCGGTTGCTGTGGAGATTGCCTCAGTAACTTTAGCAACAAGTCGATTCACGTGATGTATCCTGCTCAATGCAAAACGACCAGTGAAAATACGGATCTGTCCTTTTTGGTTTGGGAGTGATAACCTTTAATTTTTACTGTTAAAAACAATTTATAAACACACAATATGATTTATTTTGCTATTGACAGGCCTCCATTTTTTCTATTTCTATGAACAACAACAAATAAACTATCAAGGGCCCCCTCCATCAGTCAGGGGCCCTTGGAATTGTCCTAACTTTTCCCTCCTATATAAACTAAGACTATAGTTTTAGATTAAATTCCAGTTCACCTCTTTCCCCTACCTCCATTGTTTAACTTCCTACAGTATTGTATTGTAAACAGTATTCAACAGTTTGCAATACTGTTGAATTCTTGAGTACATCATAGTAAGTGTTACAGTTTACCATAGCTACACGCAAAGCAGGACAGGTGATGCTTCTCTGTGTCCATGCACGTGCTTTTGTATAGCAGATTTCAAACAAAGGGAGTGTGTGTGTCAAAAGGGATTTGATGAAATTGTTAAAAGTAATGTACTGGTGCTCGTGTATTAGACTAAATAACAGAAATCATATGTCTCGAGGAACAACGATGGAAGGCAATAGTTGCTAAAGTGCCCTCTTACTTTCTTCTTCAGCCCACTTGAAATATATAAAAGTCCCTTTCAGATGCAAATGTAGAACGATTGAAAGCGAGGTCAACTTGTTCAGACTGTGTTTTATCCTCTGCAACCAAATGATTAAAGATGCAGTGCAAAACCTTCTTTGCTCCTACCACTTTACAACTAGTGAAAGACCAAAGGGAGCACAGCAAGAAAGGAATAGGTTGCATGTGGTATTAAAAGAAATTTAAGGTCTGTGCTTCAGGTCAATCTGTGGTTGGGTGCATCCTGAAAATTGATGAATGTCTAACTATTGTTTTGGTATAAAACAAAATTTTCACACATGGCAACTGGAAATAATGTTCTAAATCATGCTGATCAGGTGTCATAATCTGTCATATGGTATGTTTTGGAGCCAAATGGGGCAATATGAAGCTCAAAATGTCTGGTTTAACTTTAGAAGTGAGAGTTGGAGAGGAGAAAGAAGAGTTAAAAAGAAGAAGGCCTGTGAGGTCCTACAGGTTCTGACACTAGAAAATGGTTTTAGATAAAGTAGTAAGACATGATTTACTTTTGGAGTCTTGTTTTGTCACTTTTCAATCAAACCAGATTGGGTTGGAGGAATGGTTCAGCACTTAAACCTCAAGGTTGTCTCACTGATAATTTGAATCTGACACAGGCGTTCACTGTTTGATGGTTCAACTATTTTGTTTGACTTTTAACATCAGAGAGAGAGAGACCATTAAATTCAAAATCAGATTATCCCTTGCTGAGGGAGCTACAGTCCAAAGTCTTCTCACATGGATCAAAAAGCATATGTGCATTCATTTCAACCCTTGGATATTAAGTGTTCATAGTAAAAAAAAACATTGACATGTATTCAGATTCATCTAAATAAAACGGAGCCATCTCAGCGGTTTTAGGGTCATACACTTTACATGTTCTGACAGCCTGTGGAGTAAGTAATCGTTTCCTTTGTGAAAGTCACTAAATGTGAAAAAGATGGATTTCTAAAGAGGTATAGCACTATGTGTACAACAACCTGAAACACTTCCACAGGGAAATGATGATCATTTGGGATTTACAAAAGACGTAAACGAGTTAGATAGAGCAAAGTTGCCCAGTAATTGTAGTTATTGTCTAAATTGTTTCATGTTAGATCACTACCATTTGAACCATTTACCATTGAGGATTCATTGTTGAAAATACCTTACAGAAAGTCTGACACTATTTTTACCCATTTCAGATTTAGAGGCTTTTTAGCCTGTACTTTGGGTGTACTCTACTGCTCAAGAGAAAAATAAGTGGCTTAACTTTGCTGTTCTTCAGTGTGTAGGGTCTGGTTGAACACTGGAGTAAATCACTAGTGACCACCATATTAAACTGAACCCAAGTATGCACTCAGAAAACATTTATTCTATACAGTGGAAAATGCTTACGTGCAGCCTCACTGCTTCCATATGATTTAAGGAGGAAATGGGCAGCTAGGAGCTACTAATTAAATACAAGTGTGACCACCTCTATGAGAGCGGAAATATTGGCAACTTGCCTGTCTGGAGCATATAGTTCTCAGTTAGCATGCATGCAAAAGCCGATTAGAAAAGGACTAAACAAATACATTATTTCTTGTTTGGAAGGGTGGCCAGAAGAAAACTTCCTTGAAAGATTATAGTGGCACATAATGCATGTTAAGTTTTAAGAGCTTGTATGCAAAGTTGTTTGACCATACTTGTGGTTCACTCAAAGAAAAGACAGGGAGATGTGTCTGAAGAAAACACTGCATATCAATTGTCAAGGACAGTGGTGATGATGACTTGTTGCAGAGCCAACCATAACAACGCCTGTATGCTAACATATTCTGTAGTCAGATAGAAAGAAGGCAGTGTCTCCAAAAACAAATGCCTTTTTTTTGGAGAGATGGTGGAAATTGGATCATGCAAGAGAGCAATGATCTCAAAAACATCAACCAAAAATGTTTTAAACTGGAAAGAAAAAAACAATAGTCAATTGACTGAAACAATGCTGGATCGTTCAGTGAGTTGTTGAAAAAGAATCCTCTAAGACTTTTAACAAACTGGTTGTTAAAAATAGAAGGAGAAAGTCCCGTGCCTCTGCCGACTTGCTCGTTCGTGCAGGACAAGCAGCCATCATGTCTGATGTAAATGAAGCATGACATCAGGCCAGGTTGCTTTTTTCATTGCTCCATGATCCACGTCTGGTGCTCATGTGCTCATTGTTGCCTCATAAACAACAGACTGTTATGTATTTTTTTGTCTGCTGATGCAACACCTTCTTCAACTATTTTAGCCAGAGTAGCTGGTCTGTTGAATCGGATCCTGGGCCATTTTTTCAGAACAAAGAGCCCTCCGTTCGTTATTCCTTGTTGGTTTGTTACTGATGTTCACGATCCAAAAGTAAAAGATATATTCTGAGATCCTGATTCCCCCTCCCATAAATCACTGAGAAGGCTCCTTTCCTCCGTGGATGCATCAGCTTACTGTTATTGCCTTGTTTTACCTCTACATTATGCTCCACAGCCTGCTCCAACATGCAAAACCCACCCACATTCCCTTTTGATCAAAACCACTCAAGACTAATTAAGGCGCAATTTATTTTAAATAGGTGTGATTAGCATACTGATTAGCATTTTGTCTGAGGAATTTAATTCTAAAAAAAAGAGAAAAAAATACACCTGGTCATTTTGTAAGTGAGACCACTTGAAATACTGGAAAATTGGCTGACTAATGAATCTGCGCAGCAATTAGGAGCTTCCACATCCACAAAAAATTAGATTCAATTTAGATGTGATGGAGGCCTGCTTTCATGTATCGTGCATGTTTTTTTTGGAATGTCTGTCACTCTACACACTCTACTTTTTTTATTGACTTTTTTTGCCATTCAGTTGAACAAAAATTACTTCCTTTCAAACTTGTAAAGATTTAGATATTTAGACCAATGTTTTGGGCGTATTAGCAGTAAAAGTCATTTTATTTTAAATGACTTCTCCACAGCTATTGTTCTCCTGGCATATGAACAAATGTACATTTCTTCTATTATTTATTTATCTACGTTGCAGTAGCTTAATTTCACAATGAACACTTTTGAAAAGACAATACAAGTAAACACCAGGTGGTTTTTGAATGAAGGTGTTTATTTTTAAGGAAGAAAAAAAAAACTCTACATGGTCCTGTGTGGAAAAAGTGATTGCCTTCTAGCAGTAGCAACTGCAATCAAGTGTTTATGATAACTTGCAATGAGTATTTTCCAGCGCCGTGGGGGAATTTTGGCCACTCGTTTTTGCAGAGTTGTTCTAACTCATCCATGAGTATTTTTTTTAACGGCATCTCATTCGGTCTTTGACAAGGCCACTCCAAAGTTGTCTTTTTTTCTCTGAGGTCAAAATAATTAATAGTTTCATCAAGTCTTCCAAGTCCAGAAGCAGCAAAAACAATCCCAGACCCGCACTTAAACCCATCCCTGGCCTTGATTGGTTTCTAATTTGCACTGGGAGAAGGCAGAGGAGCTCCATTTTGTTCAGATTATCTTTCTCATACCACACTAGAATACAATAAATATGTATTGTTAAATATTTTATAAAAGTTAACTACTGCAGTTTTAAAAATAATAACATCATAATTTGAGTGGAGATTTATAATTTCGAATGAAATCTCTATCCATGAACATGCTTCAAACAAAACAGTGTTTTTTTCTGTGTTTCAGCTAATTCATGACACTGTTTTGTCCTTAGATTCTCTTTTCTTTAATTCCTTAAGATTGATTGTTTGTCTTAACTAAACTGTGGAGCCATTCTTGAAATTGAAGAGTACCATGTATTTGTGCACATCTTTTAATAGAATTTTAAAATGGAAAATTTGGCACAGTGTGATTTGAATTATGCACCATGTTACATGTGAATGATGTCCTCTATAATATCCCAATGGTCAAGATGAACTCTTTTTGTCAGAAGCAGCTCAATTAACCATTTGTTTGACTTTGTTGTAATGTTAAAAAAATGGCACTTCTTAGCACTTTCAACCAGAATTTATTCTCAAAGATAATAATAACAAAGTGTTAATTTTAGTGCTTTTTACAAATTTATTCCGTGGAAAATACTGAAAGGTTGTAGTTTTAATCAAGCAAATCCTTATCGTAGTGTTTTAAGGCCACCAGCAGGTCAACACATTGCTGAGAGATTTATTTAAGAGCATCGTTCATCAAACAGAAGCTGATGATGGCTACGGCCCCTGTAGTGACCCCGACTCTAAACCATTCACAATGTTGGCTTGCAGAGAGAAATTTCTCTTTCTTTGAACGTCATGTAAGATTAACATGACAACTACACATCTCAATGTATCTTTTTTCTGGGGGGGGGGGATTTTAAGTGATTCATCGACACAAAATGACATTTGTACATCTGGAAAGAAAACATACATTTTTTCTTTTTAACTTTCTTATTAGTAGAAATTGAAAAGTTGTGCATACATTTCTTTCCACCACCCTTTACTCTGATAGGTAAAGTAACATTTTGTTCAATAAATTTGCTTTCAGCAGTCATGTATGTAGTAAATAGAGTCCACAAAATGACCGTTTACTGGTCCAGAGCCGTCTTCTAAGATGAGTCAGGATCAGGAAATGTGTACCACACCTTTAAGGCATTTACTCATAAAAATGATAAAAATCTTGTTCCCTTTTCCTTCCGCTTTACAGTAAAGCTCGATCACATAAGAATCCCAGTGATGTTGCGACGTGAACAAAATATGCAAAAGCTAAAACGTTATGAACACAACGCACTGTGATGCTACTTCTCAGCTGATTGTCAGTCACCCTTTCGCAGGAGCTAAGGGTACTGTGAACTTTGATAATGTGGCTCATGAGTAGTCAAAGAACGGAAAGACCATTTGTCTTCAAAACAGTCCTTTTCCTCAGTTACACAGCAGGATGTGTAATGAAGACGGTGCAGGAGTGAATATTCTGTATCATTCCCTCATCTATGTGACTTGGTGGTAATGAGATTTTGGGGGGCTCATGTCATTCCCTGTCCCCAGCATGTGTCTGTCAGTAGCTCCGAGGAGCCAGTAATGAGAAATCAGTGGTGTTGCTAAGGAGCGGTGATTAAAGCCCCAAAGAAGCACTGAAGCACAAACATAAACATTCAGTGCAGAAAGCTTTCTTACAATTACATGATATCCAAGGAGGATGTATACTTCCCGCCACCTCTATCTGCAACATAATGTCTCATATTTACTGAAATGACTCTGGAAATCATTTGATGGGTTTGAAATATGAGCTGAAATTGAAGCAGGGTAGCAGGGAGGAACAGGAGATTTGTGACGGAAGGGAACCATAAAGGACGCATTCTGAGGGTGCAATCCTGGGGAACGGATTGTCTTTATTGTCTACCAGTGGTGAGAAAAATATCTTTCTTCACAATGCGACTTACCGTCTATCAGTGAAAATAGGGTAGAAAATTGGCATATTGCTTCTGACAAAAAAAGAGTTCATCTTGACCATTAGGATATTATGGAGGACACCATTCACATGTAACATGGTGCATAATTCAAATCACACTGTGCCAAATTTTCCATTTTAAAATTCTATTAAATAGGTAAGTTGATAGTTAAAAAGAAAGATCAGAAAAAAAACCCATCAAAATTCATCCCCAATTTCAATTTGGGTTACATGAATTATTCAGATCTACCACATCATTTTTTTTCTCATTTTCTTTGTTCTTTTTAACATTTTTGTCGGTTCCCACATATTTTGCCAGAATTGTGGCAGTGAATGGCCAGTTATTCCCTAGTACACCAGATGAACTAAGGCCAATTGAGAGAACCCAATTAGCCAGGAATATGTGAGAACGCTGGCGAGACTCCATGCACACACACACGGAAAAAAAGGAGAAAGAGCCTGACTGGGATCAGAATTAAAGACGTTCTTGCTTCCACTCAACAGTATGACCAATTGTGCCACCGTCAAATCCTCCAAAAGTACATTTTAGGGATTAATAAGAGTTATAAAAATTATTCCAGTACTTGTTTGCATTCAATTTAGGTAAAATCTTGTGATTGTAATTGGCCTACGAAATTTATTTTAAGACAAAGTAAGTAGTATACTTGTTTGGTCCAATATGTTCTCTTAAACAAAATTCTACCAATCTGCCACACAAGAGTAGTTTATTTTATGTATGACCAAATCTGAGCACAAAATAATACTTTCAATAATGATTTTTTTTTCATATCTTAAATGAGAACTTTCCTTAAATTTGGATAATATATCGCTTTTGTTTTCAAATTGTAAAAGCTGTGACTTCATTAACAATTTAGCATAATAACTGTTTATTCTGTACTGATGTAAACAATTAGAAAAGGACTGAAAAAAGTTCAAACATAATTATTAGAAATTGACAGTATTTTTTATTAAAACTAATAGATTTCTAAAGGTATATTGTATATGTTTAATTTGGCATGGGAAGCAGTGTACAAAATTTTAATTTAACTACACTCACAAGGGTTTTTTTTAACTTCCAATAGGTTTCCCACATTTGCCCAGTTTTAGCCTTCCTATGCTTCAACTAACAAACCGAATAATTACAAAATGACCATCGATCGCCCTTCATTGTAAGCTCCTTACTTTATGCCAGTAGTCTCAAACTTTAGTCTCCAAGGGCCAGTGTCCTGCAACTTTAAGATATATCTCTACTTTAGCACACCTGGCTCCAATATTTGATCATTAGCAGAGCTCAGTAGAGCTCGACTGCATGCTACAGAGGCAGTTTTGCCATTAATTCAAGCGTGTAGGACAAGGGACACATATAAAAGTTGCAGGACTCTGGGGCCTTGGGAATTGCAGTTTGAGACTGCTTTACGGCAAGAGGAGACAGGAGAATGGCCGAACCACAGTTACACAAAAGGAAGTGTGAGCAGATGAGAAAAGAAGTTTAAGTGAGGACAGTGTTAAGTTAAAAATCGATATTGTTGGAATTACTTAGAAAAAACTCAAAGCAAGGAGATTAATTTCTTTGGGTTGAGTTGGATAAACCTCATTATCTGGTTCAAGTTTGATTTTGTTTTAAATAGTTTTAATCGTGAATTTAGTTTAACTTAGTTTTAAGTGATTAGCCAACTTTTTTGGTGGAACACCTCTGCAATATTTCTAAACTAAAAGAAGTTCTAATGTAAGACAGCGTGTGAATAAAAAGGGTTTGCTCAAGGAATCGGATCAACACAAACCCTAGTGTAAGCTGCAAATGGCCTTAGATCTCTGCTGCTCCTTTTGATTATAAAGCAGAGGCTAAAACATGTAGACTCAGCTTTCAGAAGAGCTAATAAGTAGTTTGTGTGTGACTTGTACGAGCAACATTGTCAAAGAGCATTTGGATGAATTTTCACTGTTGTGGGTTTCACCAAACTGTCTTCCATAACAGAGCTCAGTTAACACAGTTGATGAAAGAGGAAGCATATTTCAGTTACAGATTCGTTTTTTTTTTTTTTTTAGTTTATACTTGGAAAAGCATAGTTGCAAAATTCTGTCATCGGAGGTCATTAAATGTTTCTGGTCTTTTAACAACAAAACATTGGAAGAGAAGAGAGAAATAGTTTGTGATGTTGCCGTTCCAGAATCAACATTTTTACTCTATCCAATGCTAGAAAAGGAAACGGAAGGTCAGACATATCGGCTGGGGTCACTTTAGATATCAAGCACAAATGTTGTTACATGAGCGGGGAAAAATAACGTTTTCCTGGCACTTTCTCTCTGACTAAAATTATTTAGCTGTGATGAGCGCTCATCACATTTGGCTAAATATGCCATAAATCCTCCAGACAAGCTGTAATGGCCTCATGTGCCCTTGCTGTCAGGTTTACTTTAGACTGGTGGAATGCCAAAGCTTTATTACCCTAAATGTTTTGTGGCAGGCGGACTCCCTTATCTAAACAGCATGGCCCAAACCACAACAGGAAGCCACAACTGTCATCCAAGGAAAATTATGACCACTCCAAATCATTCATGGTTGAACTTAATTTCTTCACCTGCCAAATTCAATATTATAAAGACAGGCCATTTAGCCCGCTCGGTCAGGTGTTTGAGGCCAAAAGAACGCACTCGAGGGGAGCAAGCTCTCTGGACCCAGTTGATGTGTTGGAGCATAAAAACATCTGACGTGATCTGGATGAAACCAATAGATGAGTAATATCTACATAGATCGGGATTTAGCCAATTTAGCATGGTGAGCAGTGTGCCGAGCCGCGAACTCATTTAGCCCATTTGAGCTGATGTCAGGTTTTATTAGCTCTGCTTTTGCTATAGGTTGCACATAATGGCATGACCATATGTGGATCCTTAAGCTGGCATAAAGGTAGGTGATTTAATTAAAGGAGGGCCCTCAGGGGTGCTACTCAGACTGATTTCATGCCGCAGGGCGGACTTGTCCCGAATCCTCAATGTAGCGCAGCAGCCATGTTCCAATTGTTAGAGCAAATTTGTTTTAATCGTTGCATCTCCCCCCCCACTCACAGTGGTTTGTGTCAGATGAGGTAAAGCATTTATCCGATCTCCCCTTTTTCGTCCTGCTCAGTCTCTCTGTTTATAAGCACAGATTCTGACTAAGATCGAGCGCATTAGTGTAGATAAATGACACACCCCTAATATGTCAAAGGTTAGCACCCTCCCAAACACCCCCATTACAATGAATAATTTGGACAAGAAAAAAATTGCGATGTCACAAGCTTCCAGCCTGCGTTCTATTCAGTTTTGACAGGGCATTTCCACAATCTATTCAGCAGTCAATTTGCCTCCCCGGCTCTGATTATGAGGACTGCTACAGCAGCGGGGTTTGATAGCTGCTATAATACTGCCAGACAGCCCAATTTTTCCCATCACTTCTTCCCCATGCCATTCACACACACACACTCACGCACACACACTCCTGCACACGCACAGTCCAGCTCTGGAGACATAAGCTAAAACTAACTGCTATGATAGTCCATTGAGTCGATAGCAGATTGAGGAGAAAGAAAAAATAAATCACTTCCCCACATTTATATTTGGGCTATCACAAGAAATCAAAAATGCCTTCCACTTCCTTTAATAACAACTCGAGGATTGAAGATGTAGTCGGCCATGACAGTTGAACAAATTAAAAGTTCTCAATGGTGCACAAAGAATGCGCAGTGGACATTGTCAGCATTTCCTTGGGCTTCTTGTTTTTGGTTCGTCCCATCTCTATATGACTTCCCATCAGTAATTCGTCTGCATTGCTGGCAAAGGACTGATTGTAATAACGCCTCCATTGAATAGCACAATCAGCTCTCAAGTCTCCTGTGATTTTCCTCTGGGGTTGCTCAATCTGTCTTCACAAAATAGTGGAGAAAAACGGGATTTCTCTCTGGTGAGCTTGTGTCTTGCATAAAAACTCATTGTTTCTTATCTAATTGAGCAAATATGCATAGTGGTTAATATTTTATACGAAGTCTTGTAAAGAAAAAGAACTTTCAAATCTCCTAAAGTTTGTCATATTAGGATGTGTGTCACAGACCAACACAAAGTAATGCATCGTTATGAAGTGGAAAAGAAAGACAATACATGCTTGTCATCGTTTCGATATAAATAAAAACATAAGAAACGTGTCACATACCCCTTTTAATTGAATATCTTTTAATAAAAACCTGCGCTAACAACTGTTGTCAGCTAACTATGGGGGTGGGGGAGAACCTGGTTAAGACTCCAAAAGACATTAGTCTAGAAGGAAGTTCACCTTCCTTCTTCCTTCTTCTGGTGTATAAACAATACACCAGAGATACAACAGAATGGTTGGGATCAGTGTTTTGCAACCCTGGTTCCCAAAGAGACACTCAAAGAGGACCAGAACTCAAGTAACTTTTTAGCAAAAAAATCTGTGGCAAGATTTGAAAATTTCTTTCTTTACATCCAATCTCACCAAGATTTAGCTGGACTACGTTGCAGCAAAGGATGGGAAAATAATACCAGTAGTAGAGACAAAAGGTAAATGACCTGTACTTGCTTAGTGCTTTTTATCAAAGTGTTTGACACAATATTCACCCATTCATGCATACATACATTCTGATGGTGGCAAGCAGACTGAACACTCAGCAGCCCTGGGGCTTAAATGACTTTCTGCTGTAACTGCAGCAAACGGTGATTCCACAAAATTTTCTTTCTTTTTTTTTAGAGGGAGAGGAAGGCGAATGAACATACAAAACATTTTTGTAGATCTCTTTTTGCATCTCTTTGTGGTTTGTGTTAGTTTATCCAAATACAAATAAAATGCACTACTAAGTTTATACTAATCTGACACAATGGGGGACGTTTAACCCTCGTAGTCGTAAATGGAGCGTCGGTGATCCAGCCAAATTTGCAGTACCGTAATTCCGCCACACTTTGCGCTATCTGAAAAATTCCAATGGTTTCTGAAAGGGGAGACGTTGGGCTTTCCAGCCAATATCAGTTTATTACGATAATTTCACCCCCGCTGTAGCAGGGAGTAAAATTAATCTGAGGGGCAATCTTAAACTGTAAAAATTGCAAAAATAACTTGCTAGATATTGAAAGCTCCAGTTGTTACGGATAAATTGTCAAATATATTTACTCACAGGAGGTTTAAAGAATGCCGTACAATTAAAAAAAGCAAAAATATCCCGGCAGACATTTTAAATTTAGGACAGAAAGGATTAGGGGGTGTGAATTTTTTTGCAAGGCACTGTGTGCACCATTGATATATCACCATATTTAAGGAAAACCGTTAGACAGTCACACTGCTTAGACGACACTATTTTCATACGAGCCGTAGTGTGCCACATAATTGGAGACAAGTATATTCTTGCAGAATGCAGAATTTTTTATGCTTGTTTTATGGTTTAGTAATAAAACTGTCTGTGAAGTGCCAGCCTGTGCCCTCCTTCCTCGTGAATTGTGGATGTGGGCAAAGGATAAAATGCTACTGCAGCCTTTGCCTGCATGAGAAAGACTCCCCTCTGGACACATGCCACAAAAACAGCAAGGCTTGAAATTGAAAATTGGGATCCATCATCTAACAGCGTCCACAGAGTAGCTCCAAAGTGATGATTGAGAGCTCTGTGCAATACCCAATGGAGTTCTTACATGAAGCATCTGAGGGCTTTGAGGTCTGAAGAATTGAACACTTAGCCTGAGGAAGAACTATTTGCACAGCTATAAAGCTTTTCTTGTTGCTGCTGTTGTCTGTACCTGTGGTGCGTGATTGTAAGCGGTGGAGTAGTGAACGAGCAAATTGAAAATTGTTGTATTTTGCAGTTTGTTTGTTTTTTTCACTTCAGAGAATCTATGTTGCTTTGTTTACCCCAATCTTCAAGTCTGGTTCATAGATTTCTGCTTCAACACTAGCACAATTTTGACTTTTCTTTTAAATGGTACATCAAATCTCAATCTTAGACCGATTGCACATTTTGGAACATTCAAAAAGCAAACCCCTAAAGCAGACTGGAGAGAAGAAAAAAAAGTTCAAATGGTATGTTTTTGTCACTACCAGCAAAACAGAAAAGGGACACATTTGTTTTTGCTTGACCAAGAATTAGATAGGATGTGATAACTTAAGGCCAAAAATAAAAAGTTAACAATCCACTAGCGTCTATAGGACTTAACAGCATCCCTACATTAAGCCTACCTTTTTCCCCAAAGGCATCATATCATGATGAATTCACATAAAAAAAAGAATAGACAGTGATTTAATGGTTTGGTCATAGAGCCAAGAAATAATTGCCGTGTAAAATGTCTTTGTGTTTTATATGAGCCATGTGTAGCCATCAAAAGCCTTTAGGGATCAGGCATTATACCATTGCTTGGACAATTAATTTTTGTTAATGATTTTTGGATTGATTGGCAATGGAAGAGGGTTTGTTCTCAAATGCCAAATCCTGCCCCAGCCATCTGCATGTTGCAGCTGAAATTGAGACTCATCCGATCAGGTGAGTCAACTGTTATTCCACAATTCTGGTGAACTGAAACACTGGTTTCCTTTGTTTCCAAGTCTGTTATTATTGGAATGATTTGGTAACCTCAAAGTTATCACAGCTGGAGGATTTGTCTAATCTTTATTTTATTACATATATTTTAGAGATTTTTTTAAATGTAAATATTTCACAATGTCTTTAGCCATTGTATCTGTCTTGTGCTAACCACAGTAAATGTGCTATATGGATGCAAAACCAGCAGATAGTTCAGTTTAAATAAGTTGCTACGTTTTCATATCCTCTTAGTATTTTGTACTTTCACTTTTTTGCATCGCCGCCATTCAGTCTTGCAGTTGAAAAAGAACTGAAGATAGAATTTTTTTTCCTGTAAGCCATGTTTCAACTGTTATAAATCATTTCATAAATGGGTGCTAATGCTTTGTCTTGCTCATCTTTGTCCTCACTCCTCCAATTTAATGGCACACCAATGCTTTTTTTCTGACTGTAAAAAGTCTGGTTTGCCTGATTAGGTCACAACTTCCCTCACCCTCCTAATAGTAAGGCATCATGTGCAATTTGGAGATGTGCGAGCTTCTCCACAGCTTTGTTGTCCACTGGACAGTTTACATGTTAAGAGAGTTACATGTGTGGCCAGTGTGGAAAGCACTTCATCAAATATTGTGATGATCAACCTACACAGGTGTGAGTGGGTCATACTTAAATGATTAGATCCCTCTAAAACACGGATGTGCTGTCTGCAGTATAGTAGACCATCCTGAAGTTTTGTGCATATTCCAAACAGTCAGATAACTCTTAAACCAAGTCACGGATAGTAGGGAGCACACAGTGTTCTTGATGAGATCGAGAAGACTTCTTCATGACCTTGAAGATTCCATCCTCCAGGGTCGTGTTTCTTACTGTTTGAGGTCTCATTTCGGCGTGAATGGGATATTTGCTAGTACCTTAAGAACAAAATTAACAGACTTTGAACAGGGAAAGTCTTAAATACGCGTCCTCTGGATAACTTGGAATATATTGCCCCTGTATGACACATGCATGTACATCTCAATCCTGTTATTTTTAAACAACCAGGGTTGTTAAATATTTTCTACTTTAGAAAATATTTAAAGTAGAAAATATTTTCTACTTTAATATTTTAGTATGACACATGCATATACATCTCAATCCTGTTATTTTTAAACAACCAGGGTTGTTAAATATTTTCTACTTTAGACAGACAGGATATGCCATGGTTAGAGAATGACTATAACATTCTGTTCTCTTCTTATTTGAGTTCTGCTTGGCTACTGACACACTTTAAATAATGTAGTCCCTACGAGGTGCCCCTTGATTCCGTATAAATTTTTAAAGTTCAATAAATGTTCTTACCCACTGCCCATACTTAATGGAACCCACTGCTATTTTTACCAGTCTTGATTTGGAACAGGGCTGGTACAGTACATACCGTTTCTACGCAAACCTTTGTTCTGTTATTATTGGATAGCATCTTAAGAGTTTTACACGTTTATACACACACACACACACACACACACACAAATAGAAAAAACTAAATAAAAACAAAAACGCAGCATTACACTATGTCATGAGACATTATATGTTTAAAAAATAAGGTGCCTCTTTGTGATTGGTGAACCCAGAAAACGAACAAGTATGGATTCCTGATATGCTATACTGTCCATCAATCCTCTTCTGCCATACTTTTGCCTGTGTAAGCAGGAGTTTACATTGGGGAGTTTGTTTAAGCATAAAGTTTCCTCTGAAGTTACTCTTAGTCTTGTGTTTAGCGTTAAAATTTTAAATAAAATATCTTGTAGATACATTATTGCAGAATTGTATATTTGTATATTCTCTATGCTGTGATCTGGCCACCCCTAGACATTTAGAGATCTGTGCACATCAATGTCCACCTTCATAGTATTTTACCTATGTCAAAAATTGCAATCTGTCAATTTTTTATTTTTTATTTTTAATTTGATCTAAATTTAAAGATTTCAATATCCTGTTATGGTGCACAGAGACAAAAAGTGAACAAACTCCAACAATTCTAACTCATTTATCCATCATTTTTACATCAACCCGTTTAGAAATGTAAATAGGATAAATCAAATACCGTCCTATTAGGAATTAAACAGTAATTTAATGTGAGGAGGGAAAACATTGCTCAGCATCAATGAGATTGTGCATCTTAATGCATTTATGCTTAGTGGCAGAGATGAACTTCAGTTGATCTTTGACATTTTAAATGTTACAGAAAACGTGCCTCAAAAGAGAGAGAAAAAAAATCAAAATGTGAAATAATTATTTACAGGAAAAATGTTCACATGAGACTGTATGCCTGGTCAATCCTCTGACCCTTCCTGTGTAGCACAGACACTCTTTATGATTGGCTTTACAGCTTCTCTCTCCTGCGATTGGTCGGCTGAACAGATGCTAGCGTAGCCTGCGGAAGGTCTGCCTGAGCATCTAAACAAGAAAAGGAAGGGGAAAAAAGAACTTTCAGTTTTAATAATGGGCACAAGGGTAAGTGGCTGATGCTTGAAGCCACGCTTTCCCAAGAACATGACACGGAGGCATACATAATTTGTTCAATTACCTAAAATATCTGAGAAGTGTGGAGGCCTTAACCTGAGGCAGCAGTTACCGCAGTGGCTCGTGATTTGGCCTGATGGTTCATGTGTATCTTTGTCCCTGTGTGACACATTTCTTTAAGGGAAAGAAAATCACATCCGAGCACACAGAATGTATGTACTGAACCTGGATTAAACATTGCGTAAATGTAGGAGTTTCTATGACTGTTTTTCATTGACCAGTTGCATGATGCGTTACTGCTTTCCAAAAGCTGCTATAGTTTGAGGAGAGGCTAAATTCAAATGTCAGTCTACAACACAGAAACGGACAGTATTTTTTTTTCCTTTAGTCCTTTAGACCAAACAAACAAAAATGATTGCATAAAATTAAAATGAGATCTTTTTTTTTTTTCCCTGGTGTCTTTGGTCTTATTGGCTCTCTATGCTTCCTACCCTGAAAACTGCTGGACTAAAAACACCTCAGTCTGGAATATTTTCCAGGGTTGAGTTATCTCAACTCAACCCATCACACCGAGTTAAGTTTTCAGTTGAGTGACTTATGCATACAAAAAAAAATCCCTTTAACTTCCAGTGTTGGATTTCACAAAGACATGCAGCTATTTGTAAAGCAAGACTGAAAAATTATTATTATTTTTGTATATTTATCGAAATAATTCAAGGCCCGGTTGTGTGACAAAACTCTGAACTCAAACTCTGAAGAAGTTTGTCGTGTTTTATGCAGAAATGCTCTGACAGCTTTGCTGATATTTCGATTTAAATAACGTTAACTCATCCGGTTTTTGTATCTGCAGGAGACACGAATACTTTTGAGGTACAGTTATGTGGCGCGATGAGGAAATATGTGCATTTGTACGATTCTTTGCTGAATAGCTACTAAAATAATAAGAATTTTTTTGTTCATTATCCCTCCACCACTCTCGCTTGGAAGTAATTTTCCGCTTGCGGAAGCTATGTGGTTATCCTTTTTGTAAGGCCAGATGTATTTGTTTCTGCATTGCTTTGACAATGTGCAGAAGTGCAAAGGCACTGTGAGTTGAACAAGAGAGCACATCTTCGCAAGGCCCAGAAGACGGATCGAGGGTGTCCCAAAAGGATCATGCTTATAGTCACATCCTCTCAAGGGTTCACACCCACGCATGCACGCGAACGGATTTTGTGTTTCAGTGCTTTCTAAGAATCATGGGCTTACGGTTTTGTTTGAAAGAACAATAACAAAGTCTGCTTTTGCTCAAACTCCTCTTCCTTGCAATCTTTGTATTTTATTCCAAGCAGAACCCCATCTGACACTGTGTATGATATGGTAACAGTTTGTGAATGAGCAAAAAAAAATACCCATGAAGAGTGTTTCTCCAGTGACTCAGCAAAGAGTCACACATAATCATCTTATTGCACATCCACGCCCTTTATCTCTCTCGTGTGTTTCCTTGATGTTTGAGAGAGGGGCTATAGCACTTTACTTTACAGCCAAAGGCTTTACTATTATCCAAGCTGGCATATTTTAGGGCACCGTGAGGTGTGTGTACGAGCAAATGTGTGAGCGGAAAAAAAAAAGTAGGCTGACATGGCGAGCGTGTCATTCAGCAGTGGGCCGACCTCATTCTGTCACACAGCCAGAGCAGCTGCCTCATGAGCAGCAACCCTGTCATCATGACTCACTCACGCATAAACAAACAAATAGACACAAGTTTACAAAAAAATCCACACAACTCCAACATCACTTTTTGTAAAGGGGAGGCTGGTGGGATGGAGTTTCTTTTTGCAAGAAATTATTTCCTCATGTCTAAAACAGCATATGCTTCTAAAATCCTGTGCTTGAAATAGCAACGAGCAGCTGTGGAACGCGCAGAAAATTGTTGTGAGCAAAATGTTTGTTCGTCCAAAGGTTCACAAAATTCTCATGGTAAAATCACTTTAAATGTTGATGTAAATTGTGCATGACATACAAAAAACTTTACAGGGCTCCTTCTATTTGGCCCGGCTTACACAGTATTTAGATGCCCAAAGAATTATAGCGGGTCAAAAAATTTGCGATTCATTGGAAATTGTCAGAATGCTTACTTCTCAGCAGTAGCAGGCCAATCAGAAACTCAAACATCCAATATCTTGCCTATGTTACAAATGGCTAAAGAAGCTTTTTTAAAAGTGAACTTGATTTTCCACAAAGAACGGTTGCCGGACATTTAATTCTCCCACAACTTCGTGAACTTTCTCCAAGTTGTGTAAAGCTATACACACCTTGGAGATATTTCTTCGATCTAGTGAAACAGCGACTTGACCCCAAGGTAACTTCAGTAGGTAACAGGAAGTTTGAAACTATTGCTACAAGTTACTGTGTTTAATCCTTGTGAACTCTCAACCACATTTTCTGTAACTCTGTCAGTTACAGAAAATGTCATGTTGGGAGTCGTGACCAACCTTAGGCCTTCATTTTCCAGGCAATACACATAGCTGACATATTAAAGGTTCTATCCAAATAGTGCAAATCATGCTTATGACCAATATATTACAGAAAAGATAATACAAAATGTTATCTCTAGGTCAGTTTTTTTTTTTTTTGGCATTACACTTGTAAGACCACAGCTTGTAGAAAATGTTCTTTTACACAAGTGGTAATGTTACAACTAGTGTGACATTACCATTGTGCCTAAAATTAAAAGAAATTATAACCCCTAGCATCTGGAGGGTTTGGAAAATAAATATGAATAGAATGCTTCTATTTCCAGTTCATAATGTGAAAACATTATTGGCAGGTGAAAACATAAGTAAAAAAAAAAAGTATTAAAAAGTTAAAAATGCATCCACAAATTGTGGGATCACATCCTAAACTCCCAAATTAAATGGAATCAGGTTAAATCAAGAGCTTGACAAACGTGCCATTCCAAACCCTGGGATTTTGAACAACTGCAAAATGAAATCAATATACTTTCAATCACATCTATATTTAGATGATTCCTGTATTTTAAAGCATCTGAGAACAGTTAATTTAAGTTTTTAAAGTGGCTTTCCAAAAATGTTGCTATTATCATTTTTGGCCATACTCAAAAGGCTTTTTACTATGTTTAAAGACAAATATATTTCTGCAAGGTAAACTAAAACCATTGTTGAATTACATTTTCAGAAAATGATGTGTATTAAAGTGTTTTTTTTTTAAGAGTCCTACTTTCCACCAGCTTTTAGTGGTCAAATAATCACTTCCCCAGCTAATTTGCCTGACAGGCACAGATAATTTCCAAGAAAAAAGGTGTTTACTAAAGTGACCTTGACTTCTTCCCTCTTCAATTTTTTTGCCATTTACACAACGATCTGAAGAGTCAAGCGCTTGTGTTCACTTCTTTTCAAAAAGAAGTGAAAAATGTTCAGCTTTTAGTGGTTAAATATTAAGTGGATGTTTCCTTTTTAAAGTCTTAAAATTATGTAATGATAAAAAATGTATTAAATAGATTAATGCAGATAGATCTAAATGAAGTTACCACCTTGGTAAATATTAATTCAAAATTTCAAATAATTTCAAAAGCAGTAAGGTAATAGGACTTTGAATTTTCCTGCATAGGACATTCTGTCCTAACGATGAACAAAAGAACAAAAATGTGTTTTTCTTCGTTTCAGGGAATAGTTTTTGTGGTAATTAAAAGATGAAATTTCTATTTCTGAAGTGACAAAATTAAACAGGGAGTTCCCCTGAAGTTGGAAATTCACTTGGCAAAGTCATAATCTTCCAATATGTCTGTAAAACATTGAAAATGTACAAATTGCTGCTGTTTACATTCACACGTCTTTTTCAGTTGCTTGAAATAGAGCCGCAAAGATTTAATAGTAAAGCCTCTGTTCATGTTCCCACAGGCTTTGAATGCACAGCACAGAAAAAAAAAGTACTTTTCATTGACTTGTGTTGCTAATAGTGGTTACTGGTTGTAAGACAAAGAAAAAAAAATCAAGAGTGATTTTCTAATGTGTCCCCAGTTGGTTATCCTGAGTCAGTGGCCAAAAGTCTTTGAAATATTTTTCACTTTTGTTAATAGCTTTAACTAAACAAAATATTTGTTTGTTCCAACAATTCCTGGTTTTTTTTCTGTTCGTTGTTTCTCTGCTTTGCATCTCATTTGAGCTTACAAGGGTTTTCTTGCCGTTTGTATTAAACTTGTAGATACCCGTTATAAAATCATAATTGTAGCCTATTTGAACCAAACTTTGAGAACAAGGATTTGAAATAATAGGAATGGAAAAGTTTGTCAAAGTGAAGGATTGTGACGAGCTGTCATGGTATGAGATTGCAAATTTTCGTGAAAGTGAAATCCCGTGAATCACTGTTTAGATTCTATTTGTGTACTTCTTTTTTTTGTAATTTATGGAAATGAAGGTGAGTGTTTCAGGCTTGACATCGTCCATTTATGTGTGATATTTTTTTTTAACAAAGGGAGTGGAGTTGTTTTTCTGAATTATGTCTTCAGAGTGACTGAAAATACCTCTAAGTGAGGTCTTGACATGCGCTAAAAAAGTCCCCCCACCTCTTGTTTTTAATTGTCAAAAATAAATGTCACAAAATCAAAGCAGTGACTTAGAAACAATAACACAGATGGACCACATGGGAGGCTGTGACAAACAGGACCAGCACCTGGCCTGACAAGTAAAGGACATGTCAGCCCAGGTGATAGAAACCGGATTCAGTTTCCGGATTGGGGCTATGGCTGTAGCTAAGTAAGCACATCACACTGTTATTTCAATATTTAAGTAAGTAAATTTGAGAGCACAGAGTCAAGCACTTTAACTCAAATAAAAAATGACAAAGCTAGATTTACTTTTATTGGAGTAATATTTGATCAGTACACTCAGCACTTTGACTCAAGTAAGGAAACTGAGTACTTTGTCCACCACTGCAGACTGATTACTCTGCTACCTGTACAGCGATACAGTAGGAGGAGCGCCAGGCAGAAATGCCAAACAGGTACCACCAACTGCACTTATATCTAGTTAACATAGCAGCATTCAGGTGTAGAGTGGAAAAAAACCCAGATGTTAACAGGGAAGAAAAGATAAAAAATAATGTATAGTAAGCACTATAAGAATAAGCTTTTATAGCTAAGTAATATCAACTGCCGTCCTGCCCATCACTCTGAAGGACTGAAGGTGCCTCCATCAGGATCACATGAAAGAATGATTTCTATTCTAAACTGTGGAATCAGAGACAGAAAGATGCCAAAAGTGCTTTCTTTGTTTGCTTGCCATTGTCACTAACTGGGAGGAGAAAACAAAACTTATAGAGATTAAGGATGTTTTGTGCTGTCATTTTAACCACCTGGTGGCTAACTGTTAGCCACCAACGAGGCTAAAACATCTGAGATTCTTATTGGTGTTAATTTATAGGGATATTTAGCAATTTTAACAGGATCCAGACTGTAGTTGTGTACTTCCAGGTCAACATCTAAAATACTACTAATTTGCTAATCACTTCTAATCGGCTTTCTTACTTCTTTTTTTACATTAATGGTACCTTAGAATCAAAATGTTGATAATATATGTATCATCCTGCATGAAGTCAGTCACAAATATTAACAACATTCCATTGCAGTCCAGCATTCCTGTCAATCCCCGCCTAGTGAGCTGCAACTGGGGGTGTTTTAACTTGAAGCAAAGAGGAGTTTAATGTTTGCGACACAAAGAAAAGCCTGAAGCAGTCTATGTAACACCTCAGGGGTGATCTCAACCTCCTGCTTTCCAATGGTACAGGCAGACATGGAGAATGTTGCTCTAGATAGAGCTAACTTTAGTTCTCATCTTCCCCCTTCTGCTCTTGCCTCTAGGGTGTCCAGACCCGACAAGGCAGCAAGGCCCTTTTCTTCCTCCATCAGAATTATTAATCTACAGTTTCTGTCTTGAAAATTTTTTTTCTCTTGGTAAGGGCTGCAGAAGGCAATAAGCAGCCTAGTGACTGGGAACATATTTAACTGACTATTACTCAGAGAGCGGACTAGGAGAGACTAAAGTTGACTGCACAAATAACTTTATGTGAGACTCTTGATGTACTATACAGTGAACATCCATGTTCATTCAGCAGAACAAAACAAAAGGTGGTGATCTCTAGATTCAACTAGAGGCAGTTGGCCTTCCTCTGAAGGCAGTTGGCCACAAATGTATTAAGAACATTCCGTCTTCAGGACGAGTGTCGAGCCTTTGGTGAAACCCATGACAGTAATGAAGGAGGTCAGAACTACCACTCGCTAAAAGTTAGCATGGCGTTACCATGGAAACTGAGCATGGTCTCAAGGAGAAACATTCATGACAATGGAGCCACACTGATTCATCCTACTCTTTGAACTCCCAGGGGGCTTCTGGTCTCTTATCCTGCTTACACATAAAAAAGTAAGACGGAAAAAATAAGTAGAGGGGCGATGATGTCAGACTGCTTTGGGGCAGTTGTGGCTACAATGTAGCTTACCAGCACCAGGGGTGAATAGGAGAATAACTGATTGTAGGGTGAAGAGCTTTGGGGTCGTCTGGACTAGATGGGGCGCGATACAAGTACAGGCCATTTATCATAAAAGGAATTTGGTTTCATCCGAACAAAACAGTTTCTACTTGCATGCAAATGTTTTTTGTTTTTTTTTTTGTTTGTTTTATTTTCACGTTAAGTCGACCTTGCATGTGGAAACAGATATATTTGATAAGACTGATCTGTTTTCATGTGCTTGACCTTCTTTTGTGCAGGCTATCTCATCGAGATCCAGGATCTATTTTTTTTGATAAAGCAAAAACAAACATGCACAGAAACACAAGGTGCTAAAAACCCAGTGTTGTGTTATTCCTAATTATGGTTTTTCTTTTGCTACAGGACATGTTGTGAAGATGACATCCACAGACCAACAAGGCTGAAACATTCCCAGTTATTCTGAGTGGTTTATGTGTGATAAAGATGTATCATATGACGAGCTAAAACATTTTTTTCTTACCGAAATAACTTTATGATTCACATACCGCCAGCACTGGAAGATGGAAAAAAAAATCTATTGTTTGAGTCCAACTGACAGACAGCAGAACCCACAGGCAGTGTATCTGTAATATAGAGATTGACTCACTGCATAGTCTCTATTACATGATTATTTTGGTACACGCTGTCACACAAGGTCTGGCAGATGGCTTGTCAAACACATTTTTTCCCAGACATTTTATTCATGTTTACAATTGGCAGATTGCAATTTTTGACATTAAGGTAGAAAAGACATCTGACAGACGCTGGATGAGATGAGACAGTCTTTATATGAACTTCACCTTCATGCTAATGTACAGCTAACTAAATATTTGAGAATCTGCCACAGTGGCAATGCCATTTATCAGAGAAGTTTTGAACAAAAACATGCTCGGTGTTTTGCAAAAGTATTCACACCTTTTGGACGTTCGGAGTATTCCATTGGAATTCTATGGGATATAGTGAGACAAAGTAGCACATGACTGTGAAGTGAGAAGAAAATGACAGGTAAAAATCTGAAAAGGTGCAGTTGTACCAGGTCACAATTGGTAAATGTATGTTGAAATTTGTTTAAAGTCATTTCAACATACATGCAGGTGTTATGTCAAAAGGTTTGGAAGCAAAAATTAATGAAGAAACAGGATCTATCAACACGATGAAAAGCAGCAGACAGGTCAGAGATAGAGTTTTGACAGGTTTTGGGGAGGGTTGCAATTGGTACATTACCAAAACATAGATACCTATCAACATATGTATCCAACTCTATTAACAGCCCAGACCAAGAGAGTATTAATGACAAACAGCCAAGAGGCCTTTAGCATCTTAATGAGAACTGCAAATATCCACAGCCCAGATTGGGGCAGAGCAATGGTCAGTCGTGCACTTCACTAATCTGGTCTGTATGAAATAGCAGCAAGGAAAAAAAACACATTCATCAATTCCTGTTTGTGACTTGCCTCAAAAGATGTAGAAGAAACATGGGATGTTACAGAAAATATTCTGATCTGATAAAACCAAAATTGAATGCCCCACATATGCACTGTGGAGAAAAACACTCCACATTACCTGTAATAAACCACAGTCGTACAAATGGTAGCATCATGCTTTTGGGGATACTTCAGCAGGTAAGGCAGTCGTATTCATTTGGAACATAGAGGGAGTTAATAACAAAGCAATGCTGCTGGGAAAACATAGCGGCTGCTGAAGACTTGAGGCTGTAGTGGACCTATTGATCCACTACAGTAACTACCTACAGTGGAACAAACAACCATAAACATACAGTGGTTTAAATCCAAGAATATCCAGTTGAAAGCAGAAGTTTACATACTGTACACTGTATAAAAAATGCATAAACACTCTTTCCTCACTATCTAAAGTGAAATTGGACAAAACGCTCTCGTTTTAGGTTAGCTAGCATGACCAAAGTTATTTTAATTTGATAAATGCTTTTTTTTCTTTTGGAACTGTCTTTGATTTCAGAAGTTTACTTAAAAAAAAGATTACTGTCTATTTAAACAGAGAAGGGAAAGCTCAGATGATGATGTCATGGCTTTGGGAAACTCTCATAGGTTAACTGACACATTTGAGTTAATTAAGAGTCACACCTGGAAAATACTGCCTTGTGTTTGACATGACTGGAAAATCAAAAGAAATCAGCTAAGATTCCCTGGAAGAGAATCGTGCAGCTGCACAAGTTCGATTTATCCTTGGGATCAATTTCCATATGAGCGAAGGTGCCGCGTTCGTCTGATCAAACAATTATAGGCAAACATGATGGTAATGTTCGATATCTTCATCGCGCTCAGAGAAGGAGATGGGTTCTCTGTACCAGAGATGAACATATTGCTAACACTCAAAATGTCTTTTTGTTTTTTTTATCCTAAGTAGGTACCTCCAGGAGTTTCTGCTGCATTTTTTTCACTCAGGAAATGAAAAACAATACCTGTTTCTAATACGCCAGCCTGCTCATAACATGGAATGTTGTTCATCTAAATCTGACAGAAATGTAAAGTGAATGCAGGAGTGCAGCATTAATGAAAAACAGGTGTCAAGCCTGATCCTTCAAATCCTCCATCTGCACTCGGCTAGAAAAAAAAAAAAGAAAAAAAAGCACAGCAAATTTAGGATGTCATATGAAATGCATCACTTACTGCATCCCATGCCTTCGGGGGTGTCTGTTTTCTGGATATGGAATAAGGAAACACAACTCCCAAGAGTTTTTTTTTTCTCTCTCTCTCTCTCTCTTCACACCAAGCTAACCTATTCATGCTCGAAAGTGTTTTGTTGTGTGCATTTGTTGAGGAGAGTCTGAATGAAAACAGGAGAATACAACCATTTTGGGATTAGAAATCATTGATACAATGTGAGGAGGGAGAAGTTTTGTATCTTCTGAGCTGCTGTGCATTACCATCTAGGTAGATTTGCCACAAGTCCCTTGTGAAACGGCATCGGTAATGGTGCCCCCTGGCCAGGACTGTGTGCTAAACCCACTACGAGGTAAAAAAAAAAAAAGAAATGCCGAAGGACAGGTGACAGAAACACATTTTAACTCATACTACTGACATCCATCTAGCCGTTGACACTGCAGGCACAAACCTGTCTTCTTAGCTCAGTAACAACATGGTGGATCACCAGGACCCATAGGTCTTCAGACATACACACACACATACACACACGAGGACAAAGAGAGCACATTGAAGTTCCATGATAAAGGTGTGCCATTTTTATGCTTTTAAACATGCAAAAAAAAGAGCCATCGTAAAGTCTGTGTGTGGTCTATATTTGATATCTATGTTGCTCAATAGCAACTTGGTGCATCGCTGAATAATCAAAACAATAAATTGTCGTTTCATCGTACACAAAAATCTTCCTAACACATTGATGTACAGCATTGTAAAATATATTGATGAAATCTGTGGAGTGTCAGCTTTTGCTTGAAGCATTTGTTGTCCGTTCAGCAAAAAAATAAACCCAAAAAACAGAATTAGAGTCAGAAATCTGGCAAGTGGGTTGACGTAGAGGTGATTTATGAAAGTGATTTAAAATGATTCATTTAGTTGTTTAGTGAATTGTGTTAGGGGGCATGCTAACATCAATTAAAAGGCTGTGCAGCCCATGTTCTCCTGTTGAATTTGAAATGCAATATCATGGAGGTTTTGGTGATTAGTACATTGTTCCGTGCTTTGTTTTAGAAGTACTTCTGAAAGTCTCCCATTCAGGTGCATAAAGACTTTTTCCCCTGATAAATATAGAAGAATCCTCGTTGTGCTGCTGCAGGCTTTTTAAAGAGTCTGTAGTCAATTTAAAATAGTCATTTCACGAAACATGGCTTAATACATTTCCAAAACGAAGCTGAAGTTGGTTTCCATTTCTAGCTTCCAATAGCTAAAGGGCGATTCCACTTAATTTTTCACTACCACCACATCATTAATTGACTGTAGTTCAAAATCTACTATACCTAGATGCTTCAAACCTGGAGTAAATTATTCTGCTAGCATAGCGGAATATTTAAAACCATGTTTGGGGTTTGTGAAAACTTTTTCTGATTTGTGAAAATTAAATAAAGTTCGAAAATCACAATTTTTTTGGCACCTGTGCCATCACTAAAACTGTTCTAATTAAAAATCTACAACTCATACACACTTCAAACCTGGACTAGATTATTCTGCTAGCATAGCAGAATATTTAAAACCATGTTTGGGATTTGTGAAAACGTTTTCTGAATTGTGAAAACTCAATAAAAGTCAAAAATCACATTTTTTTTGCCATCTCTTTCATACTAGAACTGCTCTAACTAAAGAACTGCAACTCATACACACTTCAAACCTGGACTACATTATTCTGCTAGCATAGCAGAATATTTAAAACCATGTTTGAGATTTGTGAAAACTTTTTCTGATTTGTGAAAACTAAATAAAGTTCGAAAATCACAATTTTTTGGCACCTGTGTCATCACTAAAACTGTTCTAATTAAAAATCTACAACTCATACACACTTCAAACCTGGACTACATTATTCTGCTAGCATAGCAGAATATTTAAAACCATGTTTGGGATTTGTGAAAACTTTTTCTGATTTGTGAAAACTCAATAAAGGTCAAAAATCACAATTGTTTTGGCATCTCTTTCATACTAGAACTGCTCTAATTAAAGAACTACAACTCATACACACTTCAAACCTGGACTGAATTATTCTGCTAGCATAGCAGAATATTTAAAACCATGTTTGGGATTTGTGAAAACATTTTCTGATTTGTGAAAACTCAATAAAATTCAAAAATCACAATTTTTTTGGCATCTCTTTCATACTAGAACTGCTCTAATTAAAAAACTCCAACTCATACACACTTCAAACCTGGACTACATTATTCTGCTAGCATAGCAGAATATTTAAAACCATGTTTTTTTTTGGATGTAATGTTAATTTAAGATGTCTAGGCACAAATACTTGACTGTTCACTTCTGCAGCAGTGATTGTTGGGCTCTTACAAATGTTGAACATTTGAAGCTCATTACTTTGTGCTCTTTTTTAGATAAACGCTAAGTTTAAGAGAAATATACCACCAGACCAATCACTTCAGTCCAAGTTCTTGTCTCAGCTGGATCTCCAGTTAGGCAACCTGATGAAGCTGATCAGAAGAAGAGAAGGACATCTTGGACAAATGCTAGGACAAATTGTTGCACAAATGGATGATGTAAACGATATATCCACAACACAACTATCAATCTTTTTGGATAAACTTTTTTAATGTAGGAAATTAAATTTTTCTTGTGTTGATTGTTCTCACCTGCTTGTTTTCACTTCAACCTCTACTTTAACTTTGTTTGTATGTCTTCACTTTAAAAACAGTTGTGTAAAGTAAATTGTTAAACTTCAAGCATAAGGCTTGAAAAAAGATTCTAATTCCATTAATGTCCTTCAGTGGGAAGATGTTGATGCTGCATGGGAGAGTCATTAAGGAAGTCTGCATATGGGAGAAGATCCAGTCAAGCTCATCCAGGAGTATGTGGTAGGTATTATATGTGTATTTACACAAGTAGAGATAGATAAATAGAGAGAAAGATTTAGATCTGTACATACATAATTATATCTATCTAGACTTGGATTTCTCTAGATATGTAGAAATATACCTCTTTCCACATGGATAGATACTTCCATCTATGTTAAATATGGTTTATAAAGCTTAACTGTTATATTTTAATATCCATTTTGTATCTAAAATATTAATATATCTAAACTTGATATCATTCCATATCTTAAATAACGTGTTTAAACATGTTTGTTCATAAAAATTGTATTACAGGTAAGACTCAATTTAAAAATGTTCCGTGTCTTAAATGTAAAAGATGTTAAATACAAAATGATGTGATTTAGGAATGTTCATTAAATAAAGTTTTATTGTTCAGCAGCACTTGCACTCTTTTTTGTCAAAGATCCGTTTCTTTTTTATTAATTTTTTTACCTCAGAAAGGTATATAGATAACTTGAATAAATTAAGTAGGATTTAATGCTGTAACATGTGTTCCATTAACATGATAGAATCTCCTATGGTCTGAAAGCAAAGGTTTCAGACCATAGTAGGAGTTTTCAGTCAGCTCTGCTATAAAAAGAGACATAGCAGGAGATACAACCGGGAGAGACGAAGAAAAGTACAAAACCAACAGTTGAGACCGAAAAAAAGAGAAAAACAGGGGGAGTGAAAGAAAAACCCTGGTGAGGAGCCAGTAAGATGGCTTTTTAAAACGTCTCTATTTAAACTGGACTCCAGCCTATGAACAACTTCTGAGAAGCCAAAAATATACAAACTTTCCGCAAATCTTATGACCGAGAAGCCATAAACTTTATAAAAGAACAAAATAATAACATTTTCAACATGATACTATAAGTTTGCTTTCAAAGAAGAGATGAGCGACATAGGAAAAAAAGAAGAAAATAAGTGGAAGATCAGGACATCAGTCACACTTCAGAACAAGATGCATGAGCACAACTACAGCGATGGACTCCGATGCCGAGCCTATGAAATTCACGGATTCTCCTATCAACAGCCCAACTCCTCAGCTGTAAATACTGCACTTTACAAAGGGTTTAGCTAATTTTGATAGTGGCTTCAAATTTTATTTTAGGAGTCATTTTAAATGGGTTACGTTTTTTAAATGACTTTTCTCTAACTTTCAGAAGGCACAGAGCTGTCCTTTTTTTCTGTTAATACAAGGGGTCTGAGTAATGATGGAAAACGTAAAGCGTATTTTCTTTTTTCCAAAGAGGCAAGAGTAGATTTAGTTTTTCTTCAGGAATGTCATTCACGCTTAGAAGATGAATCCTTTTGACCTTTATTGAGTTTTCACAAATCAGAAAAAGTTTTCACAAATCCCAAATATGGTTTTAAATATTCTGCTATGCTAGCAGAAAAATGTAGTCCAGGTTTGAAGTGTGTATGAGTTGTAGTTTTTTAATTAGAGCAGTTCTAGTATGAAAGAGATGCCAAAAAATTGTGATTTTTGAATTTTATTGAGTTTTCACAAATCAGAAAAAGTTTTCACAAATCCCAAACATGGTTTTAAATATTCTGCTATGCTAGCAGAATAATTTAGTCCAGGTTTAAAGCGTCTAAGTATAGCAGATTTTGAACTACAGTCGATTAATGATGTGGAAGGTAGTGAAAAATTAAGTGGAATCGCCCTTTAGCTATTGGAAGCTAGAAATGGAAACCAACTTCAGCTTCGTATTTCCAAATTGGTTTGACAGGTTTTCAGTGGAGAGTAGCCTGGTGCTGGTTTTTGTTTCAAATATCCCTGATTACTTGAAAAACAGTAATAAAAAGTATCAGTTAGTATTATCAGCTTAGTCCCAACCTTTAGCTATTTTCCCAGTCCGTGTACAGTACAGAAGAAAAGCCAATCAACATCGATGTGGAAATGCACAATGAGTAGACGTGTTGAGAGAAACTCAAAGCAACTCAACTAAGCCAAATTACTGTATAACGTTTTTAAACATCTTTGTCTTGACAGACACAAAACATCCTATTGCTGTGATGAAAACACTGTAATCCTCTCTTTGGAAAAAAACAAAACAAAAAACTCTCTAATCTTAATTGTTTTTCGTTTGTTTTTTTTTTTCCTGGCTGTTCAAATAATCAATCTGAAGAGCAAAGTGTTTGCACAGGCAATTAACTCAGACGTATGATTATGAATTACTATAAGGCTGCTCTCTACTCTTACAGTGAACATGTGCACAAGATATGAATGAGCAGGTATTTCCCTCTTTGCTCCGTTGATACATTTGAGCCCACCCAAATATTAGTTTGTGTGCAAGGGAGCAGACAGAAATAATAATGAACTTCTTTTCAGAGGTGGTCGTTAAAGATGAATGAATTAATTTTGAGGAATAATACAACGCACCCATAAGAATTTATAAAATGACACAACTTTTATTGTTCTAAATTTCAAATGACAATCCAGATAAATCCGAAGCTCTGCTCGTCGAAAAAAGGGAAAAAAATAATGGCATTTTAGTTTAACAATTTGGGAATAAACCAAAATTAAAATGAATGCTCTAGTAAACAAGTATGTAGGTCTACAATATAAAACATCAGGAGTTTTTTTTTTTTTAAAAAAGGATGAAGATACATACATTTGTTCCACACAGTGAAATAGTACAAGAGCATCTGATGTGGAGCAGCTGTAACTTGAAGCAGCATGGAACATGGAGGAAAACTGCAGCGCAGCTGGGGCTCAATCTTTCTAAGATACAATGTGTTTCCCTGCTGCATATGGAGAACAGCATGTACAGAACCATATAATAGACTTGACAGTATGGTGGGTAAGTCAAATGCATTTCCTCTTTGGGACGCTTGATGTTTAATAGCCGACTTCTTAAACTAATTTCACTTTTTCTTAAAGGGGGGAAAGTACTCTGTATTTTCCAGGCACATAGTGCCAATTTACAGCACAATCAAGTACCTATGTTATTTTCAGTTCTTATATAAGTGTTGTCTATATCAAACATGACTAAGAGGATTTCAGTATTCTCATATGGTTGCCGCTGGAGATTAAAGGATTTCTCAAACATGCACGGAGGAATGAAGGCAACACTCCAGGTGTGTTTTTGATGAGGGAAAAACATTACAACACGGTTTAAAGCTCAGATTCCTCCTCCACACACAGTGCGTGCAAAGTCAAACAAAGAGCTGACCTCGTCTGGTTAGACCATATTCTAACCAGTCGCTTGGTCAGATCTTCTGCATTTTATAATCAAAATATCAACTGCATGAAATTAAAATAATTAGGGTTTTTTTGGCACATAATGATTGAACACATTACTTAAAACTTTTATAAAAAAAAAAAAAAGAAACTCCATGTCCACCGTCTGAATCTCTCTTGTGATGACCTTTCGCTCTTTTTGACTCTTCTTTCAAGAATTGTATTATGAGCTCCTGGCCATCACTAGTTTTAGGTAATAATAAAACAACTGACATATATTTTGACGTATCAGCATTAACGTTATTGTTTCAGCAAAACATTTCTTTTCTACTGCATGTGATGGGGGCAGGAGTTAATGGCAAGCGTGCGGTTTTGACAAGGTTTTGCCAAACGGTGAGGATTAAAACTGCAGCGTTCGTGAGGTATTTCTGGTCTGGAGTGGCATCTACCAAAAATGGCGTACGTTGGTGAGTCGTGAAAATGCACGGTGCATCAATTTGTCTCTGTTCCCATGTAGTGTTATGTCTAAAATTTGTCAGTAAAATTCTCCCAATGTTGTGGGTTTGGCTCAAACATGCACCCACTAGCAGAGACGGTGTGCGTTTAAGTTTCTCCATCGCTCTTAATTTCTTCCTATGAAAAGTTGAGGAACAAAAGGTGTACAGGTTAAAGTGGCGTTTGGCACGGATTGCAATAAAAAAAAAAAGCAACTCCGTTCCATCAAAACGACGACACAAGAATCACACGTTTATGACTGTTGACTTGTTTTACTTTGCAGGATTACTTGAGAAGTTTAATTGAGCAACGCGAGTGAAAGGAGATGTTTTTTTTCCTCCTCCTTTGGCATGAAAAGGGACTTCCATTTGGCCGAACCCCAGTCGACTCTCCATTATCTCTCCAACCTACTCCATCATCCGCATTACCGCTTTCACAATTCTTTGCACACCTCGAATCCAGTTTTCCTTACGTCTCATCAAATAAAGACGAGGAGGCCTCCGTTCTAGGAACGCCATTTCCCTTGTGAATGATGCCGCTGCTCTAAAGCCTTATTTCTCGCACCATTTTACACACTAGTGTTTTTCATCTTTTTGCCTACCTCTGATGCCCCTGGGAGGGAGACAAAAAGATGAGACCACCAAGTGGGTGGGAAGCAGGTAGGATATGCACTTCTCTCTGCAGCTTCCATTTTCTCTGTGAATTGTAGATTCATCCCTGCATCCTCGGATGGCTCTTGCCATTTGTTACACTCGTTCTCTATCCTTACCACCCTTTTTTTTTATTTCCGCCCCACCTTCTGTGTTCCTACCTCTTTCAGAATCGGATTCCTCTCGAGTCAGAAGAATATTGATAAGGATTGAGTATGCAGGTCTGTGTAGGCGCCACGGTGCACTAATAACAGACCCTCAAGGCTGTAACAATCACGTGTTGTTTTGCAAGCTTATGTGGAGCTTCACTTGTCAAAAGATAGACAGAAAGTCATTAACCCGCTGTTATCCCTCTTCCTCTCCTGTCTTTCTCTGTCTCTCTCTTTTTTTTTACATAAATTATTTTCTGAAAAGTCACAACGGAAATTACAGTCAAGCCCCCTCTTTTGCAGTAATCAGTAATAAAATGTGGCGCACGTTGCAAAAAGACGCCGGCAGCGCGTTGCCAGTGCTCTCCCAGCATTATCGCTCCAGTGAAATTGAGTAAGGAAAAGAAAGTTTATTAGCTGCATGATTGAGATGAGAAAAGTAAATGCGCCTGTGGGAAGTTGATTGATCAAGCGGATAGTGTAATATCCTTTATGATTACAAACGCGTGCGTTCGTGTATAAAGAATGGCAAAACGGAGAGACACATCCATGCTAGGAAACCCAGCTGTTTCTCCAGATTAAAGTCTGAAGGATCTTTGGGTCATGAGGATTCTGCTTGGGGAAGAAAAAAAAAAAGACAGCTTTTCATTAGATGGCAAGAGAGAGGTCAGTGTGGGTTATCTAACTCCTACTCTCTCTCTCAAACATGCAGTAGGATGGTACATTTTTGGCTGAATCCCAGAGAGGATTAAAGCTTTTATCCCCTCATTAATTTCAACCAATGGCCAATCGATAGGAGCTTTATTGAAAGATAATACGGCTGATTGTTAATTTAAACATTAGAGACCTTAGATTACTGATTTAGCCATCGAGTAAAAATGTGCATATGAAACTGACATGCAATGTGAGACCAGGGACAAAATGCTGGACAGGATATCATATTTGAAATGTCATGCATTTATTTTCTCTAATGGATAAGGTGAGGTGAGGTGAGGTAAGTTTATTTATATATGACATGTTCAGCAACAAGGCAGTTCAAAGTAAGGAAATAAAGACAAAACAGAAAGAAAGACAAACAGCTAAGAGTATAAAACTACATATTGGTTCCCCATGTTTAAAAAGAATAAGTAGTCCATAAGTCATAAACTAGTAGGGGTTTCTCTAGATTCTTGTTCTGACAAAACTAGATATTGGTTCTCCATGCTTGGTAAGATTAGTGAGGTAAACAACTAAATGTTAGTTCTCCATAAATGTTGGTTCTCCATCTTTGATTCTTGGTCAGGGTTAAGCAGACGGTACTTCCTAAGTTTTTTCTAGATTCGTAAACTAACAGGAGTTTCTCTGGGTCTTGCTCCGATACTAAAAGTATAAAGCTAAATCTAAAGTAATAAGAACTCCACAGTTTGTGAAAGTAGCTAAATGCCGATCTGAGGTAATGAGTACTCCACAATTTAAAAAAGTTAATTGTACTAAGCAGTCTTCTGTTTTAAATGTTGGCCTGAAGTAACAAGTACTCCACAATTTATAAAAGTAGTAAATAAAAAAAAAGTAGGAAGTTAAATGTTGGTCTAAAGTAATAAGGACTCCACAATTTCTAAAAGTAGTAAACAGACATGCAGGGGAAAGAAATGGCACATCAGGAAAAGTAGACAACATGTAGCAACATTCAGATCGCAAAGCCGGGGAAGGCAGTGTGTATCTGTGGCCATGAGTTCAATGGTATCTTATACCATTAAAGTTGTATTATGTACCTTTTATTTAAAAAACAACAACAACAAAAAACATGTTTCCCACAACTAACAGTAGTTGCTACAGCTAGTTCCCTTCAACAGAGCCCATCCTGAATGCTAAGGCTAGTTAGCAAGGCCACCAGTGACGGCGGATAAACAGTTTTCCTGGAAGGATAAACAGCTTCTCCGCCATTACCACATTAAGCATCATGCACATGAGAATGATTGACAGCACTAAGACACTGACAGTTTCAACAAATGGGTAAAAAAAAATTATATATAGCTTAATGCTCACAACAAATGTATATTGTTAGTATCAGAGATGCTAAAGCTAAAAAAAAGAGGCGGCACTGAATTTAAAAGAATGGGTTGATCAATCGATGTTGCAGTTGCATTTCCATAATTCTTCTGATGTTGTGCAGACCGATAGCTTTAGCCATCATGATAACTACTTTGCAGACCTTTGTTTAAACTTAACACTATGGCGTGTTTACACCCGATTCCCCCTCCGGCGTTATGGAAAGTCTTGAAAGCATTGTGGGTGGCGTTTCAATTCCAGGTATTTTAATGTGTTCAAGACAGTTTGACACAAACAGCTAATATGACAAACAAACGTTTCACAATAATATCAGCACGCATCCTGATACTGCACCGTCGACGCATAGCACCAGGTCCTGCTTAGAGGTCCATGTCTTGTTAAAAAGTTTGCATTCAGTATCTCTTTGTTTACTATGTGCTGGCGTTGTGCTCACAAGAGGATGTTAAAACAGCTACCCATACAAAATGATTTGCCTGCAGCCACCGTTTTAAGACTCCCCACATTCTCAGGCCCCAATCACTCCGAGGCCTGTTTTCAGTTCATAAATTATTTAATTTAATGCCCTACTGCTTAAATCCGTTTTTTTTTTTTTTTGCCTCTCCAAAATAAATGTGCTATATTTGGGTTTGCATGTTTAACTTAAAATGTCTTCCTACAAGTGAGGAGGGGACACCTAGAGGACCCGTGGGCCGCACAACACACTCCGGTTGTCACGGTGTGTCCTATTTTAAGCCCTTTATGCGTTGTTAGGTTTGCATTTCTGTTTTAGTGGGCTCTATTTTGTTGACGACAGGTCACCGTGTTCCCCGATCCACCCAGTATATTCCCACCAGCTCTCTCTCACTTGCTCAGTAACTCACGCAACATTGCATCAATTAAGTCACGCCACAAAATGACTTCCATTTCCTCCATCAGCTTCATATTCTATGTTGCTGTTCAGCTTGTTGCCTCGCTCCTTCAGTTCTAAATAAATCACCGAGTTTGTTTCAAAAATTAGTGATCGCAATCAGTTATTTGACAATTCAATATGGTTAAGATTTTCTTTTTTTTTTTTTTTTGAGGAAGTCCATTAAAGTTGTTTTACGAGTCGAGGAGGAAAAGCATCTGGTTATGTGTGTGTTTGTTGACCAGTTGTGAACAGACCTGCATTGGATTTTTTCCAGTTTCATAATCACTCCTTCTGCTACATTTTTCCACCACCCCTAATTTCTTCTTTCAAGTGTTTTTGCTCATTTATCTTTCCCCCTGCAGTCGGATTTTCAAGCCAGATAATTCAAGGTTAAACGGATGCTTGATCTACACGTAAGGCTCTGTTTTGTGGCCTGCATCCCCAATTACACGTTTGGATCGCTTTTATGTCAACTTTTGTACTCTGCGCGAGACTTGCTGGGCTCGAGGAACGGATCCAAATGCCTTAACATTTCCAGTTTTGAAGATAAAAGCCAGACAGAATGTATTGATCCCTATTCCAAAGCTTCCTGTTAGGAAGACATTTTAATATGTGATCTCCCAGTTGCTAGATCCATGTGATAGCCGCGGATAGTAAACAAGAAGAGATATATTTGTTTTATTTTTTTAAAAAAAGTTATTTAGCTCTTCTTTGTCGGTTTCCATGGGATTATAAATGAATATGCTTCAAAAGAAATGAACAAAACAAAAAAAAAGAAGATTGTGCACGCCTACGCAACTGTTCGCTTGACTTCTTTGTTCACACCTGAGAGCGGACCGAGTGTGGCAACTATTTTTCTCTCCTTTCCGCAGTATATTCTTACACTGCACTCCCAATTAACCCGTGAGCCCGGTTGGCCCTGTTTGGCCTTACCTCACCGGTGGGAGCAGATTAAAACAGGTTTTCTCATAGTAATGACCTGCTTATTAACAGAAAGTACATTTGATGTTGAAATGAATTGGGGAAATAAAAATTGCTAGAGGTCAAATAGACACCTGGGGAGTTTTATTTCATGTCCAAGATGGCTCATTATTGTGGTAGTTTTTTTTTAGTTTTTTTTTATAAAACCTACTCTGCCGCCCATCCCTCGTTCCCCTGCGTGGGGATGGCGGCTCTCGTGTTGCACACGGTCCACAAAGACTGCGAGTGCAATCCATTGCACACGCAAAATTGTTGCAAAGTGCCCTATTTAAGATGAGGATTTTGTGTGTGCCATAACTAAAAGATAAAGTAAGAAGTCGTTATGTGTTGGAGGTAATATGGTCATAGTATTTAATACATTTAGTTCAAATACAACAGTAAAAAGATGCAAGGATCAACCAAAAGACAGCCATATTTAACCCTGCAGCTCTTATCCAGCATTTAGTCACGCAGTTTTCTGTTGTGGTTTTATTGTCTGCACTGCGATAGCATTAATCTGCCCCACGCAGACAGCTTTTGTTTTGCCTGCACAGTTTGTGGATCACGCAGCAGATAAATATAGAGTGGTGAGAAAAAGGCCACAGCCATGAAGGCTCGGATGTTTTTCTTCTCCTTTAATACACAGTATCCTAATATCAAAACTAAACTGCATTTTGCGTGTACATGTGTTGTCTTTTACTGAAATTTAAATTGGGTTGAGATTTTGAAATACAAAAATAAGAAAAAGATTTTAGAAAATAAGGAAGAGGGGGGAACTTTTTTTTTCTTTTTTTTTTTTTACAACAATGTAATGGGTCTCCTTTTCTGGGCTTTATAGACACACTCCAGCAGAGCATCAAGACATAAAAGCGTGCTGCCATAAAGTGATGCTGCACTGGAATTGCGTCACAGCATGCATCTAAAATTCACGCATACAAATACAGAACAAATATTCATATTTCATAGCTTCTAAATTGTAATCGAAGCTAGACCTTAATCTACGTTAGCATTGTCATTTTGATTATCGTCAAGTGCATCTCCTACACACCAGCCTCACATAGTCACCCAGCTTATCTGGAGGTTTTGATACAACCCTAAATGATTTATTGGACCGACCAGTAAGTCTCCATTTATTTTGCAATTTCATGACTGGCTAGTCTTCTTTCTCTGGGGCATCTCTGAATCAGTAAGAGCTCGATTTACGTGTGAGAGAGTGCATCTGCGCTTATCAAATAGCTCACACACGCGACATCAACTTATATATATACATTTCTCAAATATCTCATTTTCCTCTCCTTTGGCACACAGACGTTTTTACGTATCTGTCGTGTGCATTTTCTCTCTCGATGTGTTTGAACAGGTAGTCAGGCTTGCAAAGTGAGATTAAAATTCACTACTTAGAGGCAATACATGGAGCCCGGATCACATCAGTTTACCTTTGGAAAAAAAAAAAGGCGACTATGTAGAAGATGAACAAATGTTTAAAAAAACAACATTCCATCTGTGGTAATAAGAAGCTTATTTGCATTGCTTTTGAAGGTCCTAATGAAAGTTTTCTGTGTTGCTGAGATCAAAAATACATTACATTAAGGTGCATATTAATGAACTAGAATATATATACATAAAAAGTGCATTTATATCAGTAGTACATTTCAAAACAGCAAACCCATTATACAGGTGCTCTAAACATAGGGTGATATATTTCAAGCATTTATTTATGTTAAGATTCATAGAGATTAATTTAAGATTCATTTATACATTACAAATATCAGAAACTCAAAAGACAGACTTATTGATCATTTAGACTTTAGATTTCCCATCTGCATATCAGTAATTCCCAATTCAACACATCACAAAATTCCTTGATTGCATGTTTATCAAGAGACAGTGGAGGTCAGCAGGACAGAGGGAAACCTTTTGGGAGATAGGTAGCAATGACTTTGTTATTTTCTGATTTTGGTGTGAGTTGTGTGGCTTCCGATTCCTGTTCTCAGTTGACACGAGTGACACTCAGTGTGGCTTTCTGCTCTGAGGTTCAGAAACACCACTTTTGTCAGGGACGATATTAAGACGAGTGGTTATTTGCGCTGCTGTTGCATTTCACCAGCTGGAACCAGTGTGGCCAATCTCCTCTGACCTCCGACATGAACCAGGACGTTTGGTCCACACCACTGCTGTCTGACCAGGCTGTTTTCACACCGTTCTCGTCAAAACCAAGAGGTGTTTTGTGTGTGAAAGTCAAACAGCCTCTCAGTTAAAAGACATAACAAAACCGAACTTAGTCCCTGGGGTGTGTCGTCTAGCTGAAGTCATAGTGGAAGATGCAGGATTATATGAAAAAAACTGATACAAAATGGTAGTTTTCATTTTGACATGGTGACTGATGTAGATTTCATTCATTTTGTAACAAAGGCATCAGAAGATTGTAGGTTCGCTCCTTTAACCCAAAGTTGACTTCAGAGCTACATACTGGTGTATAAATGTGTGTGTTTGTGACTGGATGTGTGTATAAATTGCTTTGAGTGGTCGGTATAAAAGTTCAGACCATTAAAATCCAAGCAAAGTGTGTTCTAGTTAATCTTTTGGATTAGATATTCTTGTTGGATTTATGACATTTATTGATACATAAAACACAAAACACACTGCAAAAACTTAACAGAAAATTAAATCATCAAGAAAAGAAAATGCTAACACAAAATGGTTCTTAATATGTAGAGTTTCAGTCAGTCAAATTTTTACGTTGTTCACCCACAGAGGATGGGAAAGATACTAGTTCTGTTCTGAACTCATTAATGCAAATTATTTAAACAATTTTTTTCCCCAAATAAATCATTTTGAAATAGCCATTTTGTATATAATGACACATCTGACTCAGTCTGTTAATTATGACATGATTATTATAAAATTTAATATAAAACTCATTCTCGGTTGTTGCGTATTTTTCCCAAGAGTTGATGATGAGGATAAAATCTGTTATGTGAAAACAAAACCTGAACCGTACATGGACTGTGTGAACTACTCCTGACAGGAAACATGCGTATAGCTTTTTCAGGCTCGACTACCTTGAAACATAACTGCATTTGGCTGATAAAATTCAGAACCTACATAAACTTATACACACGGGAAATAAATACTCAACTGTTTAGCTATCTCTGAATGATGTTCACTCTAAAAAAACAAAACAAAAAACTGCTTCTTCACGACAGGACTAATCTGTGACTGATTATACCGTCCCATGGAGTGGCGTTCTTATCCCAGTGGAAAAGCAGACATTTTTTGAAAGAGGTGGAGAGGTACGGTGAAGGAGCGCTCTCCCACTGTTCGCTCTTGTTACTTTGCTGACAGGTGTTGGCAATAGAGTCACGGTTTCACTTGACGGCATTCAACAAATTCAGCAAATGACTTCTCACCAGCCTTTACTCGCTCTTTCTGTCCATTGCACCTCCTCACACTCACACACCGACATACTACATGCCTGCACACCTGGTTTCCTCTCATTGACATTAAACCTTGCCTTGCTTTCACTCGCTGTCTACTTGAGTGGCAGGATTTCTTTTTCTTTTTTTCCACTTTGCAGTCTGAGACGCTGACATATGAGTCACCAATCAGACCAAACCCTTCCTCCCCTTGCCCCCCACAACAAAGATACCCATTTTTGCCTTATGCGCCACATCTATCCAAGGCCTCTGGTCCTCATCAAATGTCTTTTTAATGAAAACTGCTTTGTCTCATCACTCAGTATGGACATAATGGCTCCGGTATTGCTGCAGGTACCAGGGAGAGAGGTAGGGATGTCTGGCACGAGGAGGCTCAGCCGAGAACCAAAGATAAATAACATGAGGCAAGCTTTTGCTGAAATCACTCGACTATCCAACAGGTCCAGAAGCGTATGCAATTAGTTTGGCTTCCTCGCTCCCGTGATAAACAGGAACTGTGCAGGTTGTTAGAGCAAGATATTTCTAAGTTCACTTAATCATCAGAAACTGTGATATTGGGGTGGGGGGGAGAAAAAAATACAAGGGAACAGAGCAAATCACTGTTGCATACAATACCACTAATAGGGGCTCAAAAGCCAGAGGATAACTTATATTTTTGTATATTTCTATGTATGTATGTATATATATATATATATATATATATATATATATATATATATATATATATATATATATATATATATATATATATATATATGCCCATAATCATGCAGGAAAGTGAAATCTGTAATAGTCCCTGTGATGTAGAGATTACAGGCTGATTGCATTGTACATGCAAATCAAGGCACAAGGCCAAAATTACGACTTTTGGAATTGAAGAGAAGGTTGTTTTTTTTCCCTGTTCCTTGTCATCACCTTTTAACATTTCTCCTCACTGATCATGGTTTTTCCAAAACCTGTTCCTCTTTTATAGTTTCTCTTTTCCCTCTGGGCGGAAGCTTTGCCTCTGATCCTGATCCTGCATACAAAAAAGGAGGGAGCATAATCAGCTTCGGCTCTCATCCAGTCCGAATCGGTCCTCGTCGGAATTCCCACATGACGCCTCTAGAAAATGGAATATTATCATTTAAACCTCATGTGCTCTGGCAATCGTCCCTAATCTTTGACTTTCTGATTTTGCAGCGTTCAGTTTCTTCACATTCCTTTGTACGACATAAGGGTTGTTTGCTCATTCTGGATTTATGAAAAGAGGTTGTGCAACGTATATTGTTTTGGCATCATTGAGCCTCTCAATGCCCCTCAGCCTGCAAAGGCAGCACAAACATATAGCGAGACGATGCATAGATGGCATTCTGTTCAGTCAGTGGAAGCTAATCTGTTGTTGATCTACATCCAAAGAAAAAGATCCTGATGAACTCACAAACAAGCTAATTGCTTGGCAGTCGTCGTCGTCATTAGAGCTTTTGGCAAGACGTGGGTCGTTGTCTGTCGTATATACATTGTTTGTTTTCAAGATATCGGGCAGAACAGTCCAATCTTCCAACCACAATGAAAAACGGTGCCACAGCAAACCTGATTCATGTTAATCTGAATTAACCACCAAGATAACAAACTACACGGTTACTGTTTGGAGACTTTCTAGAAAAACATACAGGTGAGATTTTATATTTTTATTTTTTTACTCCCTTGGATTAAAAGAAGCCCTGACATGGCAGCAGCTACAAGAAGAAGGCGATGTTTTTATAGCATAAACCAGCACCATTGTTGAAACTCCAGGTTAAGAGTTGTCAATAAATATGTTCCTATCAGACAACATAATGAGAATCCAATCAGCTGTCCGGGCTGTCCAATCAACAGCAGCTGAATATTTGCTGTTATAGGTTGCAGTTTCAAGAATACTCAATAAATACTCAATAAAAGTGAAGATATCATATTATATATATATATATATATATATATATATATATATATATATATATATATATATATATTTATATATATATATATATATATATATGTATATATTTTTTTTATTATTTTTTTTTTTTTTTTATTTATTTATTTATTTTTTTTTTCCACATTCCTGTCAGTGTCATGTTGGAGAGCCATTATCCTCATTATCACATGGAAGCAGAAATGAATAAGATGAGAATGATAAATGAGTAAGGAAAATGGGAAATGAAAAAGGATAAAGGAATAAATATATAAATTAATAAATAGAAATAAGAATAAAGATGCCAATTACTCATTTGTTTATTTATTTATTTAATTTTGGCTAAAATCACTGTCCATAGTCATGCTTATTGCTAAAGTTGAAATTAATCAAAACCATCCTTGATTTATTTGTCTTAATTTAAAAAAATCATAAAAAAATCTCAATATACTTTATTAATCCCAGAGGGATTTACTTTTGTTTACATCACTAAATGTAATTTTGGCAGAATATATTTGCTGTAGCTTTTATATCCTTCACACAAGAGGAATTCTATTTAATTAAAAAAAACTTTTTGAACATATGAAATTACAATAAACGTTTTTTTACTAAAGTAAAATAAAGTAAGGCAGTCTATAAAAAACCTGTATTACTTTAGTAATATAAAAAAACCTGTATTGCTTTAGTAATATAAAAAAACCTGTATTGCTTTAGTAATACAGGTTTTTTATAGACTGCCTTAGAGATCATAAAGTCTTAAATGTTACAATGACAAGTTTTTAAAGTCAACATATTGCATGTGATTCCTGGCCTCTTTGGTAAAATCAGATATATAGTCAAATGGACTTTATTCTCTAAGGGAAAATTGGTACTAAATTGAATGGAAATCCATCAATTATTCATCCTGCTGTGGAACGACAAACAATGCGAGCTTGAAAGCTGCTTTGTTGGCATCATTAGGACGTCTGCGCTGTATTCATTGTCTTCTTTGAAGGCCTTGCTGTACCCTTTATTCTTATGATGTGTGAAATGTTGCTAAGAGCAAAATAAATACAATGGTACTGGGTAGACTTTTCTTCACACAGGCTGAGGCCAGGAGAAACTCTGGTTCTTTCATATGTTCATCCTCATTCTCTTGTTTCTGCCCTAAATGGTGAAACAAATGTCTGGTTTTCTTAAGTTTGGCATTTGTGTTCACAACTCATATCCCAGAGTCAATTATTCTTTAGGTTGAGGATGAGTTATGTCTGTATTCCAAATTATGTAATATATTCAGTTTTTAGGTTTTGTGTGTACTATGTTTAAAATAGATGTAATACAATGAAAATATTTATTAATAAAAATAAAAAAATGGCTTCTTATTTAGCATGGAAACTAAATTAGAAGATTTAAGTGGGTCAAAAACCAACAACTGAATATGAATAGATTTATTTTTCCTGGTTGTAAAAAAAAATCTCATTCAACTTGTTCATAAAATGTAGCCAAAAGTTGCAATAGGTGTACGATGCATAAAGCATTCTAGATTAATCCAGTTCTTCTGATCTTATGTTCTATACGACTATAAAACTAAATCCCAGCCCTCAGACTTCATATTCCAGATCTGACTGCTGGGCTCTCGCCAATTGTCTAGCTGAGCTCCAACAGGAATCATCAATGATTCCCTTTCTCACCCTGGGTATGAATCTAACAACATGAAGCTTGAATGTGCACATCTGTGCTGACATGGAAAGCTTGTCAATTTGTGAGGTAGCAAACCAGCTTTTATATATATTTAAAAATGGACAATTCTGTGTGTGAGATGATCTTTGTGCTGCCATTTGTTGGTTTGGCTTTATCCCGCCACACAAAATCAGTCTAACTGCATTCCTTTTGCTGCGAAAGGGGAAAAAAAGAAGAAGAAGAGGAAGGCATCTAACCTTTTGAATAATTAAGGAGGAGGGTTTGATAGTGCAGTCAGAGTGCTGGTGGGTTTGATGAAAGGCCGGCTCCTGCGCAGATATCACAGAAATCAAAGCTTACTTTGACACACCGGGCCATGAAAGAAGTCCTTGATAGGTTCAACACAGAATGCTTACTCCTCCATCGCTTTAGCTATCCAGTCACATGGGACATCTTCTCTTTGTCAGCACAGAGGGAATGCGACTTTTACTGCACCTTCTGAACACGTCTGAGTTAATATTAAGGGGAAGGTTGAACTTGACCCCGAAAAAACATCCAAATCAGTAATACTAAACACTTCAAAAAAAAAAAACTTTCAGAAGCTGAGGTAGTTCACTTGTTTGACGCTTGGTGCGTTGGGGTTTTGCTTCGAGTTCAGCTGTATTAAAGGAGTAACACGCTCATCCATATGCAAGTTCACAGCACGCCGTCTAATCTGCCCCTCTAATTCAGCCCCTGTTAAGTCACATCTGAGGCGTTCCTGTCTGTTGTGCAGGTGAGAAGAGATCAGACGAGTCGATATTTTCCCCTCCTGGCGCTTCGAGCGGAAATCTACAAGAAAATCGATTACTTTTTTCCATTTTCCATGGCCCTCTTCCTTTGTCTTCTTCTTTAACTATGCTTTCCCTTCCTTGGCTCTGTGAAAGTTGATGTGCTGGCTAAAAGCGATTTGTTTCCATGTGACAAAAACGGATACTCTGCAGTCAAACAACCACAAGGAATCATTTTTTTACAAACTTCCTTATTTGCCTAACATGCTTAAGTCCCCAGAGATAATCCACACAGCTTTTTTTAAAAAAAAATTTATTAACACTCCTACTTGAGCTGATCCTTTAAAAAGACTCCTACGATACCGTGTTCGGTATAAAATACATTGAAGATTCCAGTTTTAAGCTAACAAAAATTACAAGTTCAAAGGGTGAGAATACTTTCGCGAGGCCCTGCATTCAGCTAACTTAAAAGGTATCGATTTTTCATCTGGTTATTCTCAGACTGAAATAAATCATCATGTGTGTTTTTGTTCCTTCCATCACCTAAATGGGACTTGTGGACTTTTACGTTTTGATTTTATTTACTTTGTTTTAAAACGGCAAGTTTACCGCTTACAGTATTTCAGTCAATCAGTGTCTGCACTGAGGCGGAAGAAAAGAAAACAGGAGGGAAAAGAAAAGTAGAAACAAATTAAATTTAGTCATTAGGCCTGAGACTAATCTCCTGAAAGAGGCTTTTGAGTGTGATTAGCTGGAGAATTGGTTGCTTTGGAACTAATCTCTAACTAAAACATAGAAAAAAAAAGGAGACCAAAAACCAAAGCGAAGTACATATATGAAGAAAAAATATATTTCTAACTTCATGGCAGAAGATGGCGTGAAGCTGAAGCTAGTGTTTTTTTTGTTTACAGTTACAACGCCACCAACATTAATGAGTAAACTTAGAAAAGATGTGGAAAAATGTCTCAAAACAAAATCAGTTTTAATGCAGGAGCACAGTTTTACTTGGAAAGCTGTAGAAACACCCAATGTTTAGCATGAGCACCTTTAATCAGAGGTGGAAAAAAAAAACATGGAAAAAATATGATTGCTTTTAACAAACTCTCGAGTAGCGCAGTTGTTGATACATGCCCTGCAGGGAGGTTCCTGCTTCTGAGGTACCTGCTGAAATCAACAGCGACAAGTTCACAAAACAGTGAAGTTGTCAGAGTGTCTCACCAAGAAACTGCTTGCCTGAATGCCAGCAGGTGACTGAAGCCTGAGAATGAAAATTCCCCCTTGCCCGACTCTGTTTTCCTCAGGGCATAATAATCCCCAGGCGGCGATAGACTGCATCTCAGGTTTCCAGATTTTCTTCATCACGTCTTTCCCTCTTATAGCTGTAAGTCACAAGAAGCTCATTTATGTGCACCACGGGGCTTCTACTCCAGCTATATGTCCTGCAAATTTTACATGCATCCCTGCTTCAACAGAGCTAAATCAAAGATTGAATTGCCTCTTCAGCATGCCATCACGTTTTGGACGGGTGCAGAGATACGTCATCTTCCAGACTTCTTGTTTACGCTACATGGTCTGTCTCGGTGTCTGTCGTTTTAACTGATGGCATGGAAAAAATACTGTCATGATCTATTTTTATCCATCAATTTTTCCATCATAATAGTGACATATCCAATTGCATTTAATTCCACTTTGGTTTAATTAATTTGAAACCCGCTGAATGAAGAATCCACACCATGCCATAATACATCAAGAGGAAGAATATATGTACGTTTTTCTCCCCTAGTGACAAAAATTATGGAGTGTATCCCAAGTAATTATACATAAACAATCAAATTAAATGATTCATTTAAATTACGCGCACCCGCTTGTGCTTAATCACAATGTCTCATTGCTTGGAGGCTAAACCAGTGTTTTGTTCCATAGAGACTGGAATTGCAAGTGCAACAACATCCACAATTTTGGAAACAGGGAACATTTCTCTAGTTGAAGTGATCAAAGGCCAGCAAGACTCTGAATGAGGGGGTTCCTGACCCAGCAAGGCTTCATTTCAGCGGAAAGAAAATCCCACAAGACACAAGAATTGCTCAGCTGCACCAGACGTCCAGTTCAGAGTACGAGACGCAGATTAGATGTTTTTTTTTTTGATTGATTTCATAAAAGGCAAAGCTGAGGTAATCCTTTTAGTCAGCTCCCTCGATGACGAACGGGCACAGAAGGAGCGGTGCAAAAATGCCTTAAAAGCTGCAGAACATTTGGTCTTAGGGACTTAATGTACACAGTCCATGCACACAGAAGGCAGCGTGTCTCTGGTGATCTGACAGGGTTCAAACCTTGTCCCACCATGAACCAGTAACTCGGATGTATGCAATGCAAACTGGTTGGCTGCTTTACGCATCGGGTTCTCTGACTGTTCTTAGGAACCCGCACTCTAAGAGCGACAGCTAAAATCACCCTCCAGGGATCTTTGATGAAATTCGGATGGACGTGGATTCATAGCTGTCCACAAAATTAGAGAGCGTGCGTTGATCGATCATTGAGTTGTAACATTAATGTCTATTAGTGTCAAATTGTCTGTGGTCTACCCCCCTTCCTGTTCTCCTTCCCTCACACACACACCGCCACCCCTGAAATTGGACACACAGTGAAAATAAAAAATAAAAAATTGAAAAAGGAAAAACCAGAGTTAATTTGATATAATTGGTCCGCTAGATTTTCAGTGTCTCAATGTTTTCTTTAGCTCATCATCTATTTTACTTTCCAAGGTTTATTTAACTTTTTAAGATTACATATTGTTTATATAATCTCCTACAGAAGTTTCCACAATCCTACGATCACATTTGATGAGGATTTTTGATGAAAGTTCAAATGTTTTAGGAAACATGCCGTAGTAGAGTCTATCTGGGAAACACTAACACAAAATGACATTTTCCAAGAGTCAGGATGTGACATTTACAGAGATTTCACGAGCATAATATCAGAATTTTGTCTGACACTTATCCTTACCCTTCTCCTCCCAGCTGCGTTCTGATGCCTTCGTACAGTGCTCTAATTGGTTGAGCGTGATGGCGTGAGCAGGAACGGTTTTGGTTTCTATAAATAGAGGAAGGCTGGTTCTCACAAATACTAGACCCCTGTGCCATCTATATACAGCTATATTAACATCTTTTTTGAAAATCATCCTTGTCTGACTTACACTGATTGGTCTTATCAGTTCGAATTAATCTAGCCAGTCTTTTAAACCACTGCATCAAGGCCAGCTGTGGAGTGTTCCAGAAGAAAACTGTTTCTTTGTTTCTTTTTTTAAAGCTATTCTCAAATTTCTCTTCTGCGTCGACTTTCATCCCTTTCCAAAAAGTATCTCCTGGGAATCCTCACGCCAGGTGCCATTACCTATTTATTCCTTTCTGGACACATCCTGCGCAGCCCCCAGCGTGCAACTCTGACACCAGCTAAACAATCTGTCACATGAAGCCAACAGAACTTTGTTTCTATTGTTTCCTGGAAGCCAACGTCGTCCCTCGGGGGCGCGGGACCTTGGTCACGTTGTTGACTGCTGTGGCTGGCCTGCTAGACTGTGTGATCTTCCCCCCCGCAGGTGGTACTTACCTCACAGATCTCCAGAACTGACAGGATGTGATAAAAATGTCTCATAAAACATCACCGCCCAAAGCATTGAGTTAAAGGTGCATTGAGTCTTGAAAAAGCACAGAGTTTTTGCCCTCCTGCTCTTTTCCATCCCTTCTCCTTCTCACCGTCTGATGTTTGCGTCTGTTTAATAGGAACAGACAAAAGGGAAAGAGATGACTCTGGAAACGGGAACAATCTGAAATTCCTTTAAAGCGAGTGGGCCCCGAGCCCTGAAGCGGAGATATTTTACCTGAGGCACAGTACTTTGTACTTTAAGGCGTTTTTTTTTTTTTTTTTTCCTCTTGGATGTCTATTTTAGTCTTGAATACATATGAAAGGAAAATGAGGTGTTTCCTGTAATTAGAAACTCTAGGTGCGAGAGAATACGATCTTTTTGTTCTTTGCCTAATTAGGCCGCATGTACATGGGAACACGCGTTCTGTTCCTACCTGAGTATAAGTTCGGGCCACCCTTAAGGGGTTGACCCACTAAAAAGTTACAGAATTAGCAAGTGCATGACTACGCATGGGAACAGTGTGTGTGTGTGTGTGTGTGTGTGTGTGTGTGTGTGTGTGTGTGTGTGAAAATGGAATGCAACAATTTCAAAGTGAGGTGTGGGTGTTGTGATGTAAAAGCCATGCCCATGTCTGAGAAATGACATGTACAGGAGGAAATGTCAATTCCCAATGTAGCAAACAGCATAATGTTTCTCAGAGGAAAAGGGTAGCATACACAGATACTTCACTATAGAGCCGATAGGGGTTTTATTATTATTATTATTATTCTTTTTATAGCTGCATCAACCCGACAGAAAGTTTGAGAGTTCCAGGATCACGAGTGTGTGAGCGTTGTGGAATTGTCTTATCCTTCAACTCGCGTGTCAAACTAAACCCTGCATTTCTACGAAGATTAAGATGCGGATATCAGGTTTCTGAAACAGACGAGCGAAACGACAGCTCGAGACACCGAGCCGTGTCAGAATTCCTTCTGACAAATGCTGTAGTTTGACGCGAGTTTTCAAAAGCGTTCTTCTCTTCCTCAAACTGATGTTATTTCTGTTTTTCTGTACAGGACGTGTTTCAGCTGCAGAAAAAGTAGCACGTCCTCGTGTCTACAGGAGCTTTGGCTTATTGTCGCATAGATAATAAAGATCATTTCGAATGCTAAAATGTCCTGTCCAAGGCCGACAAAGTCTACAACTCTTTAAAGAATTTTGAATAATATAAAGTGCAATAACATTTAACTTTCCTTTGGGAACACATCTTAAGATTAGACGTAGTGTGTTGAAAATGTGAGTTGTTTTAATGTAAAATACTTCATTCCAGAGGAGCTATATACACAGTAAAAATGCCAGTGTTGAATTAACACCCAAAAGTGTCTATGTGTAAAAGGCAGCTGGTGTTAAATTCAACACTACAGAGTGTCACATTAACATTTACAATGGTGCTGGTGTTAAAATATATTAAAAGTAACACCAGTGTAGTGTTGATCACTAAACACAATGTGGTGTTAAAAAAGTAAATAATTGACCCACAAGGTGTCAATATCAATCAAATCCAGTGGAAAATATTCAAAACAATACACAGAAATAGAAAGTTTAACTTTTCTTAAACCCATTTCAGTATTATAGACCAATGTTAATTTAACAAAAATATGGGTGTCAATCTTTTAACACTTCCAAAAGTGTTAATTTAACACCAGCTGACTTGGACACATATAGACACTTTTGGGTGTTAATTCAACACTGGCATTATTACTGTGTAGAAACAGTTTAAATGCATTTAACTGGTATTGTGTCCTAAGCACGATCGAAAGAATATCAATGCAATATCAGATTTTTGAACTCTACAGTTTTTCAGATTCTAGTCTTGAATTTGATATTTTCTTTGTGACAGGAAAACAAAACACCAAGGAAAAAACTCATCTTGAATCTGTAGCTTTTAAGAGCAAAATCCTTATCAAGCTGAACTCATGTGAGTTACCTTGAAATCACTGGTCTGAGTCATTCGAACACAACCTTTCTTCTCTTTCCACCTTTGTTTGCTTGTCTTTTCTTTCTGTAACTCATACATATTTCAAGGGCAGCCATCTCTCCTGGCTGTATAACTTCAAGAATCAAACAGTTTCTAAGAGAAGTCAGGAAGCCTCCTGCATGAAATTCTGTCCACAGAGACGGAGAGTCTTCATCTCACAGTGCTACGCTGGAGCAAAACGGCTGCTGGAAAACTGTTAAATCATTTGGGTGGCATTCACATGGTTATTGTTAAGAGGGCACTCTGAAGAGTACTTAAAAGGTCCATCAGTCCAGGGAAGTATTGGCAGTCTGTCCATCATGGTAAAGTCCAGCGTGGACATGCAGTTCAGTGTAGCAAAGTGGTCGAGATTGTATTTATTTACCACTTGTCTCTTAAACATCTTTATAATTTGTTGAATCTGATTTAATAGTTATCCATTATGCTTCAGTCTAACAACGATGCTGCAACATCGTTTGATTCACGTACATCCCCCTGGTTTGTTGGGGCAACATTATCTTACATTTGACATCCAAGCTTTTGTTTTTTAAAGCAACGCTAAATAATTAGTTAATTTGAATTTTTCTTCTGTTAAAGATATGTTTCTGGCAAATAATTTTTGTTAATTTGTCTTTGTGTAAACTTCTGATTGTTTGCTTCTTTGCTAGGATCCTAAGATCCTACATCCAGCACTTCCTGTTTACATCTGATGTCATTGTCATCACCAGGTACAACCAAATGAGCAGGTTTCTTTTTTGTACTCTATTACTTATTCTCTTTAAAGTAGTCCTTTCCAGCTGTCCTTTACAGAGTGTTGAATTCTGCAAACCATTTACTTGTGCATGAGTTTATAAATTAGATTAATAATTTACTTTGTTTAGGTCGCATTGTTTGCTTGAATCAGTTTTCTAATAGTGGAGACTGATGAGGTGTCCCATAGTATGATTTTGCCAACCGTGTGCCGGATCAGAGACACGTACACAAGAATGATTGACAGCACTGAGAACCTCCTCCTTGCTCTTATTGGTTGTTTCTAGCCACCACTGGAATAAGCAGAGGAGCTCTTTTTTTCCCACAAATTATCTGTTTCATACCATACTATCAAAACAGAGTGACACCTTAAAAAAAAAAAAGATATTCTGTTTTTATAATAGTTGCACATGCATTATGATAATTCCTGATTATCGTAATGCTTTCTTTATTCCTTACAAGTGTGATGGTTCAAAAGAATGTTCATGCCATTTGTGAAATGAGAGGTGTGTGGTTTAGTGTCCCTGAATGCGACACTAAATGCTCAGTCTGAGGATGACGGGGCAGCAGTCTGAGCTGCGAGACATAATTATGACAAGTGACCATTTCTACGCTGTCTGATTCTTCTCATGTTATTTTAATGAGTGAGCGGTGGGCATGTCAGGAGCCAGTCACAGTGTATTGTTATGAGATGACTGAAGCAAAAGACTTTTTATCAAAATCAATAAGCGCATAGGGATCCACAGATGGTCTGTTTGGCAGGTTAACAGGACGGGGCTGCACAATCGATACCGTATGGATAAACTTGATTTAATTTAGAGCCGACACCCACACACACACGCGCGGTCTAATATTCTCATGCATGCCACTGGTTAGAATCCATTAACAAGACCAGTGACATCCAGCGTAGGAGCCTTCTACCACTATTTTTCTGAGCATAATTTACCATTAATGGCAAAGAGCGGAGCGATTTGATCGCACCCGCACTGCTGCGAAAACTCTCAAGGTTGCATCCTTCTGTCCCCCTTTCCAGAATTGTGAAAATGTAGATTTAGCTAATGCATTCTTCAGCTCAAAACGTGCGAGTCTACCCCAGCAGTGGATTTGATGTTGCAGATTTCCCTCGCTTTATGAAGGCTTTGCTGTTTCAGCCGCTGCTATAGCTGCTGATCTCACCCACTCCAGGGGCGGTTATAACGTCTGATAAACAGGGTTTATTTGACGAGTAAACACACATATTCACTTCTTATTTGATGGCACCTCAGAATAGCAGGTTTATTGAAACGCTGCCAGATACGGAATAGTTTTGGGGCGTGCCTCTTGATTGTTTGGTTTTCCTTTGTACTTTCTGAATACCTTAAATATCACAGTTGTTTCTGTGTTTTTCCTGCATCACATTCCCCTGGAGGGGCTCAGCTAACTTTAGGCGCTTATTAAATGCCAGAATGTTCCTACCTTTCCTTTTGCTTGCTTGTGTCGTATGTTGGCAATTCATGGTCTGGTCCCTTAAGATGGGTTCTTAGTGCCTCTAAGCAGGTAAACATATTGCCAGATAACAGCCACAGTTACTTCAAGAGAAGACATATGGGCAAAGATTTATTTATTTTTTTGCATTATTTTATTTTTAAAGCATGTTTGTGTGTTGCGGTTCAGCTATTTTTTAAGAAGTACGGTGCTGGTCATAGGTTTATATACAAATGTCATAGTCATAATAGTCATAATCATTTTAGGCTTTTTCTGTGTACTGGTATGTACTGACTCCTTTAGAGCAAGGACTGCGTCAAAAGCTGTATACATCTTACCAACTAACGCAGCTACCCAGAATGGACCATGTACCAACATCCAAACACTTTAATAAAAATGATAAATAATTTAATTTAATGCATAACGACTTCTGTGTAGTCAAATCTGTCCAAAGTGCTAACACTGTTAATGTCAGCTTGATATTTGGTCTTCAGATCTGAATATACTTTTTCTAAATTCAATTACCAACTCATCAAATATTTAATCATTCAAACAAGCAATGTTGATATTTTGGCGTGCCATGTCCTAACTGACATAAAGACTGAGCGTAAAACACATGTAAAACATTTATGCTGGCATTTACAATGTAAGGGAGACATTAAATATTAACATCTAACGGTGCAGGTAATGGGATTGCTTCATGCTAAAGCATATTCTGGGGATCAGCTTGAACTTTTCTGTCATTTGTCATGTCGAGTGAGTCCATGGGTGAAGTCCGTCACCAGCAAGTCACCAGCAAGTCGCATGAATGTTGCAATGCACTAAAGTCGTTTAGTTCTGGCTTTGGCTGTCGCCAAACACCAGCCCGTTCTCTGCCCTCAGCTCTTCTTTCTACCAACCTGGGAGCTTCCTGTGCAGATTGACGAATCTCCTTCTCTGTGTCTCCATCAGGGGGGCAATTCAAACTTTTGCTTGCCACCACGGATTCAAAGCCTCTTTTTTTTCTTTTTTTATGTGTTGGCAATGCCTCAATTACTCAAGGCTTTGAGTCACTCAGTGAAAAACGAGTCACTTTCTGGCATCATGTATTGATTATGGAGCAACAGGGAGGCTGACTGCACACATCAGTCAATGCTTTCTATCGATAGATCATTCTTAATTGTCCATCTCTCCAGCGGTTACCTGATTATATTCTAAAAACGCATCTCTTCGGCCCTTAGGAGTCGGTAGAGAGACTTTATTTTTGAGGACGTTTTTGCCTTCTGTACAGTAACGGCCGATGGTTTTGAGTGTGACAGAAATTTAGATTTTCTTAACTGTACAGCGTATTTGATCGTATTTTTCAAACATGAGGAAAAACATGAAAAGAGTACGTATAAAGTTTTCTTTTTTCAGAAAATTTGCCACAGCTTTTTGAAGGCATTAAGATCTGGACTCACTGGACTCAATCTGCCATATTTAATCCTAGAACCATGTTGACTTTTTGCATTGTTTTTGAACAAAGGAGTGAGTGAGTGAGTGAGTGAGTGAAGCAAACTTCAGACATTAACAGTGTGGATGTTGTTAGCATGACTCAGTGCTCACAGCAGCAAATGCCTTTTATTCACCTGTCCTTTTTCTAAAAGTCCCAAACAATTTGAAAGGATCATCATGTATTTGGATGTTTCTTGGAGGGAAATAGCCCCAAAATTGTCTTTCTTGACAGTAAGACACCATCTAAAAGTAACTTCCTCACTATGTAGACAAAAACACAATTTTTATGGAAGGTCTAGTAGTTTGTTAACCCAGTTTCTAACCTCACATTGGAGCATTTTATGACTTAAAGGCCAAATCTGACCCAAACTGGCTTACAATGAAAATCTAATAAACATAGATGACATGGGAATTTGTCACACGATTCTGAGTTATTTTTTTTTTTTTAAAGGAACTGCTGTCATGGTTCTGTTTGGGTAGCTAAGAAAGAACTCGTATGTATGACCCAATTTGAGGTCATACTGAAAGGGGAGACTGTATAAAATGAAGAATTTTGGTAACACTTTTATTTGAGGGCTATGCATAAAACGGACATTACACTGTCATAAACATGAAGGAGTCTCGATGAATGTTTATGACTGTTGTCATGAAGTGTCCTTCGGTAAACAGCGACCCTTTTAATGCAAAATTGACTCTTTTTATTGTTTTTTTAACACAGGTTTTAATGCAACTTTGCATAAAAAAACCTATTATATACCGAAAGACTCTTCATGGCAACTGTCATAAACATTCACGTCTTTTGCACACCCCTTCAAATAAAGTGTTATCAGAATTTTTTAACAGAGTTCTAAGTAAATATTGCCCAATATATCATCCTCATAACATCAATGCACACATTCGTAAAGGTAATATGGCAAAATACTGTTTGGGATGTCATGCTTGTTTGGTATTAATAGACATTTTGCAAGATATTAAACTCATGCCCACTCACTCCAAAAGGGTCCCATATGTGGCTATCGAGCCCAGAAAGCGGTACAAGTAATGATACGGCATAGCAAGACTTATTTACACAGAATTACGCACTGCTTTGTCTCAGTCACATAAGTGCAATTCAGATAATTCAAGTACACTGATGTGTGTTTTGTTTTAACATTAGAAAATGTGAATATTGTGAAAAATATGTTTATGACCTTTATTACTACATTATACACCGTGTACTATCCATTTTGGGCCGTCATAAGTTGGCATGTCTGCAGTATTTGGGGGATTAATCAGAGCCGCACACTTGAAAGTGGTAATATTCTACCGAGACCTGATGTTTATTCATAAGTGTTTAAACTTAAGAAGGCAAATTAAGATCAGAGCAACAACACGATGCACCAATTTTATGAGCTTCATCTTTAGCCTTCAGTTAAAGGGGCATATCTTTCCTTGTGATCACTCGAGCTCCAGCTAACTCCTCTGGAGAGGATATGATCAGAATAATCATGTTTTACCTCCAGCAAATTTTAGCTCGATTACGTAGGCAATCTTCCTCCCCTGGCGTCCGTTCTGAGTCAGCAGCTGCATCCGATCTCGGCTCTCAAAACGTACAGAACCAAGTGCAAACTAGCTGCGCACGCAAAAGCGAGCGTCGGCTTGTGTTTCGGTCTGAACTTGTCGGTACACCAGGGGGGTGAAATGCATTCTCCCTTCCCTCTTCTCCCTCACATAGCCTCTTCTTCTTCTCTGCGAAGCTCCACTCGTCCCATGTGGTGTAATATATCAGCGTCTGACATGAGGTGCAACACCTGAGTTAATAGCTGCTGACTGCTCCTGTGAGCTACGCTTTGGGGGGAAAACAAAATTACAGGTTGCCGAGACTGACAGCCGAGGCGGAGAGGTGCAGGAGATCGTCTGCCCCCCCCCCCCCTTCCTCACCAAGCTCCTTTTTGGCTCTGAAAAGCATATTAGCGCCAACACCGAATAGGGAAAGTAAACACGATGGCATGTGTTGCAGTTCTCGCTTTCACTCGCTCCTGGTTTTCTGGAGTGCATATTTATTTAACATTACGGTGTTAGTCATGCACAACGCTGCCAAGCAGCAGTTTTATTTTTGTTTTTTAAAAAAAAGGGGTGTGGGGGGATCTTCGCTCTTTGGTGTTTGGACACAGGGCATGGTGGGGGTTTATTCTAAAAATAACAAGCGGATGTATCAAAATGTGTTACAGGATGGGCTCAGAAATTGAAGAATATCGCCTGTGATGGAGGAAAGCCACATTTCTCGCACAGCTCTCATTCATCCTTGTGTAGAAAAGATTGAAGATCATCTGTTCATAGCAGGTCAGCCTTAGTTATCCCCCCCCCCACCCCCCCTTTCTGTTTTTGACATCAAACAGCGAAAAGAGATTGAGGAGGCGTGGAGACAAATGTTACCGAACAGTATGAGGTGGTGGAGAAAGAAACAAATGCAGAACACAAACAGGAGGCTGCGAGGGACAAAAAGGACGGCATTACGCTGGTTGCTATGAGTCGAACGCATGCAGACCGAAAGGAGCATTAGAGAGGAAATGTAAAGGAGGAGAAACGTGAGAGGATGCGCCGACGGTGTGCTGCGTATCTGCTGTGCACAGCAGCTTCGCCAAAAAAAAAGAGAAAAAAGGAAAGGAGACCGAGGCAGGGCTGGTCATTAGAAGGAGGAGTGGGAAAAGCCAGCGCTGCCTCCTTGCTCTCTTGGGGCGTGTTGAGAGGCGATGATCGGCTGTGAGCAGCTGATAACCATCACAGTCTTTTTCATTGCAGCACTTCAGCCGCTTTCCTATGAGCCCAAATATGCTCCATTAGGGCAGAATGGTGGGGATGTGGGATTTTGTTTTATTTTATATCAGAACTGAATGTGGTGTTGTAAACATCTGTCAGTAACAGAACTTCATAGTGATTAAACAATCTCTAAAACCACAGAATTTTAATACGACTTTAAAAATTATATCCAGAAACTCAAGAATAAAAACAGAAGAAAATAGCTTTCAAAGTTAAAATGTTAAAAAAAAATCCCTCTCAAAATGCCCAAAATTACATAAACATCACAAACATTTAGTTTGGTTTGCTTATGAATGTTAAGTACCGCAGTAAAACTGGAGGAACAACTGAGCTTATGAGTCTGAGAAGAGTTTTAAGAACTGTTAAAAATAATTTCAAGACAACAAAACAGCTATTCACAAAGTAAAAAATATTCAAATCAACTGCTAGTATGTCCAGATCGGGCTATTTGCGTACAATAAAAAGACTTCTAATATTATATTCCACAAAACATTTCCCTTCTTTGGGTCAGTTAGGAGAATCAAATTTTTATTTGATAAAAAAGAAAATAATAAGAAATGGGTATTACTTTCTTTAAATACAGCGAGATTAATGTGCCTTTGAACAATTTGGTAAAGCCCCAAAGATGATGTTCTGGCCCTGTAAACGTTTGATAGTTAACAGATGGCTAACAATCGAATCACATTTGATGATTTGCAAAGCACAACAAAATAAGTCAACTCAAAAAAGTGTCGCAAACATTGACACATTTGGGAGTCTGGGGCTAAAACTCTTAATTTTTTTTTCGTACGAGTGTACGTGTGTGATTTATGCTGGTTTGTGACATGTCTCTCAGGATTCAATGATTAATTATTCAGATGTTACAAGCTTCCTCCGACTTTGGAGTGATTATAATTCACTTTTGGCGAAAACGGTGATAAAACAATGCCAATCCAGATGAATTTGTCTCTACCTTTTCTCTCCGTCGAGTCGTAAAAACAGAAGAACAAAGAGGTATATTAAATTAATTTAAAGTTTGTTTCACTTGCAAATATTAACAGACAATAAGTGTATTCACTGTGATAAAATCATTTAGTCGTTTTTTTGTCTTTTGTGCTGAAAACCTTTTAATTAGGCTGCAATGGATGGAAGTAATTTAACATCTGCAGACAGCTGTGCTTTGGATTTTGCATTGGGAATTCTTACGAAAAAGAAAAAGGGGATAAATGAAAAGTTCTGGTTTGAATGCATCGCTTAGCCCTATCTTAATTGGTCAGTTTTACTCCTGAAAACACTCCGCTTGGTGATGCTTGAGCCTCATGGGATTTCTAATCATACGAACTCAAGGCAGTCCAGATGAACATCAGCGCCCTGCTGTTTATCTAAAATAGGAAATCGCATGGATGCTGTTGATTCAGTATCACAACTAGTGTTTGACAAAAAAAATAAATAAATAAAATGCAGAGCAAACTTCCAGTTTCATCCTGCACGGCTTTAACAGCAAATCAGAGTTGAAAAATGCAGGGAAAAGATCACCCATGCAAACTAAGGAGAGCAGCTAATTGCACTGCAACTCCATCCATTCCCCTGGAAACTGTGTCTCAGACTTACTTCCACAACTTCCTCAAGCATAAAGACATTAATATCAACTCTTTGTGTGCTCTTTCCTTAAGTGCTCCCCTTTCGCTGCTGCTTAAGCCAAGATTAAAAGCAGTAAGTGAGTAAAAACCTCCTCGCTTCCACCCTTCTCCACAACTCTCCATCTTGGTTTGTGCCATCTGCCCCTCCCCTCCTCGACGCCCCGTGCACCTCGGCTCCTCTTTAATGCCCACCTTTCTAATGACTGTCTTCAGCTGGGGGCCCCCGTGAGAAGAGGCGTCTATGTTTGCGCTCCCTCATGCATACTCATAGCCAGACTGTGAGCACGAAGACTCCGCAGAGAGTATAAATTCCTATTGAGAACGGTGTCACATACTCCTGTCCCATGTCTGCAAACAACAAATCACCCTCCCTACATCTATAATACATGTCCCATACACCCCTGGAGGCTTTATCTGCTAAATACCCTTCAGTTTGAGATCGCAGACATAAACCCAAGTGTAAGCAGCGTCGAGGACATGCCGCACGGGCAGACAGCCGATAAAAGCTACCATTAAAGTAGCATTTGGGGCCTTTTTCTTTGTAATGAAGACGGAATAGCACCGTTGACAGAGCTGGGAAATAAATAAATCTGGCGTTCTGGTTGGTTCTACAGCAGCAGTGAGGATTGCGTAGTAAATACAATGTAATTTAGCACACATTAGGACCAGCTCTAGCTTGAAATATCTGTGCTGACATGCCAGCATGTGCTTTAGAAAATAAAACCATGACGTACACTTGTGTTGTAAACCTGAAGAAATCTTATATTCTGCCTACAGTTTTTGGTCACAACTAGGTTGCACTAGTGAGTCATATAGCAATGACAGGAAGTACCACCACCCTAAGGTCTATGTGTACGTGGGGGTCGGCTCCCGCTAAAAGTTGTGTGTGCGGACAATGTTTAGCTGTTTCACTCTGACGAAGCACAAGACATTTTAACACAACTTTCTAACTTGCAACACATAGTTTGAGGTGTCGATACATGGAAAAGTGTCCAGTTTTTGACAGAACAGCATCTGTACAATTTCCTTTGCAGCACCGTCAAATCAGATATTGACAACCGAGGCTGAACAGGTGCCAGCAGTGTACACATGCTTCGTTGTTTTCTTTATTTAAAACAGAAAATGGTGCCGGATAAACAGATAGGAGAACTTAATTCTTGAAATAATTTCATTATATCCATTGGTGTTTAACAATAAACTAATGAATTATTAAATATTTCCAAGTCTTAGCTAAGCCACGGACATGCCAGTAGTTTTATGAGGAATCGATTTTGGAATGTCTACCCAAAATGAAACTATTATTTGCTTCTTTAAAGCTTTGGCAACTGGACTCAATCTTTTGTTAGGTATTGTCAAAACGGCTACTCACCCACAAACACGAGGGAAACAAGCTAACGCTGGCGTCATAACTTTAGCAAACTTTCACCATGAGCAAATAGATTGCCATATACATGACGGGACTCTGTAGTGATAGCCACAAATCCTACAATAATTGCCCAGTGCCCAACTTTCCCTTTGAATTATCGTAGCTCATTCAGCTCAATCGCTCCCGCTCGTTGTTGAGGAAACAGAGAAAAGATTTGTGCAGTAGACTTTTGTGCAAGAGCAAGGCAATTTCAAAGATTTTAGTGACAAATTTATCAGTTTTAGCCATCTCGCCATATAATGGCAATGAAGTTACTACAAATTGCTTTGCTCTTCATTTCCTGCACAGGAAAACATAAATCACACGACATAAGCTCCACCGACTCTTGATGATTCCCCTGAAACTGTTGAAGCGTCCCGTGGTGAGCTACAATCATTTAAGAAGGGGAAGTAAAAGTAATGAAATCTAGTTTTATACTAAGATACAAATTTTCCTTCTGACTGGGCACTACTTCGACTCTCCTGGTGAGGAAAGCAGATGGGGGTGGAAAAAAAGACTGATTTCACACAAGCGCAGTCCATCCTAGATACCACTTCATTTGCTGGTTCCTCTTAGGGTTTTTTTTTTTTTTGGGAGCCTTCCATGTGCTCAGATCTTAAAAATGTACCTTTGATTGCGAACCCAGTTGCTTGTAACCAAACGTACGCAGCATTTCTTCACGCTGAGAGCCAACAATTTGGTACAAAGTAAACCAATTACAGCGATGCCGCTCTTCCACCAGCAAGGAAAAAAAAAAAGCGGCTTGATCAAATTTTTGCATTTTACAAAATTTTAGCTGAAGCAAATATAAACTAGCAAAATGTAGAAACTTTAGTTTGATTAAGCAGAAGTTAGGGGAAAAGACTTTTCTCACGACTTCGGAGTCATGAAAGTGGGACCCATTTTGTTATTTTCCACAAACTGTTGCATTGTGTTTCTACTGTGGCCTATGATGAACAAAACATCAGCTTATTAAAAGGTTTCATGGCTGCAGTCAACTCTTTCATAGACAGATATTAACTCCTATCAGAACGAGCATGTGCAGGTGACCACCCAGGCTTTCTCCATGGCTCATATTTCACCTGACCTTAATTTCCCTCCATGAAGGCACTGGACACACGAAGGTTTAATCTAGGACTGCCTGCCTTTGCTAGGTTGAGCCGTACCCGATCACCCTGATTGACATCCATTAGTCCTGCTGCGCTATGAACTCCAGAAGCGCTCAGAGAACCGTGGGAAATGTGAGAGGGCGTGAAAAAGCAAGTGATAAAAAGAATGAGTAGTGAGATATAAAATATTCTCATCGTTTGCCTAGACTGACGCTCCTACTGCAACTTGAGTTTTTGTATAGCGTAGCAGAGAGCAAAGAGGAGGGCAGTGCATTCACAAGCCTGATTGACAGTGGTAAGATGTTCCTGCAGGCTATATGTGTAAAAAAACATATTTTTTGAAGGTGTGGAAACATTAAGACTTTGTCTTATTTTATAATTGTTGGTTTAACAATATTTGTTTCTCTTATTCATATAAAAAAAAACTGCTCTCTTCCCATTTCTTCCGCACAGGAGCTGCCTCCTCTTCACATCACCATGTCGCCTCTCAGATCACGCTGTCTAACTTCCAGGCCGGTAGTCATGGCAAACCTGCCACAGTTATCTCAGAATGAGCATTGGATTTCTAAGAATAGCTCTTTAATCTTTCTTTTTACCAAAGTAATATTTGGGCCTCACGTCTTTTCAAATTTGGATGAAAAAGGTGCTCTTAACTTTCAGCCAAAGTTTTAATCATCACCTAGTGTTTTATCTAGTTGTTTTTATTTATTAGTTGTGGTCTGCACTAGACAAATTTCCATTTTTGCTTTGGTCATGACAACTGCTCCAGCAGAGTAATGAACAGATCCTGACATCTCCACATTCTCCATCTGCAAAAGTTTCTTGTTAATATTTCTTTGAGTTTCCCATTTTTCTAACTGTCCACCGTCACTTCCGCAAGAAAAACACAGCCCATTAGGATCAATAGCTGAGGTGTGCAGGTTTTCACCAAACAAAGTGCAGCCAAGTCCCAGATTTGCAGAGATTCTGTAAATTGTTTAGAACAAGTAAATTAGAAATAAGCTCACGAGCAAATACCGTAACACACAGCGTGTAAGACTCCAGACGGTCCTTGTAGCAAATCCGTTGCTGAAATTCAGAGGCACTGTCAGGGTAATTGGGATAAACAGTCTCTCTGCCAATGTCAGCTGCTTTTTGGTAGTCAGAAATTTGGTGGGAGTGAACTTTTTTTTTTGGTACAACTAGCTGAGCAATTTTCTGTCAATTTAGGGCAAAACTGTTTCTTCCACTGATACAGAAGTAGCAAAGTGTAAAACCTCAAAGTAGTGCTCCAATTCAAATGGAAGGGATTTAACCTTGAATCTCTCCACAAACTTTGGGCCATTTAAGATTAGAAATGTCTTTTTTTTTTTCTCTCTCTCTCTCTCTCTCTCTCTCTCTCTCTCTCTCTCTGTATGTGGCGGGTACGTTTTATCACTGGCTAAAGGAGAGATGTGGTGATAGAGGAACAGGAGAACAACAGAGAGGTGGATCCAGTTATAAGGCGAGATGAAATCAGCATGGTGTTTGACAAGAGTGGGACGGGATGCGAAGGAGTGGGAGTGGGGGGGTCAGAGGTTTGAGGAGAAGGGCAGCAGTGGTAGGTGGTTTGAGTGGGCAGAGTGCCTTGCTGACCAATGATAAGGATGGGTACCTGTGGGTGGCACAAAACGGTTGTTTATCTCAAGAAACACTTTCTCCAACAAGAAAGATAAAGCACATACGAAGCAGGAGACGCAAGGATAACGGGGAATGCTTACGGAGTAAACTCAGTTGTGGTTATTTTGGTACTTTTAAGCTTTGAGGTGTAAAAAAAATTGCAAAAAAAAAAAAAAAAACATACTCATTAAACAAAGTTCAATGTCATTTTTGAAAAGTTTCTAAAAATGCAAAAATGAGACAAACACTTGGATCTGAACACAGAATTAAATGTGTCATGGAAAAAAAAAACAGCTTATGTAAGATAACTCAATTAGTGCAATTAATCTGAACTCCAATAGCGTCAATGAGATTCTAATGTGGTGGGATAATGTGCTGGAGAAATCGAGAGTGCTTGACATTCTATAAATTAAAGTTGATTTTTCTCTTCATTAACCTTAATATAAGGTTTGTTTGCAAGGTCAGTTTAATTATATTTAGTCAATTATATTTAGCTTGGTGGTTAGTGATGATCGTTCTAAACAGACTAATGATGTGAGGCATTTGAGAGCAGAACAAACATGTGCCATCTCCGTTTAAAGTACAGGCTTTATACTTGAAGCAGTTTCTTGTGCTTGGGGTTTAATGCTTGTTAGATTTTAACAAAAGTGTTAAGCTAAGTTTGGCATGCTGGAGTCTAGTTTGTACATTATTGCAGTCATTTAACGTTACCAAGCTCTGCTTATCATCTTAACGACAAAAAATAATAAATGTCTAAGACATAAGAGTTAGTTTCTTTATAAAGTTTAAGTTGGCAATCGTATGGAGAAATTAAAGGCCTTGATCCATTTTCAGACTTGTTTTTTTTTTTTCATTGTTCATTGTTCTTACACAATCAGTGGCAGACTTTTCTTCAGTTGTAGTGGGAAAACGAATGGATTTCTACAAATGTAGAAAATGGAAAGAGGTCAAAAGGCATGAAAATCCAGATCGTTTACTGTGATTATGTTCCATAATCATCAATCAAATGCTTCAATCAATTCCATAGACAGACTGCATAAGGACCATGTATTTTTGTTTGGCTGTCCAAAACCAATGCATGTTATGTTTTTGTTGTTGGTATCGCTGTGATGTCAAACTGCAATTTATGTTAATAATAATACATATATTTTCAGCTGTATTCATTTTGAACAAATCTGACCTTGTAATATAAGGTAAGGTAATCTTTATTAATCCCATAGGGAAATTAAGGTTTGTCTGTTGCTCATACATTATTTGACATCCACACAGCATTAAAAAAATCGTACAACTGGAGACATCTATACAAAATACACAAAATACATACATTAAAAAGTGGTCTAGTAAAGGAGCTTAAATACATTAAATTAACTACTCCGTCTTCCTCCTTCACTCTCCCAGAAATCACAGCATCGTGCAGCCTAATGGCCGGTGGGACAAAGGAGTTTTTAAACCTCTCAGTTGAACATCCCAGTGTGAGAAACCTGTCACTAACTCCTCTGGTTGGAGAAAACAGTATGCAGGGGATGGCTTGTGTTCTCCAGGACTAAACTGAGTTCAGACAGTGTCCTCTGTTGCACCACTGTCTCCACAGACTCTAGGCTCACACCGACCACAGAAGCAGCTCTGCGGATGAGGCGATTCAATCTCTGTATGTTCCTCTTCTTTGCACTGCCCCCCCCCCCCTACAAACAATTGCATAAAATATATGTAAAATGATGTCCAGCTGCAACTCAGAGCACTTATGAATCGCTGCTATGAAGTTTAAGGACATGCAAGGCAAATGCAAGTTTTGCAACGTTCACTGTTCACCCTTTAGCAGTATATGTATATATATATATATATATATATATATATATATGTATATATATACATATATATATATATATATATATGTATATATATACATATATATATATATATATATATATATATATATATATATATATATATATATATATACAGTATTTACTAAATAGAGATTTTTTTCTTTTTTAAACAAGGTCTTATTGGAATTTTAACATAGCGGTGTGTCTTCATGCAAGACAAGAAAATTTAATCTTTGATCCTGTTGTAACCTCACATTTTTTCAAGAGCCGACTGTATCAGTGCACAGCTATTCACTTTTTTTTTTTACCTCCAACAAGGAACTCTCTGTACAAAGTAATAATTTATTCATACTGACTTACAGAGAGGCTATTACACAAGTAACTTTGGATCTTAACTCTTAACATGGAGATTTCTTACTTCGCTTTTTCTTCTCGTGTGCCAAAGTGTTCATCCCCCGAAATTAGCTGTTCTTTCACATCGCTTGCATATTCATCACAAGATCCGCAGGGAGCGCGAGAACAGACACTGGATGCCAGTGCAAAGTGCACAGCGGTGTGTGAGAGCGGGTGACGGGCGTGAGAGAACCACAGTAACAGTTTGTGATTTGAATGATGAAAAAGCTCATGCATTCACAGATGAGTGCTTCTACAATCGCAGCATGAAATATGCATCAACCTGAAATAAGGGGGTCGGGAGTCCCTTTCAGCATCATAATCAGCAGTGTGGACAGTGCAGGGATGTAAAGACCAAAATCCAACTCTGCACCTCTGACTAGAGGTAGAAAAACAGCATGGCTGCGCTGGCAGAGGATAACACTGCATAGGGAATCTAAGTTTGTTTTCCAGGGGCATCAGGTTCACACAAGCCAGACAAAGTTGTCACTGTGACACCGCTCTTTGCCTACGAGACTCTAGTGGCACCGCACTAGTTAGCTGCCAGAACGTGTGTGTTTCTGCGCGGAAACCACTTTGACAAATGTTTTGGGCCTAACGTTTCTTGGCGACTCCAAAGGTCTTTTTTCTGTTCGCCCCTGTCTTTGGTGTACTTGGCTTGTGCTTCGTTTTGGACTTATAAATATTGCCATTTTGTGAAAGAACATTTACATGTAATAATTGCATTGTTTTGGCAAAGAAATAAATAAACAAATTCTCACACTGTTTTTGTAAAGCCGCTTTGCTGTTCTCGACTTATAGGGTCACATTCAGCAGAAGACACCCTTTAATATCCACAGCTGCACTTTTATCAGCAGCCTCATCCACCGTGAAAATAGCTTCAATTTTCTTTTACGAAAGCACCTCTGATAACTGCAAAGGAGTAAATGTACAAAAATGACTGAATATACACAATGAAGGGGAAGGTAGTGTCTACAGAGATGGCAATGGTGCTACTTTTTTTTTCTATAATGTGTATGTTTAAGAAGGGCAAATGTCTTACTGCTATTCTGCTTACACACAAGCTAAATTACATACTTAAATCTGTTAGTATAAGTTGTTATAAATTACCTCTTGGGTGATGACTGGCCAATATCGGCTCGATGCTATAGCCAGATAAATATGATTACAGAAAACATACTTCTCAGATAACATCCTTAAAAACATAAAAAGGGGTTAATTTAACCAAAATATAAGTTATGCTGTTATCAAGGCCTAAGCCTACTTTAACAAATGATGAAGTGGCTCTCACAGGTAAATTATACATAAACTGAATCACTTTCAAATTAGTGCAAACTTGAATAAATTCAGAAAAATGACATATTTCTTATGTTTTTTTTTCCTCGTTTGAAAGAGTTTCAAAAACTTTTAATAAAAAAGTATGAGCTTGGTGTATTTTATACACTTTGTAGAATTTCCTTCACAGGAAAGAAAAATATTATCTGCTAGATTGCCCACAGATGTAGTCTGCTTTTACTTTTTAAAGAAACGTTGGCAGATTATTCTAACTGTGCTTTTCGACGGGCGGGAAACGAGAACGAGGTGCGAGCTTTGTAATGACAGGCCCGGTGTCACGTCTGTTGCAACAAGAACGGCATCAACTGCCAAGACAGGAGGAAGAAGAAAAGACAAAGGCGATGATAACTACTCCCTGGAAAAGAGCATGTGAAGGAGGGGTCATGTCCCTAACATTTAAAAAATTATAACAATGACATGTTGAGGCGAGAGAGAGAGAGAAAGAAAGACTGGCTCGTGGTGAAGAGCTTAAGAAGAGAAAAAGGAATGTCACACTTATTAGGCTGCAGGTTGAGCTGCTGATCTCTCTTTGGTCTTTTCGTTTCTTTTTTCTTGACAACTGTCTGGGGTGATCACATCAGAAACGCCCAGCGCTTTGATCAGGTGAGATTACACCCAAGATGTCTCGAGGACATTAAAACATGACCATATAATTTGACAGTATTCAGTCACATTATTAAACACAGCTTTTTTATAAAATTATGTACGTAAATGTAAGACTTCTTGCTAATCTGACATCTTCCATTGGCGTAATCCGTTTCTAAAAAGGCATGAGCGCAGGACGGGGGACTACCGCCTGGCTTGAAAGTAGAAAAGCATTCGTCTTTGTAGAAATTATGTTTGTGTGAAGAAAAGGGGAGACACCTGATCACAAGCGGTTACGTTCAAGTGTCATCCTGGATGTGAGCTTGCTTGCTTTTAGCTGCCCACAGATACAAAAAGAAGATCAAACAGAATTTGTCTTGATGCCTGGTGTGATTAGGGTTTCTGTGGCCCAGGTGCCTGAACACCAACCGTAGTGTTAAATGTCCTGCAGCCTTCGCCGGTGACCGAGAATATAGAACCTCTGCGACTGTTTGCAAAGAGAGAGAGAGCGACAAATTATATTGGGCAGACTTTTTAAATAGATTTTTATTCATTTTATTGTATGTAATAAAAACTTGTGTGTTATTTTCTTGAAAATGAATTGCTAATTTTTGTTGTTGTTGTTTTACAGATAAGGCTACAGGTAATAAGTTAGAATGTTAAATTGTAAATAGAATACATGGTTAAAAACACCAATAAAAAGAGGAAGAATGTCATTAAAGAGTTGATTTATTGTAGCCACTGGCAAAAAATACTACAGCTATACAACAGATATTTTATGTTTTACATCTTCACTTTTATGGCTTAAAGATAATGAATCCCCTAGATTCAGTTTCATAGAATATTGTCTACACAATCATAATAAATCAATTGGTTGTTTACTTTGGAGAGGGGTTTTAAACGAAGGAATACAATTCCTCAAAGGTATCAGGCAGGGGGAGGGTACGAAAAACTTTTGTGCCAATATGATTGGCAATACTAAAGACTAAAATATTGTTTTTAGTAGTTCATTTGAGTAGATCTTTGTTCCATTGTACGAACAAAACTAAAATAGATATTTTTTAACTTAAAAAAAATGCTTAGTTAAATATTGTCACTTCAACACATCATGATTACAATAAAGCTTATAATAGGTTATAAATGTTGTTACTCCAAGAAAACCTCAAAAATCTTGGAGTAATGGCTCCTAATTATCCTTTGAGTGTAATTTTATGATTTCAAAGTTTTGCCAGCATGCAAGAAAGATCTCAGGCAAAGAAGAGTTAAAGGGTTTATGAAAAGGTCTGTGTGGCGGCCGGGGCCTGAGAGCGGCGTAGGAAAGGAGGCGGCGAAAATCCAAGGCATCAGATCAACGAGAATGTTGATCTGATGGGGGGCTTGACCTGAGATTAAAGATGAAGTCTGGGAGATGATCACAAGGAAACCTTTAAGAAAGAAGTTAGTCAGGCGTCAAAAGCCCATGGAGTAAACAGAGAAACGACACAGGTTAACAGGCGAAGAACGATCAGCAGCGGACTCATTTTATCCTCCGTTAATCGCTGATAAAACCCAGGTGTGCAAAAGGAAACTGAGAAAAAAAAATACCACACAAACACAAATAACCCAGTTCCCTGATATCCAGATGGTCCTGATATGTTTAGCATTTTGTTGAGAGCCAGATATGGTTTACAAACAGATTATAAAAATAAACGTCAATCCATAATATACATTTTCAGTCAATGGCGCATTAATCCCACTTTGTCTTTTATAATATGCCCCTGAACTGAACTATTTCAGTACATTTAATCAATCTAATTTCATGTCTTTTTAAATGACTCAAAATATTTGTTTTATGAAACAAATATGAAGGTCTGGACCATTTCCTATATACACAACAACACATTTTCTGGGTTCTCTAATATAAAGTCGCTTTAATTATTCTGCCATTAGTGCCGTCATCTTTAAAGAGAGTGGAAAATGAAGTTAAAAAAAGGATCGAGAAGTGAATCTAAGAGATGTTTATTAAACCTTCTGTCACTCAAGAGACTCTAATGGTATTTTCCTCTCCTGTCAGCACAAACTGTTGGATGTGTAAAGTATTTAAATGAATATGCTGACCTGTACGTTCTGTCATTGATGTAAATCAGTTGAATGTATAAGCATGTATTGGATATTATTCACAAGCATCTCTCTGGGATTAGATTAAATCAGTTTTACCGGAGCAGGACAGAAATGTTTTATATATAGGGGAAATACTTTCCTCTCAAAAATGTCAAATGCCAAGCAGGAATGTTGTACTATTGCCAGATTATTATTATTATTATTATTATTATTATTAATTTGACATTTCTTTACGAAATGAATTCTTGAAATGTTTCTTGTGAGCATCGCCCTATCTTACAGAAAATGAGTACTGTGTAGTTTGATATGGGCATATCCAACGATGCTAGCAATCATGAGCTAATCAGTTTCACAGTCCATCAAAATTCAATTTATCAATCCAATGATCAAATCTTATCTCTGTCTAAGGTCTATTTTCTAATATCTGCTGTTTGGAAGTAAAAGAAACAAAAACAAATCTAAAAGCAAAGATACAATGCTAATTCTACCCAACTACAGTATTATAACAAGGGATTGATTAAACATTTTAAGTATAATCCAGTGGTTCTTAACCTTTGTTGAGGTACCAAACCCACCAGTTTCATATGCCATGCACTTCACTCTTTAAAATGTTTATTTTAACTAAACCATCCACTGACCAATGCATTAAAAACTGTCTGAATGAAAACAAAGTTTCATAAAGCTGACATCGGCTGACAGCTACCAGATAATTAAGGAACTATTTAAATTAGTCAAACACAACTGGAGCAAATGCAGTGAAGTAAAATGCAGATGCCACATTTAAATTAATTTAATCCACAAATAAATGCTAACCAAAAAAATAAAAGGTAATTTCCTGCCTCATTAAACCATTAATTAACCAATTCTTTTTCAAAATTGTTTATGGTTTTACCTTACCAAAGTCTAATTAGTGGCAGACCTTTAACAAAAGAAATCTATTAAATAAAACTCATCTGGAAAACATGAAGTAGTTTAAAAATTCTACTGAAAGGTCACAGACTGATGTAAAAAAAATTCAAGAGCAGAAGACAAACAACGTCACTGACATCCATCATTGCCAGTGGGCCAGAATGTATCAAGAGTAAAAGACTAATTGAAGTTTATGATAAATGCTTGACTGCAGTTGTTACCGCCAAGGATAGCACTATCAGTTATTAGGTTTTGGGGGGGCAATTACTATTACAAATAGGTCTGGGACTGATAGCTTTTTTCCCCTCTCTTAATAAATGAAATCCTAATTTTGAAAACTAATTTGACACTTTGAAGTGTGACAAGTATAAGAAAGGGAAGAAATCTGCAAGGGTGCAGATTTGATGCATTAGATCAAACAAGATCATTCCAGACATCATTCTCGCTTTTGAGAGATAACTTAACATGGGCTTTACGTCACCGCTGTCCTTGGGTGACACATCAAAATTTTTTTAAAAAATTAAAAAATCAGCTGGTCAGACTTTAAAAGACTGCAATCTATGGTGGCCGACAAGTGCAAATGTGCAGCAACAGAGAAAACATGTAAAGAAAAAAGACACGCGCACAAATGAAATGCAGCAAACATAAAAATAGACAAAAAAGAATACAACCACAAATGAAATGCAGCAAATAAAAAAAGAGACACAAACATAAAAAGAGATGCAAACAAATGAAATGCAGCAAACAAAAATAAAGATGCAAACAAAAAGTGCTGAAAACCGGAAGTGCTCCAGACCACTAGATGGAGTCGAACAAAAAAACAGCTGTGTCCAAATTTAGGGTCTGCATCCTTTAAAACTGGTGTTCAGAAAGCAGCAATGCATTTTATTTGTGGTTGTATTCTTTTTTGTTTGCGTCACTTTTTTTGTTTGCTGCATTTCATTTGTGCGTGTCTTTTTTTTTGTTTGCATATTTTCTCTGTTGCTGCGCATTTGCACCTGTCGGCCACCGTAGCAATCAGCCAGGAAAATGCAGTGTATTAATCACGTAGTGCCTCATCACCTTGGACTTCAAGCTATCCATTCAGTAGTTTCTCAACGTCTTCATTGCTGTTCTTATATTTCTGCTTGATTTGTGTTACCTTTTGGCAATTTTTTTTTTCTAGGATGTGCCCTTGCAAAATGATCACTCTTAAACAACAATGAGATCATTTTGTAGCAATTTTTGTATCTTCACAGATCCATCACTTTTCTTTAATCTCATTAAATAGAGCCCCCTTCCAGCCCATTAATCAAGACCGTAGCGGCTTTGAGCTAGCATAAAGAAACCGAAGGAACAAAACAAGCCACCTGAAAGTGCCCAATTTCCCTTTAAGTAAATATGCCAGTGTGTATTTAAAAACTTCAGCTTATGTAACTATTCAAATTAGAGGCAGTGACCCTGTTTTCCATTTCTTTCTGTCTCCTTTTGCAAAGTGAAACTCTTTTTTCAGACAGGAGGCCACGGTCTGCTGTACTCCGATTGACTTGCTGAGAATGCAGTCCTCTGCTACCCCTTCAGGCGCTGTTCAGAGGCGGCCCGCAGGGTGTTGCTTTCCTTTTCATCACTCTCATCCTTTAGAACATGCCCACAGGAGGTGACAGTTCTGTGCCAGTGAAGCAGTGTAGTTGTGCAAATATGGTACACTTTTTAAAAGGTCTTTTGTCTTAGCCTTCAGAGATAATTTTGAGATGTCACAAAGGGAAAGAAAAAACACAAAAAAACAATTGGCAGTGACTCTATTTTGTGTGATAATATGAAAAACGCTGTTTAATAAATATGTAAACTGCACTACGATGTAGTGCTACGCATACAGACGGAAAGGTTTTGTTTTTTAGAAAGTAGCTCTTCAGTTTGACTGGTAATTGGGCGTCTGATGAAATGAAAGTGAAAAGGCAAAGATGTTTGTTTACAAACTGAATTGAAATCTCTTGCTTTTTTCAGTCTGCTTTAAATTAAAAATATGATGTTAGTGATCCACTTTGCTAAGATCAACTTGTTCAACTTATTGAGTTTTTTTAAATTAGTTTTATAATTTTTGGTATTGCTTCTCCATCTAACCATCCTAACTTTGTCGTCTTCTTACCAGGGATCAGGTTACAGGGGTTATAGGTTTAATAGATGTACATCTCAGAAAATTACTATGCCACCATAAAGAAGCTCGTATATATTATATTGATTGATTTTATTTAATGTAGAGTTCTTCCAGAGTCTTCCCCATGGTCTCCTCCCACATGCCCAGAAAGCCTCCAAATGGAGGCGTCCCGATCAGGGTCCCCGATCTACCTTGCTACAAGCTCAACATTTTATTTATGTTTTGCTTGTTTTCCAGCTTCAGGTTGATTACAAACTGGGAGGCAGAGACTGATAGGGCACCTTTTTATTTGTTCATTATCTCTACTTCTAGCTAGTAGCAGTTCCTGCAGCACATCCTTTCCTCAGTACAAGTTGGTAAACTTGTGGTTCATTCTGGTCATGTGTCTTGTTATTATGAATGGCATTCAAGCTGCAGCAACCTCACCTTACTACTGTTAATGCGGAGAATCAGTGTCAGCAGAGAACCGCTCTCCGTGTCCTTCCTGTTAGCTAAGAACATAAAACTCAAGCTACAATTGACTCAAGCTCGCCAAAACTGGACGTAGATGTTTGAAAAATTTAGAGTGGTCAGGTGAGTCTCGGTTGAGCCCGCTTGGACCTGGTGACCAACACGTAAGCGCTTTGAGGGTGACAGTCAAGAGGCTTAGCAACAATGTTGTAAACTACCTGTCCAGGTTGTATAACGGTGGGCAGGATTACATTATTTTACATTTTGGATCCCTTCATATTAACTGATTAATGTTTAAATACCACAGCCCACATGTTCATTTGTGTTGTCCACGTCTGTTAATTTATTATATGAAAAAGACAATTTCATGCAGTAGATTGAGATATTTGAATAACAATTAAAATCCAAAATGTAGAACACACTCATAGTGTGGCTCTAATGACACTACGATTGTCTTTCCTTGTCATGCTCTTTCAAGTTCTTTATGTTAATCCACTTTCCTACTTTCTCATGTTTCCATCGTTGGGATGACCATCATCTCAAAAAAAGCATAACTAATAATATTTTTAAAGTACAAAAACCTTTTGTTATATAGTAGATGAAGACATTTTCTAGTATATATTTGTAGGATGGAGACGGTGGCAGGGGATAGTCAATAGCACTATTGCCTTGCAGTAAGAAGGTCCCAGGTTTGAATCCCCGCTTGAGGTCTTTTTATTTTATTATTGTCTTTATTTAACCAGGCAAAACCCAATTGACATCCAGATCACATTTTCAAGAAGGACCTGTACAGAGTTTGCATGTTCCCATTGTGCATGTAAGCTTTTCTCTGGTTCTCTTGAGTTTTCACACGGTCTAAAAATGTAATGTTAGCTTAATGGTTACCTCCAAATTAACCGTAGGGATTAGTGTGTTCATATATGGTTGTTAGTCTGCCGTGCGTCTGTGACGGACAGGCAGTCTGTCCAGGATGTACCCCCACCTCTTGCCCATTGAGACGGAACTCTAGCTGGAGACATGCACCAGCACGACCCTGCAAGGATAAGCAGGTAAAGACATTGACGGATGAATGAATTTGAAGCGTGTTATCTCTTTTTAGTTGCTAAACCAAGCCTTTGTTGTTTTCCTTTGAAAGGAAATCCACCCCTGATCTCAAAAGAAAAGAAAAATGTTTCTAAATATGAAGTATGTTTTAGCCGACAACACAAGCTAACCTCTTTTCTGTTAAATGTACAAATATCTATGTCTTCATAAGGCACAGTGGGTGATTCATTCTTGAGGAGTCGAGGGTAAATGGCACGTCAATATTAAACTTTCAAGTGCAGGAGATGAAAAAGAGCCGAGCTGTCTGTAGCAACCCAAATAGCCTTGGGGGAAATTAAGGAATCTGACCCAAATACCCTTGGAGGTAAGTACAAGGCTTTTAACTAACCCTTTTCTCTTGCAAAATCAATTTATCTTGAAGGAGGCACTGAGAATCCTGTGTTTGGAGAGACAAGATATACAGTCTGAGGAAATATGATTTCTCTTACAACTGATTTAGTTTATGCCTTTTGACAGTATTTAAATGCTTCAAACAATGAAGCGTTGTTTTTTTTTTAAATATGAGATATAAAAAAAACATTTGTAATATGAAACAAAGATAAGCTGAGGAAGTGCAATAAAGCAGTTTTTAAATGATTTTTTCATTTATTAAAGGGGAAAGAAAGCTTATCTGTTCCAATGAGGAAAAAGTAATTTCCCCACTAAACCTAATAGCTGTTCAACCTTTGTCTTCAGCAACTGCCCTCAACAGTTGCAATAACTGGCAATGGGATTTTCTTATGTTTTTGTGGATGTTTGACACACTCTCCTTTGGAGAATTAGTTTATCTCCCACACAGTGGAAGGTTTGGGAGCATCAACAAGATCAGCTGGTTGGACCCAGTGACCAAGGGGTGACAGTTTAGAGGCTACCTATCCAGTTCATAGTTCATACCAGTGTAGGTATGAACCGGTATGAACTGGTTCATCCAAGTAAGTCTTAAGACTTATGGTGCGTTCACTACATGTTTTGAACTTCTGGCGCATCCGGTTTACATTCAAAGTCGCTTGTTTGCTTGTTTGGAGCGTGAAAACGTTTGAAGCGTTTTGACGCTTCGAGTGGATCCAACGCATCCGACGCTCCACATAGACTTTAAATGGAAACCAGACACGACTGGCACTCAAAACGCGTTTGTTGTGAACGCACCTAAATTGCACAGGTGTCGAACTTGAAGCGCCAGACGTGCATAACGCATTTGGTGTGAATGCACCATTAACTTTGACCATGTCACTCAAAATTTTAGTTTTATTTTGGTTTGATTTTGTTTTCACCTCCTCTTAATAGTGAAAAGAAAAATGGATGGCTACCAAAGTGTGCTTGAGTTTAGTGTCACAAACAGAAAGCAGAGTTCATGGTTTCATGGTTAATTGCAGCCGTTTGTCCAAGTCTTTACCCCATACCAAAACACTGCCACCACCATGTTTGAGTACAAATATTCTATTTATGAAATATTTTTAGCTTTACACTTGACTTAAGGACACACACATTCCAAAAAACAACCCACTTATAACTTATTATAACATTGGTCCACAGAATATTTTTCTAGAAAGTCTTGTGGATCATTTAACTGTTTTTTGGAAAATATTATGCAAGCCTTTGAGTTCTCCTTTTTGTCATCAGTGGTTTTAGACCTATAAACTCCCTCATGGTTGTCATTTTCCGACCGGTTGAATGATTTTGATTCGGATGTTGTTATGGGGTTCTTCTGTGACATCCTGTTCATATTTTTGGACTGGTTTTGGCCGGACAGCCATCCTGTTTTTGTCTGCTTCATATTGTTTTAAGTGACTCCTTATTTTTACCGATCGAACAAAAATCAACAATGGATGTGGCAAGTAGGCCTGTCACAATAAACAATAAATTAATTAATCACATGATGAATATAAAACCCTCTAATTTTCAGTGGTTTGATTTATTGTTTTTCTCTTCTGTCCTCTTTTTTTATTTTTTTTTTTATTTTTTTGGCTCTAGTGGCCTTTATTCAATAGTGAATTGACAGGAAGGTGGGTAATGAGAGAAGGGAGAAGACATGCAGCAAGGGTCGCCAAGGCCGGGAATCAAACCTGTGACAGCTGCATCAAGGACAAAGGCCTCCATATGTGGGTTGCGCTTAAAAAAAAGTTAATTTAACTCTCTTCAGAGTTAAATTAACACTGAGCTTTTTGCTGTGAAGCGCTGAGCGAAAAAGAAAGAAGTGTGGTAGAAAAATGTGCAGAACTTCAGCTTCGAGACAGTGGAGTAAAGCCTTACCAACAGTATAGATCATTATGCACCCAAGACTTGGTCAGAACTTTCTTTGCATAATTTAGCTCAGCAGGGCAACACGGCGTGGAGGCGATCGGCCCGTGGCGCCACTGGGGTGGTGCAGGTTGCTTTAATAGCGACCTTCAGCTCATCTGTATTGTTGCTTTCCGTTCCTCTCATCCGTCATTTCACTGGACTCTGTAGACTCTCTGTGGGGTTAAGGTCAAGGAACTTTGCCGGCCAATTAAGCAAAGTGATACTGTGGCCATTAAAGCAGATATTCATTCTTCTGTCAGTGTGGGCAGGTGCCAAGTGCTACTGGGAAAATAAAATCAGTATCTTAATAAAGCTTGTCAGGAGATAGAAGCATGAAGTGTTCTAAAATTGCCTTCCCAAAATCATCTGTGAGTGTGAAGCCGTAACCGTAAGTAACTTAGTTTCTCTCCTTGTGAGCCTGAGAGCATTTGATTTGCAAGAATTGAATTCAAAACGTACTTTCTTCTGTAGTTTCAGCTGATAAAAGGAATTGGACTGCTGAGCAATGGGCTGTCGTCATTTCTCCTTAGCCAAGGTAAAGAAACTTTGGACGTGTCTGGTCCAGGGGTGGCTTAAACGCGAGGAATGTGACACTTGTAGCCCCTGTCCTTAATAAGTCTGTGTGGTTGCGCTTGAAGCATTGACTCCATCCTCGGTCCCTGCCTTGTGAATCTCCTCCAAACTCTTAATTGGGCTTTTCTTCACAATTCTCTTAAGGCTGTGGTTATCCCTGTTGATTGAGCACCCTTTTATGCCCGCGCCCCTTTTTCTTCCCCCTTTCCACTTAATTCTCTAGTATTATGCTTGAATACAGCAGAAAGTGCAGCTAGCTTCTAAGATAATGACCTTTTGAAGCGCACCCTCCTCATGGAGGGTGTCGATGACTGTTTGTCAGACAACTGTAAAGTCGGCAGTCTTCTCCTTTTTGTAGGCCATAAAGTGACCGTGATATAATCATTCTAACCACTTTTTTTTCATTAGTCTTATGTAATTTACAAAATCTCAGAGAAATTAAATTTAGGGCTTTTATTTGTTGTAAGGCACAATCAGCAAAATGATCAGTAATACTGTATGTGTACAACGGCTCAGTTTTCATTTTTAAATTGAAACCGAAAGACGCATCGACGTTTTGATGATATTCTAATTTACTGACGTGCATCTGGAATATGCGATCAACTCTTGTTTAAGTTTCCTTGCGTGCGCAGTGCTCACCAGAGCAGTGCCGACTGGATTTCTTTCTCAGGAGCAGATATTAGGTTCTGCATCGACGCTAATGACTGTACACCTGTCGAAGAGAAACTCAACCCAATTCTGATTTGTGAGCTACTTTCCTGTCCATGTTCCTCATCCTATTTCTTTTGTCCCACTTCCAGCTAAATTTTTTACCAGCCCTTGCATGTTTTTTTTTGTTTTGGGACGACAATGGAAAAAGATCTTAGATCAGCTCGGGCCTCTTCATCGCGACCTTCATTTTCTCAAGTTATTTTCTTCCTGGAGGCTTGTTTGTCGTCCTCCGTTCCCGTGCCAGTGAGCAGCTGAGTCACAGCGAGCGGGGAAATTGCGAGAAATGAGCTGCTGGTGCATTCATTGTTTGATAGCATTTCCATATGGACATCTGGGGCCAATCAAGAAGTCGAAATGAAGCATGGCAAGCTCAGGTGTCTGAAAAGCTTTCACAATAAAGAAAAGTTAGCGGCGCTTGGTGCAGCTAACAGAAAGGAATCCCAGCGCTATTGCCTTTCCGTTTGTCACTCGCAAAAAACCTACAGTAAAACGGTCCTTGACCCAGGGGTCCTAATAAAAGAGGTAACATTTAGAGGTTCTGTTGTGCAATGCTCTCTGATCATGCCTGATCAGAATTTGACACTTCCCAACTACTTCCTCTTTGCCCTTTAGGCATTTGAATAATAAAGAAACACTCTCTTAAATGCACTTTTACTTCCCTTGATGTGATCCTTTCGATATTTCTGTGGGAGACACATCTCCATCTCTCTGCTAGGTGAGCTCATTTGAAGAAGGCAGTGCTTTGGGGGTTTTGCAGTTTGAATAAGTCTTACCAGCTCAGGTCATGTCAGGACCTAAAAACCCGAGTCTTCATCTTAGAATGATGGGAATTTTTTTTATCAGCTGAGGTTTATTAATTTAAGGCAGAGTCCTTTGGCTAGAGTGAAGCAGATTCCAAGATGAGACGTTTGTAAGTAGAGAATTTGCATCAGACACTGTCTCTCTTAAGGCGTTCCGCATATTGTATTCAATAACTGTGGTTCAATTTTTAATATGCAGGTGTTGACATTACCACCAGGCGTTATGTTACAAAGCCATGTTCTTAAGTTAAAATAAAATCGAATCCAGTTATTGCTGTGGCAAAATATTTACGGTAAGAAATTAAAACACAATCTGTTGTTGTTTTTTTAATTGCTATCTTAATGAGATTTAAAATGACCAAACCAATAATACCAAAAATGACTTGCTTTAGCGCTGATTGTCAGGAGAAAAGTCATAATTTTACCAAGTATAATATTGTTGATGGTTCCTGTCTAAAAAAAGGGGGGGAAAAAGAAAAAGAGTCAGCAATTAACCCGCGTTCAAATCTTGTAGCAACACTCTAATACATTTTGTAAACAACTAATCATCTTAGCTACCTTTGCTAAGTTGTTGCTGCGAAAATGTTTTGGTTTTGTCAAAAGGTCATGATTATTAATTAATAAATCAATGTCAACAAAATTATGATGACACACACACCAAATAGAGAGCGCACACACACACACACACACCTCAATTAAAGACTTGATCTTCAACCCAGTAATTATGCCCTGCTGTGCAATGCTTTGCATCAGCCAAGCTTTGCATCCTGAAAACACCACTGTTGCTAAGAGACATCTAAAACCCAACATAGACTTTGGCACTGAGGGTCATTAACATCCATATTCCTCTTCACTTACCCAACTGTTGTTTGCCTCTTCTCCTATTTAATTACAAATATGCTGAGGTAAGAATGCAGTAATCTTACCATAAAGGCCACAGATCAGAGAGACAAAAAATGAGACGATGGCATCTCACTTCCCTTTAGATCAGCAACATAAATCTAGTTAAACATATTCTGCAGCAACATTTATGTAGAATGTTATGCTAGGCATAAAAAAAGTATCTGGTATAAAAAGAAAATCCCTCTAAAGACGAAGTACTTGTTGACATGATGCAGGTCGTACGGCTCACTGGCAGATTAAAATCTTGGCCGTGAAAATCAGATAGCGTAACTGATTTGAGAAGATGTGAAATGACGACAAAATCACTCCCAAATAATGTTGTCATCCTCCCGACCCCATTAAAGGGACAAGGGTGTAGGAAAATGGATGGATGGATGGATAATGTTGTCATTGCGGGGCTCCCATAAAAAACAAAAAAAGAGCTACAATTCAGCAGAATCAGAGGGATACATTTGAAATGCATAGCAGTTTGTGTGAAAATGCTTCTGATGTTAGGTATTATTTAGACAAACAAGCCTTCGGAGGGAACTCATTTGTTTGGTGGATCTATCTGTGGGCCAGTTGTAGTAAAAGCGAAGCTCATCTTGTATAAGTGATCCCTCCTGTGTGCTGTATGTGAAAACATCTACTCTATAGGAGCTTGTCCCTGCAGATTTACTCTGTGTCAAAGCACTGCATAATTTGAGTGCTCCATTTTTGCATGCTTTCATGTATGCACTTTAGTCGGTTTGCTATGCCTGGCTGCAGCTTCATCTGCTATATGAACTCTGGCAGCTGCACCCACCACTGATGGGCTTCTGGGCAACAGAGAGCAACTTAAGAGTAAGCTGAGACACTACAGTCTGACATTACTGAGGTCTTTTTTTCTCTTTTAAACAAAATGAGTTGGTGATGGTAGGGGCATTAGTGGTACCTTACAAACATTTTTCAAGGAATCCACAATTTAATGTGTGTCCTTAAATAAATAGTCCCTCACCTTGCCTGTCCTTTGTCTCCTGGTGGGTCTCGTCTCTTTCTTAGCTTCATGACCCACTCACTCTCCTGGCATGTAGGTAAATTTCTCCCTTTCCTGCAGATACACAGTTTAAGAGCAGCTTTAACAAAAAAAAATTGAGCGGCGGACAAAAAACACAGCTGCTTCGGCTCCCAGACATAAACCGGAGCTGGTTGTTCACTTTAAGAACCGAGTCATATCACTTATACCGATGTGTGGCATTAGTTTTGTGACGGTCAAAAAGCGGAATAATAATCTCTTCTTTTCAGAACACATTCACCTGATGTTTAGTGTTCCTGCTGTATGATTTGTGGTCATCTATGAACAGAATGAGCTTCTTTCTACTCTTTCCCAATGGCCAGATTTGTTTAGTGCACACCTGAGCTGTGGGCCTCTACAGCTCTTTGAGAGTCAGCGTGAGTCCCTTGGTTGCTTTGCTGATTAAGCTGAGAGCTGGTTTGTCATTTTCGTTGGAAAGTTATGTTTTGGTTGGCTTCCAGTTGTGTCATACTCAGTCGGTTTGAAAGTCATCGTAAACAATGTCAGACATGTTGGATTTTGATTTGTATCCTAAAAAACAAATCTAAGGAGCAAACTTTAAAAAAAAAAGTCCCTATCAAATCTGCTGACTTTTCTTTTTTCCTAGGCCGCACAAAGTCAAAGCCAAAAACTACAAGGATAATATTTTACTTTACAGCACAAAAGCCTGACACCAAGCATGAGCCATGTAGCTGGCCGCCTTGTCTCCTCCTCCTCCTCCTCCTCCTCTTCCTTTTCCTCCTCCTCTGTGAGGCCAGCCAAGAAAGAATAAAGGACTGCAGACAAAGCGAGCTGAGCTTTACAGACTGAGAACTGTCACTTAAAGTATTAGTTCAGCTGACTAGAAAGAACAGAAGCTCACAGGACCTTTTTGGCACAAATCTCTATTTCTAACCAAGCTTACAGTTTTACAATAACCTGCTGATGTACAGTTTCTTATCACTTACTGGTGCTGAATAAACAGAAAAAAAAAAACAACAACAACTATCCCTTCAGAAAGTTCTCAATAAATGTTTTGCTCTTCATTGTACTGTTTGTACTTTGCAGGATCTTGCAGACAATTATGCATTGTAGATAATTTTCAGCCACTGTTTACGTTTGGATTTACTGGTGAAGAATTATTATACATGTCTTACATCGGTGACGTAAAAGTCCGATTAGATGTGACATCGCAGCTCTTACTAGACTATTTGACGTCCATCGGAGTTAGTACCACAAAGAGAGCAGGCACAAATTAGATTTTTTGTTTTGGATGAAAAGAATCAAAATTAACTGCCATAAAAAAGTGGGATATGAGTCACATGTGGAGAATAAAAACTGGATTTGGGTCGCAATTAGTTTCCTAAATGACCTGAAACTAAAAAAAAACATCTAGTCTGATTTAACATCTCCAACGAGAACAAAAGGTTTGTGCAGTTTTGTACAACGTGTGTAAATATTTTACTACACTTGTATATATTTTCAGCTATTTTTATATACAGTTAAGATCTTAATTCATTTCAGAATCATATTATTTTAAATCAAAACACTGAACATGAGAAAACTGTGTTAGACTTGTGAGTTGAATCTATACTTGGATGATTGAGGAAACGTCACTCTTTTAGGAAGAAAAAATAAGAAATTTTGACTGAAAAATTAGGGGCATAAAAGGAATTTTGGAAAATGCATAACATGATTTATCACGACAATGCAAATGGATTTGCTTACCGTGATTTCTAAATGATGCTTTGCGTCAATTGTGCAGTCAATGCAACTGCAAGAAAAGGATATTGATGTTACTGTTGAAGCAGCAAATGCAGTGTTGGGTCTGCTGCTGCATGATGAATTGCAGGAATCTTTTACACCATATTGATTGCCACATTTTGTGACCCCAATTGCTAGCTCAACCTTTGATATAAACACAACGGGCTTCCATCACTGCAATATTGGTGTCCAGTAAACTGGTGGGGTAAATGTCAAGAGAATGTGCAAACCACAGGTTGGTGTCTGAATCTGCATTAACCAATGACGGCATGTGCATGTCGGCGTTCTGACAGCACGTGGAATCCCTGAATCCCTTTTGAAAATAACGTATACATGCTTCGACTGAGAATCCGCAGCGCCCCAGGACAAGATTTTAGTGATGATTTTTCAGGCTCACAAACCGCATCAAGATAAGAGTGATGGTTGTTGCGAATGTCATTCCCTGTTAAGATTCTTTCTGTGCTGTGGAAATAAAATGTCCTCAACGCATCTAATTGCATTTCTACACAGACAATTAATTCTCAAACCAGATTCATGAACACTCTGCAGCTCATACATCCTCTTGCGAAATGTCTTAATGAAACTTTCTTTGTGCTGCTTTTACAGCTTGGAAAGCTTTCTTTTTGCTAGACTGATAAACAACCCATTACCCCTGAAACACTGACTGGATGACTGTTTTTGTTTTTTTTTAAAGATAAAACCTTTGCGTCGTTTGTCCGCAAAACATCACTTTATGGGTGAGCCACGAGATACTGTGTTAAAGATTATTTCCTATCTTTCTAGGGGAGAAGAAATAATTACTTTTAAGTGATTAATATTTTTCTTTTTTTTATTACCAGTCTTTTTGTTTACTGCTTTGAGGATTTCACTATCAGTTTAATTTTTGTAATGATCCATCTAATGTTCCTTAATGGCCTTTTGTACCTCTGCCATTACCCGAGTTTGGGTCTTCTACAAACTTCTAATCTTAAAGACAAAAATTAGATTTACACCAATCACTTTTTTTTTCTTGAGAAGCTGTTTTTTTGTGTTCAGCAAAACTTCATAACACTCATCCTGCTTTATTTTATTGGCTGTTTACCAGTTATCTTTCATTAGATTCAAGAGATCGTCATAAGTTGTTTTCCCCAGTTCGCAGCTCTTTGAGGGCAAAAGATCATTTAATGACTTAAATGAATGTTGTGTTATCAGCTCCTAAATCATCATATATGATTTAGGAATATAGCAATATAGGCCAGTGGAATATAGGCCATTCCACTGGCCTATATTGCTATATTCCTAAATCATATATGATGTTAAATGTAATTTTTTTTCTCTTTAGAACGTCTCATTCAACAAGTAAAAAATAGTTCTATAAACCAATATAAACCATGTTAAATATTAACAGGGTCTAATATTTACTTAATTTAAATTATGAACATCTATGTCCACTAAAATATGTTAATTCCAGTTAGTTTTAAATGTCTTAATTTAATGAGAAAGTGCTTGAATTTTGAAGAATTGGAACTACCTTTGTTATTCTATCCTTGTTTTGGAATTGGCAACACTCTGATTATGTAGTAGCATGAAGTACAGTAGAGTTTGTAGGATCTTTTCTTTGTAGGATATGCATTAATATTGAAAACTATGCAATTTGCATTTAAAGGCCTTTGTTGACAACTCTAAGGATTATGTTATTAATTATAAGAAGCTCTAATGCAATAAATGAGAAAGTCACAATTCTGGATGATTGTAGCAGAAAACTCTTCATTCATTACATTTATAATGAGACAATTAGAAGAATAAAGAATAAGATAAATTAAGCTTGTTCTGACAGTATCATGGTGTGGAAACTAAAGGAATGCCACCAATCAATCTGATCAAGTTAAATGCTTGACACAAACGGCATGTCTATTACTACAGCCTGGCTATATGAGCTCTAAATAACCAGCTATATCCAAAATATGTTGCTTGTGTGACTTAACGATTAAGAGCAGGACTGCAAAAACCAAATCGATTTAGCAGTAGTAGAAGTATTAGTTGTTCTACTGCTACATTTTTTGCTTAAACATATCCTGCATAATCCAAGAGTGGTAAAAAGCAGTAAATGTTATAACCTAATTGAAACCCAGGGCGTTTCTTAGGTTATTTGAGCAACATGAAGCAAAATTGTTGATTTTCACATTGAAAAAAAGTAAATAAATCTGATCAATCTATGTTTTTTTTAGTTAGAACCAAGATGTTTTTCCTCTGACTAACAGGGTGTTTATATGTTCAGTGCGTGCAGATGAAGTGTGTGCACACCTGTTGTCTCCTCCTGTGACAGTTGGTGATCACTGTGTGCACTAATTACCACATTTCCTTTCACCACCTGCAGCAAGTTTAACATATCCCAAGACATGGCTGTGAACAGATTTATGTATAATGTTCACACGTGTCCACTTGGTCGCACATACATTAACCACTATCAGAATCTAAGAAATGAAGCACCATCTGCTACGAAATATGACGCATGGCACTCCATACATATATGGAAATGTTGAGCTACAATCAACGTAAAAGAAAAAAAAAGAAAAAAACAAAAACAACAAAATGGGCTTTGTGTGGCCCTACTTAACATCTATGTTATATTTGGGTGCCAAATTTAGAAACGCCAAACTACTGGGTTCAATACATCTTTTACTGTATCTCATCTTTTCATCCTTACTTCTTGGGTCTTCATTCTCTAGTTACTCTAAGAATAAGATATTAGCCTCCGGCCTTAAAATCTTACCTCAATTTACGTGTCGTCTTGGCCTGTCTGCCCTCCGCCTGCATGTTTTCCCTCAACTTTCCTGAACGCCACTTTCTCTATGGGGAGAAACAAGAAATACGCAATAATTTGCAGCCTTTCAGCAGTTGAGAAACACATCCTCCCTTCCTCAAGGGCGTTTTTCCTCAGGTATCGTCTTGCTCAAAATCACTTTCACACTTCAGTTCCAGCTCTTCCCAGTCCCAATGTGTCCTTGAGGCCTCTCCCGTCAATGAAGGGAACAATCTATTTTATATACTCAAATACTTTCACCCTCTGTCTGGGCGACTGGCTTAAGGAAGGTGGAGAAAAGATGAAAGGTATTGGAAACATCGGAAACAATCTGTAATAGTAATTAGGCTGCATTTTTTTTAAACAAAAACAACCCGTGACAATGCTCAGTGGGAAATGAAACAAACAGGAGTCTCGCCATCTGATGTAAAGGTCAAAATCGCCATGTTATTTTTTTTTATATATATATATATCTGAATTCTAAATATATTGATGGTCCAATGGTGACTAGTGCCGCATGTTTGACAATGTGATAATTAGAATGGCATTTACACGCACACACATATTTCCACTCAGTTTTCACTTTTTTTTCCTTCATCATAGAATAAAAATACAATAATGTTTCCATAGAGACATCACAAACTTGAAAACAGTGGACAGAAAATTGTAAGACTTTATCCGGAGCTGCAGCAGCATGATATAGAAAGGTAGAGAGTCATCTTTACTGGGCAGCATACATAAATGCTATGCTATTGCTTGTACACTTTTTTCGACCACATCTTTTCCTTCCCTTCGCCTCTCTATTAATGTGCTTGGACACAGAGCTCTGTGACCAGCCAGCCTCTTTAGCGATGACCTTTTGTGTCTTGCCCTCCTTGTGCAAGGTGTCGATGGTCGTCTTTTGGACAACTGTCAAGTCAGCAGTCTTCCCCATGATTGTGTAGCCTATAGAACTAGACTGAAAGACCATTTAAAGGCCTTTGCAGGTGGTTTGAGTTCATTAGCTGATTGTGGTACCAGGTGCCATCAATTTTGAACCTTTGCACAAGATTCTAATTTTCTGATATGCTGAATTTGAGATTTTCATTTGTTGTCATTTGTAATCATCAAAATTAAACGAAATAAACATTTGAAATATATTAGTTTGTATGTAATGTATGAATATAATATACAAGTTTCACTTTTTAAATGGAATTACTGAAAAATGGAATTTTTCATTATATTCTAATTTTATGACCAGCACCTGTATATGTATGTATATATATATATATATATATATATATATATATATATATATATATATATAATATATATATATATATATATATATATATATATGATCATGCTCATTTAAGACAGGAATGAATCAAAATTCTATATCATCAGCTAATAGGTATATTGCTACATTAACGATTTGCCTGTCAGTAAATTTGCCCTTTTACTCCAACCTGATATCCACCTTCCTTTAAAAAAAAAGAAAAAGAACGCTATTGTAAACGATGTACAGCCTGAGGAACTGTCAAAACAATTATGTGTTGTAAGACCGTGTAGAGATCAAACTGGAACTGAATGTCAGATAAAAAACCTTCAGGCCCAGGATTGGGAGATTTTCATTTTTGCCCACATCTATGGCGGCGTTAACGATATTGTTGCATGCAAAGAGCGGCAGCCTGTGGAAAAGAAATGACCTCTAAAATGGAACAAGGTAAATACTGATACCATTTAAGTGCCGCTTTTCTTTGTTTTTTTCTTTGTTTCTTTGTTTTTTAGCTGTTCTTTGCATTCGCCAAATAAGAGTTATTTGCAGAGGATGCTTATGTCCGCGGATGTTGAAAAAAATTAAAGTAAGGGCGTCAAACTCAGTTTCATTTCGGGCCATATCAAAAAGCTGAATGATCGTCTGGTTGTGCCAGAATAGATTGACAAACCCAAATGAACGGTCAACATATAAATAAAAATAGCTGTTCCTTCAGGATTTTCAGATTGTTTTAGAGGGTTTTCTGCAATCAAAATTATAGATTTTTGCGGTGCCAATTTAGAAATGTCTGCAAGGAATTTTTAGGATATTTACGTCAATGTTTGATGTCAATCGGTTATGGACTACAACTTGACATCAAGTAAGGCTGAGGCAGCTGTCACTTAAACTCAATGTTCTTGACGAATTTTGAGAAAATTTGCAAAAAAAATAAAACAAAAACAAAGTGGAGATTAGATGACTTTGTGTGAATTTTTCAGATTTGCAAAAAACTGGAGGGAATTACTGATGTCATTTGGAGTCACATAAACAGCTTCGGTGAGCCAGATTTGGCCCCCAGGCCTTGAGTTTGACACCTCTGTACTACAGGGTTAACCACACACAGAGTAGGGTTGGGTTAAATCTCACTTGGAGAGATGATTAGACACCATGCCCACTTTTCACACATTCTTCTGACAAAATGTGGCTCTTGTTGGTAGAAATTGTACTTCTTCTTTAAATTGGCATTCGGAAGTTTGTCCTAGAAACTTGGTGTCTGCCAATTTTATTTATCCTAAAAAATACAAAGGTGTGTGTAAGCTGGAACTCCTAAAGTTGCCTAAGTTAGATGGTTAAATTGAGGTGATTTTGAGGAATTTTAAGGCTTTTATTATTATTCCTCCTTTGACTATTCCATTGAGTGAGCAGAGAAAAAAAAGACCTGACACGCTGCAACGTGTCATTCCTGTGACGCACTGATGTGCCATTTTATCCTTTCTTCATTAGCATCTCTGACACCACAAACTGCAGAACAGGCCCGATCGTTGCCCAACACGGAGGATCGTAAGATTTAACTTATAAAAGCAAAGCAGACGGTATAAAACGTTTGTTTTGAGCAGCTTAAACACCATCTGGTCTGTGTGGTAACAACATAGAAACGAACTGTGAACACTTGTCTTTGCTACCCTCATGTAGGCATGAGTGTTGCTATATTTTCCAAAAATAGTAAAAAAAAAACCCCAAAAACAACAAAAAACAAATAAATCTAATTCACCTTTGACTTACATCTTTGTTACACATAATTGTTTCCCTCTTGCGTGTGCATTGTGAGAAAACAATACGACTTTGCTTAAACAAAGAAGAAAGAGGGAGAAAAAAAGAACATAATCAAATGCAAATTATGCATGATGACAAAAACACTTTTTTTTTTTATTATGGGATTTTGAATTCACTTACATACCCATCCTCAATTCTTATGATTTTTTTTCTGTTCTGCTTGACAGATTTTTTCCCTCTCTTTTTTGCTCTTGCTCTTTTTGCTTTTATTACCATATTAGTCTACATTATGATGAAAGAGTGGGTGTGCATACAGCAGAATGTGCGGGCGTGACTCGCTGCAGACCTCCTGCTGCAATCTCATTGTAATACAGGAAATGCATGCTGCCTCACACTCTGCTCTCCCCTCTTCTGCACACACACACACGCACCGTTTATCCACACACATCTTTTTTCCCCCCCACAAAAGCATCTGCCAAAGCACCTGTAGAGGTATTAAAGCTTTGCCAGCTGCCCAGTCAGTCCGAGCTCTCCGTTCCAACCCCTGTCACATCCCACAATGGCGCCTCACAGAGACATGTTTTAAGCTGCGCTAATGCGGGCATGCGGATTTAAGAGCACGTTTTTATAGGAAACAGTTGCACACTCGAGCTGTGGAAAATGAGGTTCATTAAGCATCTCTCCATTGAGGTAGGAGTAATTAGTTGCTCTTTAGAAAGCAGGGCCTGGATATTGCCTCCGCTACAGAAGCTGATAGTAAACATTTAATCTTTGAGGGTTTAGTTAGCATTAAAAATTAAAAGAGGTATTCCCATAACTCTTCTTTGAAAGAGAGTCTGTTCTCGTGCGTTCTCCCGCGTGCTTGCACCCCGGCGCTCCCGCTCCGCTATCTCAAAGAGACACGCAGCCAGTGGGAGATGATGTTTGTGTTCTCTATCTGTTTCTGCCACCTTTACCTCACCCTGCACTTTCCATTCTCTATTATAGCTCGTTCTGTCCTCTCACTTTCTGTGAAGAAACTTTTCTCATCTCTCTGAAACCTTCCTACTGTTCTTCCAACTGTCACCCCTCTGTGCACTCCTTTCATTCCCCTCGCTCTCTCAATTTTTATCCCCCTCCTCCCTCTCTGGTGCACTGTCCACCCCATCGTTGACTTTGCATTTAGATCTCTACAGTTCCCATTACTCCAGGATTAGTTTTTGTGCCACAGTCCCACCAGCAAACCTTTTTTTTTTAAATGTCAATTTAATGCTGAAAATTGAAAGTACCATTACTTTAAAAGTATTTTTCAGTCGCAGTTTTAACCTAAAATTCTATTGTCACATGTTTCAAACCATCAAATAGATATCATAATTTGACTAAATGCAAAAAAAGCTATTTTCAAATGGTAATGTCGTTTACTTTTTGGAGATTTACATCATGTTTTAATGTCATCCCCTCATCAAAAACATACCTGGAGTGTTTCCTTGATTCTTTCATGCATTTTTGAGTAATTCTTTAATCTCCCGTATCAACTGAGATCCTGTTCTGAAAACGAAACCCGAAACTTTGTACAGCAGAGTGTTGCAGGTAAAGGGTATGAAAAGGTGATGAAGACGGCCGCATTAGTCCATCACAAATGCCCCCAAAAACGGAAGATAAAAAAGGTTAGTGCCTTTGACAAAAAACTCCACGAAAGCCACAGATCAAGCATAGTTTGCGGCGCCATCAACGCGCTCCCCGAAACACGGAGGGAAGAAACTTCGACAAGAGAGGGTTTGGCAGAACCAAAGTCACAACAGAGTCAGATGAGAAGCTCCTAACAGTCAACAGCTTTTGTGACAGGCACACTGCGTCTTCAAGCTGTTACTTGAAGTTGTCAAAGGAAGCAAATGTTATTGTCAGCTGTGAGGAGAAGTTTTCCAGCTGCAAGCTGACAGGTGCAAAGGAAAAGAAAGCCTTCATGAGTCTGAAATATGGGCTGCAAACAAATGAACACTAAAGGACGCCTCTTATTGAACTGAAAGCCAGCAGAGGGTACTTGATCACAATTAGTTTTCATGCAGTTTTAATTAGGGTGAGCAGATTACGGCCATGAAGAAGAACGTGTAGCTTTAACTGGATCACTGTCGCAAATTCTGGGGTTTTATGTATTTTTCTTGCCGACTTGCTTTCGAAAGTATCCACATTTAAAATTAAAATGATGGTTTGGCACCTACACCTATGTCCTGTCAAGGATTCAGACAGGAAGGTACCTGATAAGATGAATTTCTGGCAACCACCTGTATTGTATTTTTTGACAGCAACTTAATGTATTCTATATACATCTGGGCTAATGCTGAACATAAATATCCCAAAACCGGGAGGTAGAAATGTCTGAGTTGCTTCGCTCATGGTGGCAGCATGTTGGAGAAGCTTTTTCATGTTTGTTGTTCTTGTAGACTTTCATTCATTTTTTTTTTTTTTTTGTTGTTGTTGTTGACACATTTTGTGTTTGGACAAATATTCCCTCCGGTTTGGACGCTGTGCAGCTAGAAGGATTTTTTGCTCATACTCTTCTACTTTTGGGCCATTGTTAGGATGTGTAACCGTGGCAACAATGTATTGTGTGTACTGTTTTTACAACTGGGAGAATCTCAAAAGCTCAAATAATCCCTGAACTACCCCAAATCCCAGAGGAGTTGGAAAGGAGAGCAGGACCAAAAGAGTAGAGAGAGAGAGACAGAGGAAGTTCAAACTGTCTCTTCCACTGGTTATAATGGGTGAGTATAATATCCCAGAATGCACGGCTTTCTAACTATACAGCCAGACAGAGTTTTAAAGAGGAGAGGCAAAAGCAAATGAGGTAGATCAGCAGTGTGGGTGTCCTCTGAGACATGTTACTCTGAGCTGCTGTCTCTGCGGATGTGAGATGTTTTTCTGACTTACTTCCAACAAAACTGGTCATTTATGTAATCTATTTTTATTTGTATAAATATAAAGTCTTTCAACTGTTTGTCTTTTTGTTGCTTCTTTCCTAATGATTTGCATTGTTTGCATATATTGCTTTTTTATAGTTAGGTGTTTTGTTTTACTAGTCTCTTCTAATACGTCTGCCAACTTCGATGTGATTGTCCATGGTAAGTAAGTACTCGTATATATCTCTGCAAAGCATATTGCTGATATGCAACAGCTCAGATCCATAAACCGAACCACACTCAAACTCTTGAATCAGTCAGATGTTTTACCTTGGCTAAGGAGAATAAGAGTTGAAGTATTGCTCTGTGATACTTATTATTATTATTATTATTATTATTGTTATTATTATTATCTGTTCACCACTAAATTCCACCCTCTTTGTCTGTCCTTTTGACCCCTTCTGTCCACTCTGTCGCTATGTTGTCTACCAAAGCCTGCTTCTGCCAGAGCTTACTGGCTCGCGAATGGTGCCAGCTAGGACCACTGGTCCGGGACCAGTGGAGCAGCCTTGAGTGGCCCAAACTCAGATTAGCCTAAACCCCCTTTAGAGGGGCTCTGGAGATCTTGTGTTCCCCGGCACTCCAGCTGGAGAAGACGAGATTAGAGCGAGAGGAGGCTGCAGATTGAGACGCGAGAGATTCAGAGTCCTGGTTTTAGACTGTCTGTGAAATTGGATAACAGATTACTCTCCAATGTCCTTGTAACACTTTATATTAAGTCGAACTAATGGCTGTAATCCAATAAATGGCCACATATTTCAGGAGCACTGTGAAAGAAGTGCACCAAACTGGGTGTGTTCTTTAAGTCATTAAAGGACACACAGCAGCAGTCAGTTGTAGCTGTGATTTGTAAAGGTATTTTTTTGTTATTAAATAATACAGTGGTGACACACTATGCAATCTGCAGTCCGTCAATTAGAAATTATTTTAGTAATTTCTAATTATCCATCTTTAAAGCTGTATAGAAAACTTCAAATGATAGTTGAGCACTTATGTAAATTTCCAAAGTTATTGTTAAATAAAACTATATTTTCTTACTTTTCTGTATTCAGTTATTTTCTGAAGTTTTAAAGACCATAAAAACATAAGACAAACAACATAGAAAATGACTTTTGAAGAAGAAAAAGAAAAACTTGAGTGTAAACTGAAAAATACTAATATCACACAATATTTGGTCAAATAATGATCTGTCATTTGAGGATTTAACCCCATAATCGATCACCATTCCTTTCCTGAAGCCAAATACACAAACGTCATCCGAATTTCTCAGGCTTGTACAGAGAAAAATTTCATCACTGGTGAGAGGCAGCATGAAATGCAAAAGCTGCTGAATAGAGATACAAGCCGGGTTTTTTTTCACTCCACTGAGACTCAAGTTGCATCATGCCAAGAAATATTAGAGTGACACCCATCATGGCAGACAACTCTTTACTTTTTCAGCCTTATATGCGCTCACAAACACATGCTTGAACCACGCATCCCCACTTCCCACCGCGGCAGCAGGGTCTCATTAGCCGTCTGCTTTGCCTCAGCTACAGATAATAAGTGGGGAGGCTTCAGAGTTTAATAAGTGCCTCATTTATTAGGGTCATGGATGAGCACGGAGCAGGATGAAATTCTGATGCTATGATAACCTTGAGCAAAAATACAGGAACTTTAACAGAATTACTGAGGGGGGGAAAAAGCAGTAAAAATATGCACAAAGCTAGATTCTTTATTCTACTTTTCATAAGTATTTTTTCAATATTTACAGGGATTCTCAACACACATTTCAATTTAATCATATTATCTTTGGATTTTTTTTTGTATTCACCAATATTAGTAATATATAATTGTCAAGTGTAGAAAACTGAGATATGTTTTTCTTTAAATAAAAGTGAAAAATGTTGCATGCTTATAAATCCATATGAATTTTGATAGGATACCCCAAACATAAAATCAAGTGCAACCGACTGGCTTCAGAAATCACCCAGTGAGTGACGTGTTTCATGTCAGTAAAGATGCAGCTGCTCTGCAAAGACTTTAGATGTTTTTTTAGGGAACATTAGTGAACAAACATTTTATTAAGACCAAAGAGCACAGCAGACAAGTCAAGGATTAAGTTGTGAAAAGGTTAAAGTAGGTTTTATATATACAATTATATAATAATGACATTTTTTTAGAGAAAGAAGGAAAGAAAGAAACAAAATAGGGACAAAAATGCAACTGAATTTAGCTTTGTTGTACACGATGCCTCAATTTCCAAAAAAAACAACAAAAAAGTCACCGTGTCCAGGAGGCCATGGTCCAGATCAATGCAGATTCTTCGGTGAGGTGAATCGATAAAGACAAGCAAAGGTCAGATACCTTCGGATTGCATGATGATTTTCTCTGTGCGTGCCAGCCGATGACCTTTAGCATCGCCTTTTTCACTGTAGCAGTGGACATTTTAAACAATCACAAAGGAGTGTGTTTACCTCCGGAAAAGCTCATGTAATATTAATAATAATAAAATAAATCTTTTTGCACAGCTGCATCAGATAACTCCAGTGATGTTATTGTTGCACTAATAACTTTTTTTTCTTGGTGGTGTAACATTTTGGTATATATAGATCATTTTCAAGGGGAAATATATGCTGATAAAAGCAAAACGAATCAGCCAATTTTCAAACTGTGGCATTCTACTTAAATAAAAAACAAAACAAAACATTAAATCTGAGCTGTACTGTTATTCATGTCTTTGGACTGGCCCCACCATTTTAGAATCACACTTCCGCTGTCAGATTTATTTTATTTCTCTAAAAAAAAAAAAAAAAGCTTGGTTGGAACATAAAGTAGATCCTGCCTCTCCATCATCCTGCCTGTAATAGAAAATTCGTTTTCAGTCTTATTTCATTTTTGAAGGAACTGATGATACTTTTTTCTCATTTATTTACGGATTATATCTGCTTTGTTTTTGTATTTCTGCAAGATGTGTTTGTCCATTAAACAAGTTTGCAGATAATGTAATGTAATGCTTGATCTGGTGATTGTCTTAAAGGACTGATGTGTGGAATGTAGTTTGTACCCTTATTTGACCTGCACTCATGACAAATTGACAATTGAAGAAGAAAGCCCCACCCCTGATCTACTCTATAGAATAATAAACGGTCTGCTACACAATTGCAGGAGGGAAATCGTATCAGAACCTCCTGCAGGGTTATTATTTATTACTGTGTTTCACTTGTCCACAGAATACCTGCCTACATCTTGTGCTTCCTCGTTTTTTGAGGCAGCCAGCTCTAGAATACCTGCTTTCCATCTCGTAAAACATAGCTCTTGGATTTCAAGAAAGTTCCCAAAAACACTTCATGATGCCTTATGGCCAGTGAAAATAAAGTACTCTTAGTTGAAACACTAAAACCAGCTCCTGAAGGAAGTGTTGTTCTTATCAAATACAACTGGGTCAGCCCAGGATGCAGCTGTTAATAGGTAGACGATAAAAACTGTTTAGCAGCAGATAACACACTTGCTGCATTTAGAACAGTAAACAGTTGCATAAGGAATCTTGTCGACAAATGAAAGCACATGTATGTATATATGTGTGTGTGTATATATATATATATATATATATACTGTATATATAATTTTTTTTTTTTTTTTTGGAATTGGTGGACAAATTTAACATTGCAATTCAGAAGTTCTGTTAGCTCACGTAAAATTTGACTGAATGAAGTCTGACACTGCAGGACTGAGGCTGAATTCACAGTGAAACAAATTATGTTAATGTGGAGCAAGAACTATTTGAGATGTTAACATTGAACTACGGGAGAAAACTCCGGATGAAACGGTGTTTTTGGAATGATGACGAGAGTGACACTGATCTGAGATCTTGTCAGAGAGTTCGACAAAGCTTTGAAGTTCACTTTCAAAGCGCAAAAGACGGCCGCGTCGAGTCCAGGCAAAAATGTGATTCTCTGTGAAAGCTCGAAATGATGAAAGACCTGCTGCTCTTCATTTCGGAAGATATCTTTTTCTAAGCTTTTATTTTCTTTGTTAAGATACCAAAGTTTTGCAGTCAGCCTTTATTAAGATGGATGTTAGTTGTAACAGCTTTTCTTTTAAGTAAAAAGTTAGAACATTCACAATATTCAGAATGCATATATATGTAAATATACATAAGACGAATGACGACGCAATTATGTTGACACCAGATCAGTAAAGAGCTTTTTTTTTCTTTTTTAAAAAAAGGAGTAATATTAAAACAAATGTATAAATAACCTACTTTCTTTAGTTTTGATAAATGAAAGAAAAAGCATCTTGTGAGTCTCAACGTTTTAGATTCTAAAACTGACCTGTTTGAATGGGTTGCTGTCTTAAATATGCCTTTGTGCACATTTTGATTGGTTCCATCGCCTGCCCCTGTGGCGACCTCACAAACTATGTGAAATATGATATTTTTTATAGCTGTTCTCCAAGTTACAGTTTGCTGAGCATTTGCATGTAGAAGGGAAACTGTTTTAAAAGCGGGAGCCGACAAATGAATGATGAGATTCAGACACTGCTCACGCGACAATACCAGGACAGTAAAACTCAAATGTTCTGTTGGGTTTTGTTTACATGGCAACAGCGTTTTTGCTGGAAAAAAAATGCAAAGGTGTGGTGAATATTGGTTATACACAAGAAAACCTGCACATCTGTTTGTACAACAACTGAGTGTGTGACTTTGTTAGGCTGTCCAACTATCACGGACTGAAAGCAATATACATTTTTAACCAAAATAATTTAAAATGTACCAAGAATGTGGGGAAAATACCCACTGTGCTTATTTTTATTTTTTTACATCCAATGACACCTAAAACCAACGGCTGACATGTTTAGAAAGATTTCCGCATTCTCTCGTATATCTCCGGATCAGTCACAAAGCCGTGCTTATCAGTTACAGCACTGTTCATGCTCCTCCAAGCAAGCCGTCATAAAATTTGCAGAGCACACACCGGCACGCTCAGATTCCTACCTCATAAAAGTTCAATCCTATAAGACACTCGTAGTCCTCCGTTTTCAGAACTACTCTTTTAAACTGGAAAACCATTGCAACAAAATAAAATAAAATTGGAACTGTGTTTCGAAATAAAAGAAACTTTAAAACCAAATCTATTTTAGAAAACATAGAAATGTTGGCCAAAAATACTAGGTGAAGGAAAGAGAAGATGTGGCATGAAAACTTCCTGATGGTGAGCTGCAAATCTTCCACAATTATTAGCCATGATCAGCTTAAGTTCAATAGCAGACATGTGGGTGCCTCAGTTACAGAGACACGGCCATCTTGGACCCTCCAGTGCCACAGAATCTCAAATCAGTACTGACTGAATCTCTGTTTCTCACTTTCTTCCCGTTGCTGTAGCTCTAGTCATAGTCTGTCATTGAACTGCACATGCATGGTAAACTTGTGCAACCCACTAGATTTTACCCAGCCTGCTTTGGCTCTGGTAGAAAATCCCAAATTGCGACAGGCACATTTTGCCACTTGCGTTGTGTAAACTGTGCCACTGGGTTTCACAAAGCAAAACATAAAAGAGACAAGTTGGAGCTGTGATGGTTTAATGTTTCTACTCTTTAAAGGCCATTACCTCAATTTTTTCTCTCTCTCTCTCTCCCTCTCTCTCTTCAGATGCCACTGAGAAAAGAAGAAAAAGATCAGAAAATGCATTCTGCCAGTATTTATAAGCAACGAGAAGGTGTATCCTGTCAAGGTTAGAATAAAGAAACGGCGCTGAATAAAGGCGTGCTCTGCGTGCCTGATTCTTTGCTCGCAGGTTCAGTTTCACTGATGCAATCAGTGACTGAGAAGATTGCAGTTTACATGGCTAGCAACCTTTAAAAAGAACTGTGATGCAGAACACAACAACCTTCTCTTGACTTTTAAACAGTCAGTCACTTGAAAGAGAGTCTGAAGTTCTGCTTGTGCGGAAAGATTGAAAGAGAGAAGAACGTGGAAGTGTGGAAAAAAGGAGCAAAAAAAGAGAGAGAAAAGGCAAGGGCAGCTCCAGCCATGCAATCACACAATATGACAGATGACATTTCGAACTCACTTTGTTCTTCGTGGCAATCCTCACTGGAAATTACCAAACCAATCGCCTGTGACTGCCTCTCTTCCCTTCCCTCTGAGCAGGAAACCCATGCAGGGGGACGGACCCTCCTAGCGTGGCCTATCTGTAAGAATCTGCTACATGTTCCAGGGGCAAATGCCACGGCTGACCTTGAGACGCACTCGATGCGTCGGAGGTGGAATTGGATCTGCTGGCTAATGAAGCCGCTGAGAAGACTCCACAGTGAAGCGGTTAAACATGGCTGCTCTTTGCCATTGACACCTTTTGTCTTTGCGGATCTGCTCTCGGGTTATTTTTTTGGTCATGCACGTCTAGATTCTTACATGTTAAATAAAAGAAATGCATTGGCACAAGTAAAGGAATCATTTGGTCTCGATGGGAATTCATTTTTTACTCCAAATACATATTCAAAGTTTAGCTGGAGTTTGTGTTCTGCCCTCTTTGTCCCAAAACTAAAATTCTGGACAACCAATTACTTTGAAGAAGTCAACTACAGCAATTTATGCATACAACTCACGTATGTCAGGGACAAAGTTACAAAGTTTTCTTTTTAATGAAAAGTTGCTTCAAATCACAACATCCTAAGAGTCAATGAAGAAGAAGTACCAAACAATCCACCTACACGTGGCCATTTACCTAAACTGAGAGGCCAAGCAAGAGAAGATTAATCAAAGAAGCAGTCATAAGCACCTCGGTCACCCTGGAGGAAGTGATTGACACCTTAGGTAGGAGAGTCTTCTGATCGGAAGACAAACGTTCACTCCACAAATCCGACCTTTACGGAAGAGTGGCAAGAAGACGGTGGCTGTTAAAAGAAAGCTATACTTAGTCAGATTTAAGGTTTGTCACGAGTCATGAATATTACAAAGCACAGTTGTAGAAGAAGGTGCCCTGGTTAGATGAGACAGAAAGTCTACTTTTTTGCCCTACTACTTTTTTGGGGGGGGGCTGGGAGGGAACTAACCTTGCACTTCATACTTTAATGTGAAGGAAAGCTTCACTAAGTAAAAGGCAGCAACGGAAGAAAATCACCAATATGCAGGATGGCAACTAAACAGGTTTAAATCAAAGTGTGTTCATGAGTTTAAATGGACCAGCCTGATTCAGAACCCGTGCATTGACTTGAGAAAATTCTGATCTTCACTGATGTTTTCCGTTCAATCTGCAAAGACAACATTGCAAATATTTCAGTCTGCACATGGAGATTCGGAGAAATAGAAGGTTGCAGCTGACATTGCTTTTTCTGAATATACGTCACAAGGTGGAATGGCGGAAAAAGCATTTCAGGGTCTGAACTTTATCGTGGTTGTTCATTTTTGGTGAGCCTTTTTTTTGGGGGGGGCTGGCATTGACCGGCTCCAGCATATGTCAGCTGAGTTAGACTTGCTCCATCTGTTACACAAACGGGTTGGAAAGGGCACCGAGAATGGAAAGATCGATAAAGACGTTAGTCATTCCTCAAGTTCTATAGTTAGCTCATGAACATAACTTACAAAGGGAATGTGTTGCTACATTTCAGACAAACATAGCCAATTAAAAACAAGGACTGACATGTTTTTTTTTCCTTCTGGTTTTAATGAATCCAAAATATTCTTGCCAGATAAAATTAAGGAATTGGACAGTAACTGCACACAGCCAAATTTGCAAGAACAATTTCTCCCATTTGTACTGAGATGTTGAAGGGAGAAACTGTAGCCAGTTATAAAAACAAAAAGATAAAAATGTGAGAATTAAGAATAAAATGTCCATCCATCCATCCATTTTCTTGACACCCTTGTCCCTTAGTGGGGTCGGGAGGGTTGCTGGTGCCTATCTCCAGCTAACGTTCCGGGCGAGAGGCGGGGTACACTCTGGACAGGTCGCCAGTCTGTCGCAGAATAAAATGTATACCTGTTTATCTATCAGTGGACAAAAGAAAAAGAACAGATTTACAATTTTTGCTTTTGCAAAACGTTTTTCTACCAACACAGCACGCATGCAAGTACATCTCATCTAACCAGAAGTTCAAATTAGGTAATTTTATGTATTTTATGCTCTGTTTACTCTAACACCCTAATATAAAATTGTGTAACCAAATGTCTCACAAGTTAGTTTGTAAATAAGAAACCTTCTCTTTTGGATACATGATTGCAGTATTTGAATTTGTGGCATATGTACAAAGTGATGTAGAAGAAAAGCAACACTACAATTCACCTTTTTTGCACAAAAACTAGACCATAATTTTCCACCAGCTGTAGCTGCACCCCGTTTCGAAATCTTGTGCTAATCTTTTGCTTTTATTTTTCTGTATTTAGCAATAATTCTCCTAAAGATGATAAGCATTGCAATTGCCGCCCTTCTCGACTGCATCGACACAATACACTTACAGATAATTCCAACTTCTCGCATTGCAGAGACAATCAAAACCTTGCTCCAGTCGTACTTATTCAGCGCAGACAATTATGCAGAGTGCCTGTGTACGACAACATCAAAAAGGTTTTCTCATCTGATGAATGAGCTCGGCGACTCTGTTGATGGCGATATCAAAGTGGGAGTCACGCGTTGTCCCGTCCTTGATCTCGCTCGTCTTATGGATTGAGTCAGCCCCTGTGACACACAGCAGACTATAAAATGTTGGAACAAGGCAGCTGTGTCTATAATTAATGGATGTGTCTATTTAGAGTGTGATAAGTTGCTTTCTCCTTCTCATCTGCCTTGTTTGCCCTTTCCATCTCTCTGTCATGCAGCTTTTCTTTAAATTCACAGAGATCAGATCTCCTAGAAAAATTAACTGCAGGTTGAAAATAGAAAAAAAAAGAAGAAAAGGGAGGCGGTATCCAAAGGCAACCGGCACGATTCAATATTTAACACACACAGCCTGTCAAACGGGCACAGGGAGGCGAAGCGGGAAGACAGCAACGAGATGGATGGAACAGAATTGGAAATTTCTAAAAGAATCAATGCCGGCTGATCTACTGAGGGTTTTTAAGAGCAGATCTTTTCTGCCAGGGATTCACCGTGAACTTGTACAACGGCGGGGGGTGAAACGGTACAATTATGCGAGAGCCCGCAACAGCTAATGAGGAGGCAGCGCTGCCTTTGGTTGCCCGCTGTGAGACGATACAACAGGAATGCGAGGCCTCGGCAAAGAAGCCACCCATTAAAAAAAAAAAAAAGCCGATCTTCATTTGGAGGCCTCTGGCTGCACAGAGTAACAAGGAGAACGCCTTGAGAAAATGAAAAGAGGACCGAAGGATATTAGTAAAGCAAACGAGCTGACCCTCCACGCTTGGAGAAGCAATATCCCAACTGACACGGAGGAGGCTACGAAATCCTCGGCCTCTCGCTAATAACGAGGCGGCTTCAGCCCGCGCGCGCTGTTTAGCTCAATGTGCACAATCCCATTTATTCAAGCATCTATTATGTGACTGATTTGGCTGAATTTTTACCGCCGTCTGCGACTGATGGCTGCGAGACACATTTTCGAGTTAATGAAGGCGCAGTAAACCCAATTGCCACTGTTCACTTGCTCGCGCGGTTCCACGAGGATGGTTGACATTCCTGACGCATTCTTTTCGTCTCTGATGATTGCATTATGATGCAAATGTGAGAGAGACGGGCAATTCTCGGGCGGCGTCATTTGCAGGATGTCGTCAAAAAAAAAAAAAAAAAAGAGAGAGAGGCCCTCGTGTATGTCACTCAATCTATTTCCCTTTGTTTCCTGAAACTCGTAATTTTTTTTTCTCCAAGAGATTTAATGAACATCGCAAATCAGTAGTTAACATTAGCTTTAAGTACGTCTTAACTCCAATTTTGTTCAAGGAAGAAGTAAAAGCGTGTAAATGTGAGGCAATCTTTTGGGACCCCTTAGGCAATCCATTGACAATGCTTCTTTATTTTTGCTTTCTTTTTCATATTTTTATTTCCATGTATTCTATATTTTTGAATATGAATTTGCTTTAGACAAAAAAAAAGTACTCCAAATAAAACAGACTTGTCTTTTTGATTAACTTCTACATAAATATATAGAACACCTGTACCCACACAGTATATTTCTCAGACTTGAGCTGATCTCCATTCTTTCTGCCCTCTTTCTGCCTCTCCAAGCCCCCTTTGCGCAGAGCAACATGCAAAACTTGCAGGAATACATTATTAATTTTTCCGATGGAAACTGCAGCTGCCTCCCGTGACAAGTGCTTCTCATATTACTATTTTCTTCCCGTTTCTATTTGTCGTTCTTCATTTCCTGTAGTTCTCCTCTAAGAAGTAAATATTCTGTCCCAGCTCCCGAAGCCCACATGTGTCATCCACACAGGCAGGATGTGGTGATCGAAAACAGAAGAAAACTGGCCTGACATAAGAAAGATATCTAGTGTCCACGTGAAAAAAACAATAACAGCAAATCCTATATGTCTTTGCCTGTTAGAGTTGGGTTGCCGCCTTGCATCTGGCTTGTATTTCCATCCTGGCTCTCAGATGCTTTATCACCTCTGACCTTTGGTATAAAAATGTGTTTAATCTTCATTGCTCTATAATCCATTTCTATAACTCCCGCTGTAAACTTCCAGAGGTGGGCAGAGTTCAACGTACTGAGCCCTCGATGCCTATAAAGCTCTTGGACCTCCTGACAGATTTCCAACGTGGTCTGAATTGAGCTTTTCAAAACATTTTCGCAACGCTTTTCCGTGGATCTGGAACCAGACAGACCAGCATTCTCTTCTCATTCACATTGGAAGTGATCTGTGGTAGTCTGTTAAATTCACCACTCTACCAATTTTGACAACTATTGCTACGACAGAATAGAAATAGCCTTTATTGTCCCAGCGAAGGGAAATTCAGGAGTTGTCGATTCTTCCTCGGTCGTGTTGTCAGCCCACTTTTACTTATTTTCCTACAGTAAAATATTTAGTAAATTACAGAAATTTACGCTAAATCGAAGGTTTTGCAAAAAGGTACAAAAAGTTCCCGAGGCAGATTTGACTCGTGGTCAATACAAAACGTACACAGGATGATGATTCCTTTTTAAACCAAAGTCAAGAAATAAAAAGTATAAAAAAAATTAAATGGCTAATGAGTTTAGTAATGTTGGCTAACAGTTAATGAAAACAAAATTAAATTTCTTTGAAAATATTGAATATTTTAATCCGAAAGGAGCTTAAGGACTTATCGATTGCATGTATTGTACAGTACATGGACGTAATATTCAACATGCAAAAAAAAAAATCTGTATAAACAATCTATGTATATGACTTTCCTGTAATATTGTCTTGCAGTTTGAATTGTGGGGCTTCATCCCCTCCAAATAAAAAAAACAAGCCTAAAATCACTTTGTGTGTTTTGAATTTGAATTTCTAAGTTAAATGTCAGCATTTTATTTAAATCAAGCTAGCAACAAGTTATTCCCTTCACGCAATACAACCTGAAAACTTGTGTCGACGTGTTGGCTTATCACCCATCTATCTTAGCACATATTTAATAGCTAATTAGCAGTCGGGCTCTCAATATTTTACACGTTTCCCTCATTTGTTACTTACCAAACTTTTCCCCTGGACTTGAAGCCTAAATTAGATTCATCTGGCCTGTTCCTCATTAGCATTGTGGTTGAGCTATGAGTGATTAATCAAACAGATCCCCGGCTTTGCCCACAGCTGCAGAAACCTTTACAAATAATTCGGTGAAAGCTGTTTAACTATTTGTATTAATAGCCACAGACCACAGTGTCACTTCAATCAGTTTCTACTTCATGGACAAGCAAGCTGTTAAACTCCTATTTCTCCATAGGAAAAAAAAAGACATTTTTAATGCATTTATATTAATTCATTATTTCTATCTCATTCAATTATTCCTTGACTGGCCCCAGTGGCACAGTTGTGACAAATGAATGACAGTTCACAAAGAGACGCATTGACAACAGTCACAGACCTTCATTAAAATAATAACAGACTGTTTTGCAGCAAGTCACAAACATGCACACATGCTCTGTTTATCACAGTTCTTCTTTGACAATAATGTGATTATTTGCAATTGTAATGTGGCCCGTGAATACAATGTGGTTAAGCTGAAGTCAAAGGAAGCGATGGGAGGCGGGCGGGAGTTGGGAAAATAAATTCAGCGACGGAGATAAAAACAGGATGATGATAGCTAATGATTAGGCAAATTGTTTACAAAAATGTCTGTGTTTATGAGCAAAATGAAAAGCAGGAAAAGCAAGTTTTCGCAAGTTTACACCAAAAAAAACCCCAAAGAAAGTAAACTGGACAAAAGACAATAGGTTTCAGCCACAGCGCAGTGCAACGTAACATCTTTCTTTACAGTGTTTAGCACACGATGAGGTCGACGTTATTTAAAACAAAATTCAAATGAGGTCTCTCGTTTGCCTTGAGGCGGTGTCAGTAGGAGAAGATGCTATTCTTTCTTGGCTGTATGACTGCATGATGAATCCAAAAACATTTCCACTGGTGAGACATTGCAGCAAAAAGCCTTCACCTACTCAGGGAAGGTCAACGCATTCAGCACTGACACAGAACATTTCTCAAAAAAAAAAAAAATCCATTATCATGACTTGCTGAAAGGCTAATTACGTAGATTTCAGTCATGAATATCATCTTCCGCGTTGTTCTCTTTCACGTAATCATTACCGTCATTAACCTTTTTAATTTTTTTGAAAACTAAAAAAATCCCATGCAGATGCTGTGAGGCATAAAGTACACATCTTAAGAAAATGCCTGGGGGCAAAAAGCTTTTTCACTTATATTTATTGGACGCTAGTGACTCAGAAGTGAGATCGGATTGTTGTGTGTTTCAACTTTATGAATAAGTTTGCAATTTTGAAGAGATGGTGACTCTTCAGGGTTTCAGTCTCTGACTTGAATCACATCAAACTCATAAAAAAGCACTTAAGACTAAAGACTTGACTTGCATAGATCTGATCTATAATTTGAAACTAAACTCAGACTCATACATGAGAGTCCTTGATGAGCTTTAGCATGTGAAGGCAAGCTAGTATGCAACAACAGTGTGAAAGGTTCTGATATAAAATCCAGTGATTTCCATGACCATGGGTTATGTTAGCTGACCACAAGGTTGTCTCCCCAATTGAGAGCTACAGTGAATGACTTTCACATAGAAATAACCTATGTCCAACACCGTCGGTGTGTATTGTCAGTGGAGGAGTGTGGTTCTGTTTTTCCAACAATGAGAGTTTTCTTTTTATCAGAAAGAATTACTTCAGCGCTGTAAACATTGTGCTGTTTGCTTATGCTGAATGTTGTTTTGATTTTGGCAGGTCTTTTGTCAGGAAGTGTTCTATTTCCTTTTGTTCAAACAACAAAAAGGGAATAAAAAAAACAGGATTTAAGAGGTGTCATCCTGGCTTCTGAAATGATATTTCAAAAGGGCTTTTGTCGAAAATAAAACAACAGTAATATTTAAATCCGCACTGGGTAGCACTTATCTGCAGGTAAGTGCTAAGGCAGGTGTTTAGAAATATTATCTTTCTGAAAGGCGTCTTAAACTCTTGACATACCAGATTTTCTACAGATGAAATGACAATAAGCTTTGCGGGAATATTACACTTTGAAATGAAAACAATGCACTGAGTACAGAGCAAGTCTAACATGCAATGAGTGTCACTTTATTATTGTCCCTATAGAGACATTTTCCCTGCACCCAGGTGAAAGAAAAAAAACAAAAAAAACAAAGACTAATTACTCTAAAACAGTCACAAAATCTCAAGAAAACTCCAGGGAATACATCAGTTCAAAAATCAGTGAACAGCAATTAGACTGAAATGACAGAACAGTCACACGCAATCAGATTTTAGATTTATCTAAATAATGGCCTGATGTGATAGGTTTTCCATCAGTTGGTACTTGATTTAGGCTGACAGACGGTAGGAACTCAAATTTACCATGAAGTGGATGATCAGGGGAGTGGAGCACGTCTTTCACCTTTCGTGGGAAAATTTGCATAAACGGCAAATTTCTGCAGCCATTTATCCTGTTTGCTTCATCCTGTTTTTGTCCTCTGCTAATATGTTGGCAAACGTAAGAACAGATTCATCACGGAATCGTAGGAAATGATTACGGATAATTATATGCACCAAACTGATTCGTTTGGCAGAAAATCTGCAATTCTTTCTAAAATCTGTACGGAAATCTTGGTTTTGGTAATAGTTAGCGTTAATGCAACCAGACTGGTTTTTGTCGATACAGACCAAAAAGCAGTCTGCTTTTGTTTTTGAGTTCGCCTGCATGTTAACTGATTCTAGTTTGGTAGGATGACCAGTGCTGCCCCAGCTGCATAGCATACTAGAGGTGAAGACCTAGAAGAAATCATACACTAAAATAATAAATCTTTGAAAAATTTGCAGTTCGCAAAAGTCAAACTTGGATGATATCTGAGCTTTAAATAATACAATAAGCCCAGAAACTACATTGTAGGCAAGAAAAGAAAGTTTGTTCCGAATACAATAAGGTGCAGCTATTAAATTAGGAAAGGTGCAGCTTTCCTAATTTTGGCCTTACTTGGTATTAAAACAAGTAAGGCTAATCTCAAGTTGTTGAGTAACAACTTGAGATTAGTTGTTACTCCAACACCTGAACATGGATGTTGATCAGTTGAGAAAGAAAACATCTATATCCTGTAAAAGCATAAATTAGGTAAAGGCTGACATCAAATAAAAAGTTACAAATTCAGTTCAAGTTGTTACAAGTTACTAATATCAGCAAAGGGGAGCATCTGTCTTACTAGCTTTCCACAGCTCTGATGATTTCTGTAATTTTCTTACAAACTCCCTGCAACATCTTCAGTACATCATGTCAGAAATATTCTATTGCTCATGCCATCTTCATTGAGCGTCACTTTCAAAAAAACTCAGCCTGTCACTTTTTTTAAAAACTGAGCGGTTTTAGGGGAGGCTTTGAAGCGTCTCTGTTAGACACAACAACACAGACATCACTTTTGGCCATGAAAAGAAAAGAGGTAAAAAAGAAGAGGAAAAGAATAAGAATAATAAAAGGGAACTATCGAACATGAAGGCACACCAATAAATCTGACAGATTAATCTATGACAGGTGCAGATTTGACAGGGCATACTGTTTGGTGGACACATTAAAACGGGCGCACTCAATAATGTGGCATTTTGACAAACAGCCTGCCAGAGCTGGTCTGTCCACGGAGAAGGGACATGATCCAGAGGAAAGTGCTCAGAGGCGGCCTCTCTCTGCGGGGGGCGGGGGGATGAAATCTACTCGGTGTCCTGGAAGACTGTGCCACTTCAAGGACGGTCCGCCATCCGAGAACAACGAGTTCCCTCTGGCTGCTTCCTGACAAGAGTCAAACTTTTAACGTACTGTTGTGGCCAAATCCGTGACACAAAATTGCAGCTTTCTCCCATGCAGAGGGCGCGATAAGCTGATGAGGCAGTTATCAGAAATTAGTCTCAAATTAAAGCCTTTTCAGGGGGAGCTGTGAATTTACATCAGCTGCTAATCAGGAGCGAGGAAAGGCGGCAGTGTTTCTCAGCCTCTGCAACTCGAATGACCTGATTACGCTCTCTGTAATGTCACTGCGCACTTTTAGAAATCGGCTCGCACAACAAAGGCAATTTCTTGGGTAAATTATACATATGTCATCTTTGAGGAGCTCGACACAATTTCCTGAAGCTCTGATGAAATGCCTTTTATGTGCTTTGATCAATATGCGCCAAGACCCTCTAATGCAGGCTGCCTTTCTAAACTATTTTCTTTCAGCAGATTTTTGGAGTCTAGTGAGATTACTGACTCTCCCCCCGCACCCCCACGCTCTGCTGCAGTTCTCACTCTAACGCTTTACATCGACTGACAGCAACCCGAGTGAAGACTAGCATTTAGCAGACCATTAGAGAAGCACAGCTTTATTCTCGACTACTTTTGTTATCAACATCTGCAGCTGATGAACTCTAGCACTGCTACATCTGATGGAAATGTGTCAGCAGCCTCAAAAGAAGGACCAAATGATGTCCCTTTTTAAGATTTGTAAATGTCAGTGTTCTCTAACAACAATAGAAAAAGTCTTCACACAGGTCCTCTACCATGCTTATCAAGGTGCTTTTCGGAAGATCTGTTGCCATTTCACACCAGACCAAGCTTATTGTTAAAATATCAATCTTTGTCTTTCTTCACCAAAGCACACAATTCAAATTAAAATGCCCTTAGAAAACTCAACATACATATTTGCATAGCACTGGAGAATAAGAGGCCATTTTCTTGGCCAATTAGCAAGGGCTCAGTGGTTGTCCTGCATTTCCACTTATGAAAATGTATTGAAAAATGTCTATTTTTGGAGGTTAATACAAGGAAAGGAAAAGGGATTAGACGGAAAGGTGAAGGACTACCAAAGCTTTAAAGCATGAGTGTCACTTTTGGACCCCTGCCGTTCTGAATACTTCATGTGTAATTAGATTAAGTGTATAGAAGTCACAGTATTCTGCTGCAGCAAAACCAGGTATGTTACTTCTAATGTAGCATCGCCAACTAATGTTTTTCAACTAAATGCATTGTAAAGATTCAGTAGCAGCGGTGCGTCACTGAGCAAAACAAACAAGTTCTTTATAAAATTAAATTGAATAATTAAAAGGTCTATTACAAAAAAAACGAACAAAAAACATTCTGAGGTGCAGGATAAGTTACACTCAAACAAATACATGCATGATTAAGTACGAGTAGAGAAAGATTTCGAAGTGAGATTTCTTCCACTCTGAGCTGAAAAAGTGGCACACATTTCTGCTCCGAATAACGACTCTCAGAATGAGGTATTTTCAGACTCAACTCTTATGAAACCTGAAACTGTTGCCTTTTGACAAGCAAAGACACAAACAAACAAATATAAAAATACAAAAAAAAACTGATAGCCACATTTTTTTCCCCCTTTAGATCTCCCTCTTCTCAGTTTGTGTTTAATCGAGATCGTTTCTGTTGAGTGCAGATATTTGGGCTTATTTGTTATGGTTGAAGTGTATCACTCAGGCTTTGCTGCGCTGCATCGCATGAATTAATGATGAATGGAAGGAGGAAAAAAAAGCAGGGTAGAGGGAAGAAAAGCAGAGAGCTGCACTGCAACAACGGCAAAAAGGGCAAGAGAGAGACACACAAATCCAAAATTACTGGGAAGTGTTGGGATAAGCTTGATTTTTTTATTTCTGGAGGCAGAAGGAGAGAGAAGATTGGAAAGAGGAATAAGGCAGATGGACGGGGAAGTAGAGGAAGGAGAAGAGAGACGAGCCTCTGCAGATTACACACATGGCCTTATCGCGGCTTGATGTTTTGCGGCAGAATAATCATGGGAGACATTTGATTTCGTCTCTCATTGAAAAACATGGGTTTTCATAAGTGCGCAGCCAAACGCTTCAATCACAACTGCTTGGCATTTTGTAAACAGGAGCTTTGTAATGAGGACTCACTTGTTCATTTCAAGTCACCTCCAGGAAAACAGAATCAAATCAAGGTTTTTAGCTGCCGACTCCTTTGTCACGAAAATGTCGTTCCCCGCCCCCCATTTTTGAACAAGAACAGGCAATTTAAAGAAAAGCAGAAAGGTGATTTTCCTCAAAAATTCCTGTGGCTCGCAAAAATATTCATACGCCTTTTGAACTTGTTTATCCTTTTACATCAGTACCACTTGAGTTGCATAAAATCTGAATGAAGTGCAACAAGCAAGTCAAAGCAGTGCTTAACTGCAAAGTGAAGCCAAAAGGGGGGAAGGGGGTCACGCGATTTTTCACAACTACCAGCCCAAAAAGTGCGGCATGTGTCGAGCCCCTTTCACCGATACCCACAAATTAAAACTAGAGTCGCCAATTCCTTTGTGAGGTCGCATAAACGGCGGGCACTGTGTGTAATTTAATCACAGTATAAATAGGGAAATAATTAACCAGAGAAGCTGCCCAGGGGCAAATTTTACATCTGGAGGTGCAGCAGTTGATGGGACGATGATTTAGTTGCGCACTCCATAAAACTGTCCTTTATTGAACAGAGGCAAAATAATGAATGAAAAGGCTAATGAAGGGAACACAACAAACATGTAGAGGACGTTGCTGTGGTCACATGAGAATGCATTTTGGCGTTTTTTTTGCAAAAATTGTACTGTTTCTATTAGTAGGTTTCTTGCTAAATTAAAGAAAAAACGTAACAATCAAACCTCGTCTCTCACTCATAACAGCCAGAGCTACATTGTCATTTATGCTCTTGCCTATTGTCTTTAGTACACATTAAAACAAAGCTTTTTCTGCGGCGCTTTGACCGCGTGCTTTAAAAATAGTCGTGTCTCCGGGTCAGGAACAGATGAACTCTGCATGCAGCGCATTTTTTCAATTAGCCATAATGGAGCCGCTCCTGTTTGGCTAGTAGGAGGAGAGGGACTGTTATGAGTGACGCTGCCAATCTCAGCGGCGACAAAAAGATCTCGTTATTACCCCAGCACTATTATAATGGCGACTTTAAGTGCAAAAGTGCCGCAAATTTCCTCCCTCTTTTAGCAGTGAAATACACCCTGTCGCCTCCAGATAATATGTGAAGTTTCTTTCTGCTGCAGCATCATTATCTACCTGGACCATTTTTTTCCCCTTAAATTTGCAGAATTAATTTTCCTCAAATTAAAACTTTCACCTTTTTCTTGGTCTTGGTTCAACTCTGAATTATTAATCAGGAGAAAAAGCAAATTATTATCAGTATAATAAAGTACACTCCATATATAGCAAGTGCTTTAATTGCTAACTAACAGACAAGAAAATGTCTTCTAATAGAGTCTTAGAGTTTGATACAGATACTAAATAACAAATAACATGAACTGAATAATAGTAGCTCCAGTAAACTGCATTTATCTCTTTTAATATAATATTTTTATTAAGATCTATCTGAATATGAAAAAACTATGCCACTGTAAAAACATCTTCCTCATTTCTCAGACTCAATGTTTGGTAAAAAATTAAAATAAAAAATGTAGGTTAAAAGACAATTGTTTTAGTCCGTAAATGTTCAAAACAGCAAAAACTACAAGAATGAGACAAAAGGATTTTTAGAATAATACCTCGAGGTTATTCATTTTAGGACTCCTTTTCACAAGAACACTGGCTTTTATATCAAGTTTTCTAATAAGGAAAATAAATCATTATATATAAAGTAAATATTATGATTACATCAATGAAGCTTTAACTTCCTTCAAATGTTTGAGAAGTTAAACAGCAGCTGTTTCTTTTATTGCCTGAGCAGTAATGGTTTCCACAAGTCTGCATTTATTCTCCATTGGAAACCACTGGTGTACTGTCCAGTTGATGGTGGAAGTGTTCGATAACTCCATTAATGTCTTGAGTTTTAACTTAGATAAACACCAGAGTAGTGGAATATAGATTTCATCTGGGCAGAAGGATGTTAGCTGCCGGCGCTGTTGCCGGGGAGTAAAAAAGAAACAAAAAACAAAAAAAACAGGAAACTTGCTTGCAGGTGTACATCGTGTGTGTGTGTGTGTGTGTGTGTGTGTACTCTGAACAGATAATAATCCATAATGTCGCCCAGAGGAGGAAAATTAGAAGGAAAAAACTGTTATTTATTTCAAATGAGCACAAAGTGGTTTCCAGCAAACAAAACAAAACTTTGTTCAGCAGCTGCTGTTTCCAAGTCCGACCTATTCCATGGATCAATAATTGAAGTAAGTCATCCAGCTGCCTGCTCAGAAGTTCACAATGCTGCTGCTCCTTCTCAACAAACTAGCTGCAACTCTCCTTATACTAGGAGAAGTTAGCCTCTTTGAGAAGTTTAGTTGCCTTCTTCTACGGCACCCCTAGGATTACCTTCATTGAAAAAAAAAAAAAATCCAGGCTCTTGCTTCCTGGAGCAAGAGCTTGTTTTAGTTAATTAGTATAATTTTTTTTTGATGACCTGACAAAAACGCCCAAACTAAAGAAATCTGGAACAATCCAAATGTAGCATCATATTCTTTTTTTATAAAGAGATTTGTTTTGCTTTTGGTTTTTTGCACAACTGCTGAGTTATTTTATTTTATTTTATTTTTTACAACTATGTGTGTGAACGTCTGTGCAGTTTGCTGTAGGACTTGATCTTTGCCAGTAAACATATGTGCATTAAGGATCTACATTCTCTAAAACCAGCAGGGAAAATATTCTGCAGCGTTCATCTTCCATCTCATTTTCCTCCACCCCTCTGGAGACATCTCATAAAAAGAAAACGAAATATGAGTCTAATCAATGCCCGACTTACGAAGAGTAATTACCACATACACCTGGAGTAAATTGTGAGATTTGTCACCGAGGAAATACTGATGTCATTAATGACTCAATTCACTGTGAAATTTTTACTGTGAAACTGTTTCTTTCTTTCTTTTTTTCTGTGCAGCAATGGAAATGAACTTGCTCACATGTACTTAATTTAATCTTGTTTGTTTTTATATTCCCCTTAAGAATTTTATTTTATTTTTTTACATGCACTGAGCATAGTGCTGAATATCTACATTGAACAACAAAAAACTGGCTGTACCTTTTATTTTATTCTCTTCATTAAAAGAACACATTCGACAACACAACATAAAAAAACACCCCGGGCATTTCTGGAATATGTGAATATGTACTTAAATGTGGATTTGTTACGTGCAATTAATGAGGTTCTTTGAAAACATACAATTTCCTTGTTTGTCACAGAAACACATATAGAAGTTTTCATTCGTTTATTCTTTAGTTATTGTTTCATACCCATAGCTGTATTATTTTATAGTTATAGAAGCTAGTTTAACACATGGTGGTCTCATAATACAATACCTGAGAATTTCTGAAGTAGAAGTAGTTCCATAGAAGGAGTTTGTTCTCCACAATTTCTTCCCCTCTAAGTTTGCTTCCTTTGATGCAGCTGTTAGGCCCAGATTATCCGTGAGTCTGGTTCATAAAGTTGTTAAAATTTATACAGCCACATAAGATGGATAACACTCTGATTTGCCCTTTCAAATAGCAGACATCAACCAATAGGAAAATATACTACTACTACAGTGGTTTCCATATATATATGCTTTAGGTTAAAGTGACTTTGGAAGTTAAAGCCGTCACATTGTCATGTGTCCTGACTTTTTTAAAAATATAAAAACCCACCTATTGGGTTCAATTGAGAAGAAATATAGCAAAATCTGTGGATATTGATGTCTTATCCTATTGTTGTTTCTATTGATGCATCTCCATTGTTATGTGCATTGGAAAAAAAGAGTATAATTCTCACAGGCTTTGTTAATTTTGCTGTAACATTACTGCTGTTTTTTTTTTTTTTACATTTAAAGATCATCCTATCATCTATAGATAAACATTCTGCACACAGTATATATTTTTTTGCTTATTTATGTAACATTATTTGAGTTAAAACTGCCCAAGCAGTTAAATAATTCTTAGTTAAGTTAACAAGAACTAAGAAGTTTTAGTTAAGAAGAATTTGATTGTGTCGCTATCATTTGGAGTCACTTCAAGCATTTAGCATGCCGAGGCGGGTGCATCTTCAGCATCTACATAGCTTAGCATGAGACGTCCCCATTGGAAGGGTCAATTTATGTCACAGTGGACACAAACTGTTCTGTTAATGAATGTCCAGATGTGATTGGTGATTCTCAGACCTCTCCTGTTGATTCAGAGCTCCAATTTTTTTATATAAAATGAATCAACATCTCTATTCATTTTGTCTTTTTGTGCATGGTTTTCTCTGCAAACACCAAACAGTATGAAATGCCATTCTACCACAAGACTGTTTCAATTAAAAACACAAACAGGGAAAGTCATTTTGCAGTTTCCTAGGCTCCTGTGCGATAATCGGAATTCTAAAAAAAAAAAAAAAAAAATACTCAATATGATCGCACTCAAACACTCATGCAAACTCCAACCTATAATGAGTTCTGTGTTCTGAACTTGTGAAATGCCATGGCTTCCTTCGGCGTTACTCGCAGTCAATACACTTCTGACAGTGAATTGCCCAGAGCTTCATTCTGATAACACTGCCTTTGTGAATCTCAAACAATTTGTGTTCTGTCTTTTATCCGGGACGTTTGGCCGTCCGGTGTCTACAGAAGCAATCCTTTTAAAAGCCTCCTCCATAACTATATACAGATGGTGCAACCCAGAAGATTAAAAGCTGTCTGTCTGTGTTTGTGTGGTAATATGTGTGTGTGCGCGGGCGTTCCCCTTCTACCGCCTCATCCTCAACTTTATATCTTTCTCCAATCCCCTCCCCGTTCCATTCCTTTCCCCTCTCTCTCTCCTCGGCGTGTTAGAACAAGAACACAAGCGATGTCAGATCCGTTGAGAAATGCCTACCATTTGCAAAGTAATGAAGGGAAGGACAATGAGTGGAAGCAGCCACCAGAACAGCCAGAGTGGTGGTGAAAACATGCGGCCTCGGGGAGCGTTCGGAGACTCTCTGTGTAATCAAAAGTGACAGAACAACAGTGGCATTATGGATATTTGATCACAGTCAAAGACGCGCCACATAGCGAGTATGTGTGCTCTATGTTAACTTTGCTGCAACACACTCCAAACAGCGTTGCAACATTTTTTTTTTTCCCCCACCACAAACAGCCTTAAAATAGGCAAGGATGAACCCACATATACATATATGCCAAGCTTAAGCTTAACCTTTCGCAATGTAGTTGCCTTCCTGCAATTGGAAAAGGGACTTTTGTGACATTTCCGCCAGCAAGCCTCCAAGTCTTTGTATCCCTAAAAATAAAACATTACTTTGAAAAACTCATTGGCAGTGAAGCCCATTTTTCCCTCTCACTTCTCCAAGAGCACGAAAAGAACCTGAAAACCAAATTCAATATGGTTCCTGGTGTCAGAGTAGTCAGAACTGGGATGTAATGTGGCAATATATCATCATTACAGAATCCCTGTGAAAAGAGAAAAAAAAAAGAGTTTGAATAATGAAACTTCTTTTTTGCACTTTGCACAGGAACACCTTATTATAAATCACATCTAACTCATCATAGGGCCGCTCATTTCTCTCCCTCCTCTAATTCTCTGCTTCTCTCTGGAGGGAGAGGAGGAATTCGTATATATGAAACCCGGCAGATGCCAAAGGTGATGTTTTGACAGTGTGAGTGAACAGGAGAGTACAAGGGGTTGGTGGAGGTGGAGGAGGGGGCTTCTGACACGGGATGATGAATGCATGGTGGAGGTGTAAATGACTTCCATCTGATTTTATATGGAACACTCTGCCTGTCCCTCTTAATCTCAAAGACCTGGTAATGTTTTCATTGGCACTGTCAGGCACACGGTGCTAAAGGTGGAGGATGTTAGCGCCTGCTGCTATATGGATAAACCCATATGCAGCTTCTAACATTTCAATTCAGCATATGGAGCGCGGTATAGAATAGTAAAAGGCTTTGGGAGGATGCTGTGCGTTCGTATAATGTTAAAACAATATTGCCGCCTATGAACTTAGAAGCTGCTACAGAGAAGTAAACGTAGCTCCTAGCTAGCATAGCTACGGTTTGGATGGCAGGAATTTCTATTAGCGTAAATGAGGAGCAAAGATATCAAAAAAGGTTTCTAGATTTCTTCAGTTTTTTTATCACCCTTAAAATCGGGCAAAAATAACATAAGTGATTTAGAAACTAAAAGCAGTGGGAGGGGGAGCTAACCAAATATCATGATTTTGACAAGAACAATATGGCAGGGTCAAATGGCAACCACTGGAGGTTTCCAAGGTGACCAGAAAGACAACAAAGGTCTGTCTCACATTTGCCAAAAACGTATTGATGGTTTCCAAGAGAATATAGTGTGGATTGATGAGACAAAGAGGGAGAGCTCACACCAACTGGTCTAAAACCTAAGACAGCCGTTCAAAAATTCAACATTGCACCCATAGTAAAACATAATAGCGTTGGTAGGATTTTATTGGACTGTTTGCTATTTCGCCTGGAGGACTTGTCCTTAATTGATGGAACAATGAATTTAGCTCCCCAACATGAAGGCCTCAAGGAGAATTTCTAATCATCTTATAACCTTTAGATAAAACTCGCCTGGGTTATGTATAAGGACAATGATATGAAGCCCACCACTCTGTTTCTGAGTGCCTAAAAGAATAAATAAATGAATGCTTTGGAGTGGTCCAGTCAAAGTCTGGATTCATGTCTGTCTGAGATGTTGTGGCATGACCTCAGACTAAAAAAGAAAACTCTCCAATATGGTTGAATTCAAACTATATGAGGAAAAACGGGTCAGTTTCTTTCAACATATTCTTTGATAGTCATCATGGTGTTCGTTGCCACACACAGCCAAAGACGAATATATGAGTATTTGCATTTTATGCTTATGGATCAAAATCAAGTTGTATGTAGAGCTTCAAAAAGCAAAAACACATTTCACTGAAAAATCTCTTTCCGATTTCTTTAAGCTTTCATCAAGAACGGTGGGGATACTCACTACGGAGTCCTTTTTTGACTTTCTAAAACAGGAACAGGGGGTAAAGCACTTTCCCATGGCACTGAAAATGCATTTATACAAGCAATTTCCATACCTCTCTATTTACATTATTGTGAAACACACACACACACCTTCTGCATGTTGAGCTCTGGGAGCTGTTGCCAGTAATATGGAGAAGCTGCAGAAGCTCCGGCTGACCTGGGATCTGCCTTGTTATGAATCTTTTATCACATCACCTCTGCAACAGTTGCTCTCCTTTCCCCCCGTCCGATCTACTTTCCCTTGCACTGTCCCTCCTCCTTACCGTCATGCACTGTGAGGGCCCATATAGACAGCACGAAGACGAAATTTAAATGCCCCGAAAACTTGTCACCCCGCGTCTGAGCCTCGGCATAAAAGCATTCAGAAACGAGCGAAAAGGGCAAATTAAGTTTAAAACTTGAGGGACACAAGAGCGAGCGCATTACGGGCTGCGGCAGCAAGTGAGGGGGTGGGGGGTGAACTCCTGAAAACCCCACCAGGCAGGCCTTACATCTTAACCTTCACATGCGCAGCCAGCCAAGACACCGAAGCCTTTGGCCCCACACAAAGACACTGCAGAGGGATCGAACGAGACTGTCAGCCTGTATCAGCCTCCGGAATACTGCGGGGAAGCTTTCGCGTTGCCTAGGGTCCGCTTGAATGGCGATGATTAGGAAGGTTCCCATTCAGAGACTTTTAGGGCGGCATCCACGATCAGAGCTGGTTGAATTATACACAGTCCAGTCACATTAATGTGACCACCACGTACTTTCCACTTCAGAGTTAAATAACCAATCACAGAAGGCAGGTGGCAGCACAGTGCAGTTGAGCGTATATAAAGGGTGTGTGTGGGCTTCGGAAAACATTTCAATCGTTGGCGTAATGCAGAAACGAAGCGATTTATCCGACGTCCAAAAGGGCATGATCATTGGCTTTCGGGCCAAGGGTGGAAGCATTTCCGAAACGGCTGAGTTTGTGAACTGTTCGCGTGCCGCCGTGGTAAAAGTGTACCGTGCATGGCAAAATGGGACTGTCCAAAATCAACGACGTGGCAAATGTGGTGCACCACGGGCCATAGATGACAGAGGCGAACGACGGTTGCGGAGATGCGTTCGGGCAGATAGACGGGCTACCGTTGAGCAACTGACCACTAAAATGAACCAAGGGGCTACCACAAGTGTCTCCCAAACCACTATTCAGCGAACATTGCTGCGTCTGGGCCTCCGAAGCGGACGCCTGGTTCGTGCACCTATGCTGACTGGTGTTCATCGACGACGAAGGCTAGAATTTGCACTCCAGTACAGCAGCTGGACGTCCACTGAGTGGCGACAGGTAGCGTTTTCAGATGAATCGCGTTTTATGCTCCATCGGACAGATGGACGTTGGCGTATAAGGCGTGAAACCTCTGAAAGGAACCACCCTGCAACCATTGCAGGAACGGTCCAAGCTGGAGGCGGGAGCATTATGGTCTGGGGAATGTTTTCCTGGCATTCTCTGGGTTCACTGATTATTGTGGAAGGCACGATGGATCAATACAAGTACGCATCTGTCCTTGCGGACCATGTCCACCCCTACATGCGCATTGTTTTTCCTCAGGATGATGGCATCTTCCAGCAGGACAATGCGAGGTGCCATACAGCTGCCAGTGTACGTGCGTGGTTCGAAGAGCACCAGGATGAGTTTACCGTCCTCCCCTGGCCAGCAAACTCACCTGACTTAAACCCAATCGAGCATCTGTGGGACCATCTCGATCGAGTTGTTCGCGCCATGGATCCTCAACCGCGTAATCTAGCGCAGCTGGCCACGGCATTAGAGTCGGCATGGCTCAACATCCCAGAGAAGACCTTCAGGGACCTAAGTGACTCTCTTCCTGCACGTCTCGTAGCAGTTCGCTCTGCGAAAGGTGGTTATTCTGGCTTTTGACAGATGGTCACATTAATGTGACTGGACTGTGTATAAATGAGCGACTTTATTATGTCTCTTTTTGAACAGAAAACACTAGATTGCTCTTTTAAAAAAGAAACGAGATTATCCTATCTCACAGGTCTTTCGGGCTACATTTTCAAATCAGCAGCCTGGTTTGTTCTTACAGTCACAGTAACAGGGATTCAAGGAGAAAAACATATTAGACATCAGAGGCGAGTGTGACGAGCCTGTGAAAACAGAATTAATATTTCACTTTTGTGCATTTTTCATTTTATTTTCTTTTGAAGCCGCAATCCTGATAATGAAGCCATTTTCTGGAGATCTTATTATACCGATGTAATATATTTATATATAGGATGAGCGACCCAAAGCAATTGAAGTACAAATATCCCCTCTCTACTTTCAAGAATCTCTTGAGCCTTCTAATACAACTAACTCATTCAGGATCTGATACACCAAAGGATTGCCTTTGTTTTCCGCTAAATGGAAGTGAAGTAGAGTTTGCACGCTAGCCTAATTCACAAAGCCCACTCAAAGGGAGTTTAGCACCTCAGACCACACTGCCAAGCAATTAGCTTCTCTCTGCAGCTGATGGCATTTGCCCACATTTAAAGCCCAGCCTGCATAACAACATGAAAACACTTGGTACTTGAAAATGTTGATGGATAGTACAATAGCCAAAAAGATACAGTAGCTGTACATTAATAACATCCAGAACACCTGTTAATTCTAAAAAAAGTCTGCCTTATTTGTGTTTTTCATGTCATTTTATGCAGCATTTTGATTCTTGCAGCTATATTGTAATACTGTGTTACACCAAACACCCCAGAAGTTGCATTGACTTGAACTCAAATGTAAGCATGTGTTTGGAGAAAGTGACACAATGATGAAATTATTTATTGTAGATAGTAATATGTTGTGAATGTGCATTGTGTTGTCATTATTCACCTTTTAAATCTGATGAGTCTTTTTGGAATTTGGCAAGACAGTTTGAGACAACATGTAGCTCTGTTCACCGCGTCTGATATTTAAATGACGTTGACAGAAGTAAACAAGATTGTGCATCATAATTTATTCAGAAATGATTAAGCAATTACCTGGTGAAAACTGCTATCAGCAGAGTGGGGTGTCCAAACGTTTTCTTTCACATATCTTAGTGAATGTATTTTGCTTCAATTAAGGTTCATTTTAGGAGTTTACCTGCATTATGTTGCTTTCTTTTCCAGCGACAGGAAAATTAGATTAGCGGTTGATATGTAAACATTTCTTAACAAAGCAGTCTATTTTTTTCTAGATTTTTTTCCCACCTGACTGCAAATGTTTCACATTACTATGTACATTGTAGTAGAATAAATTCATAATAAAGTCTTGATTTTCCCCCCAAAAAAATAAACTTCCAATTTTTTTTTTTTTTTGTCACATTGCTCAATCTTACTTGCTGGTCAGATTTGCTGGATGTCTTTACATTTACAGACATGCCTGCCAAATTCACAAAGTCTAAAACCAACACTAGATTAGCTCGAATTGACAGTTTCCTCTGATGTCGTCAATAAAAACTAACGTCTTGGCAAAAAGAAGACATGACTTTCCGCTCATTGGTCACTTGTTCTGTTCTTGACTCTCGCTGCAGGGCCTGTACTGAAACGAGGAGCTGGATGGCATCCAGCTGTCCGCACGTGACAGCCGCACGTCCCACCGGCTGCACTTACAGTCTCGTCGAGAGTGGCCTTCTAACGTCCCGTCATTCTCCACTGTACTGTCACTTTATCCCATGGCAGTCAGCTGAGAAGGTGCGTTGCTCAATTATCCCTCTCTCTTTACCGGACGAGTGCAGCGACCTTGGCCACCCCGCCTTAACTTTAAATGAACAACAGAGGGGACTTTTATGTGAACTGCGAAACAGCGCCGCACATGACAGGCAATTACTCTCGGAGATGTCAGTCTGTCAAAGGGTCACTCTCGACGCCATTGTTGTTATGCGCGGCTCCTCCTGTTCGGCCCGACTTTTGACAGGCATTTCTTTAGAGTTTAGGCCTCGCGTTGCCGACTGAGTCTGGACAGAAACTCGATACGGGCCGTCGTCGGTGGGAATGAACTTGGGAAGAAGGTGAAGGATGCCATGTAATCGAAATGAAAATGTAGGAATTGTGGGAGCAAAAAAGATTTTTTTTTTTTTTAGTCAGGAGGGATGGAACAGTTTTGTCCTGGGCTGCTGTGAAATCGCCATGGTTTATTCATACCCAGCGTCTTTCGATTTCTATTTACATGTATGAGATTTCTTTCTACAGTTTGCTGCGTTCGAGTCCTGTGAGACACTTCAGACGGCATGATGGAGTCTAGTGTGGCAGATGCAAAACCTCGGCGGAGAAGCGCTGGATTGCTTTGGGAAAGAAAGAAAACCCAGCTGTTTTATAATTACAAACAGAAAGCGGGCGGTTTCTAAAAGTCCACAGCATCCCTCCTTTTTAAATTTTTTGTCAATGTAACTGCATCTCATTTCCCTATTGGGCATCAGATTGCTGCTTATTGCTTCCATAAAGAGCGAGAGAATTTCCAAAATCGGGCAAAGCTCTTCTCCCTTGGGCCCCAATTAAAACTTCCTTTGGCAAAGTGGAAGCTTTTTATCCCTCACTTTCTTTTTCCCTATTTTATTTATTTATTTATTTATTTGCCACATTTCATAACAAACTGCGGAAGAAAAAAAAAAGTATTTATAGCAGCCTTTTCGAAACTTACAGCCAAGTGAGGGGGGAACGAGAGGATGAGATAGGCGGAAGACGAAAAGAGCAAGAAAGCTATTAGTCACGCATTAGAGACAAATTATGGAATAATTTAAATGTTAAAAACTCCATATCTGTTTTTTAGTATCCAAAGTTATTCTGTTTTATTAAACCTTTGAGAATTACTGCACTGCTTATGTAAACTAGTGAATGCAACTGGCTGAGGGATGCCAGCAACATAAGAGGCTTCGAGAAATTTAAAATAAGAAATAAGCCTTTAGGTGTTCAGTGGACAGTGGCTGTCACGCTCAGTGGAAGTTTCTGCCAAATCATACAATGCCGAGCAAAAATATTTACACCCCCTTGACTTTTTTTCGCATGCAGTCTCATAATAACTGCAACTGAAAATGTATTTTATTGATATTTCATGTCATCAACCACAAATGGGAGCATGAAAACGTGTTTTTCTTTTACAGATATATGTTCTCTTCTTTACAAGATATCTCAGCCTCAGTCGTGTTAGATGAGAAGCGTCTCTGAACTTTTCTTTTTTTCCATGTGTTGGTAAAATTCTCATTTAGATTTAGGCTTGGACTTTCTCAAGACGCTTCTAAAACATGAACAAGATTTTTGGCAGCTATTTTACCACATAAATATGATAAAAGACTATCAGCCACATTATTTTACCATACAGATCTGACCGTATTTTATACGGTAAAATTCTGGTCACCACAGCTGCCGGTATATTACCATAATAGAGAGAAAAAAAGAGACTTTTTTTTCCTTTTTTTAGTGTACAAATAGAGTGGTGATGCTGCTTCGGAATATTTAGATCCTGTCTTCTCTAACCAGCTTCCCTGTTTCTCTAAAGAAAAAAAAAGACTCTCACATGAGATGTGAATCTTTATTCACTGCTGATCTCTTGTTGATCTGGTGATTTGGGCCATGTCTGGGTCAGTTACGTCACACACCTTTCATTTTAAAGAACGCATGTCAAGTGTCCAAAGACTGGAATGTTCTGCAGTGAGCTAACACTGGACAAAATCTTTCCACATCTGACCCCTGACTTGTGTGCTGTGTTCCTCAGTCACCTATGTTCACTGGTGTGTTACGACAAAACCTCTCAGGCCTTCAATGAACACGTGAATGTAAATTGAGATGAATTTACATCTATTGTTTAATTAAGGTGACTCCTGAATGCGGTTGATTGAATTTATTTAGGGGTATCAGAATGAACACGGCTAAATGCATTTGTGTGGAAGTTTTTACATTCGTAGTTTTAAATAAAAAGGGAAAAGCATTTGTCATTTTCCTTTAACTACATATGTACACGCCACGTTGTGTTGGTCTATCACACACAAATCCTTAAAAAAAATACATTAAAGTCTGTGGCTGTCGGGTGATAAATTGTGAAAGTTGCAAGCGTTCAAGTTTAAAGTAAATTTTCAGTGAACTGATTTACTGCAGGTTCAGGCAGTGCTGGTTTATATCTGGACCTGCATACTAATATCTCCACATTATACATTTTCACTGCTTTGATGGAGCGCACTAAGTTGTGCAATAATTAGAGATGTTTTTGGAGTGCCTGCAAAGTTATATGGCTGTGCTTTTTTCTTCTTTTTCTTCCCATTTCTTTCCAATAGTTTCCTAAGATTACAGCTCAACCTGTGGGTCCGCAGCACACAAATCTCATCAAGACTTTAGAATAAAGCCCACAAAAAGCCCACAGTGTTCCACGGAGATAAGTCAGTGCCAGCTGAGGAAATAAAACAGAGTCCAATGAAAAACAGTTGTTGCTCAGTTTTTCCAATTCGTGGTCTCAGGATTGTAAACAGGACGTGACGGTTCAAACACGAACTCTGTCGTGTTTGACAGCAAAGGCGCGTTTGGCTCGGTAAAGATGGACAACGCTCTTTCGACCAGTATTGTCAGATCCTTAAAGTAAAGCTGACTCTCGAACACTGCCCGCTTTCAACTGCAAAAAAGGAGATAATGGGCCAGATTAGTGTCTGTTTTCCTATTGTTAAAATGAGGTTAAGTTATGATTCATCAGCTCTCTGATACGTCTGTGTAAATCTGTTGTGAGGCATGCCATTCCTAGGGGATTAAATTAAAGGCAACCAAAGTCTAGTTGAATTCAGTTCAAGCTCTTACAGACATTTCATGTCGTTTGCAGAAGGGTTTACAAATCTAAGAGTTTGGTTTGCAAATCAAAAGCTGTTTGGCTTTGAAATGGAGGATTTGGCAAGTTTCTAAGGTCACAACCCACAAAAAAACACAACTCTGCTGCTCAACAGGTACACATTTCCCTTTCAAATATGGCACCATTTGAAAATGAAACATGGCATCCACTGGTTAAAGATTTATCACCAAGAAGCATTGCTACAACAAATAAATAATCAAACACAAATGGCCTTACTTCTTTTAAGAATGGCAATTCTGTCAAAGTTCGAAAGTTTGAGGGTTATGTCAGACCCAAACTCGAGCTACAGATGTTTTTAATTTTTTAAATAGGGCTTTAAACAAAATGTTTTATTCTACTGGTAAAGACTCCAACTTCATACGTCGACGCGGAACAAAACTTCCATCTGTTTCCGAGTGATTCTGGTGTCGGGCTCCCTCCGCACGGCAACCGAGTCGCTCGAGCACACTACAGAGGCTCCAAACTTTTCAGCACGAGTGTTGCTTCCACTGTAACTTTCCGCGGCTCGGGCACACTCTGTCACTTTGAGACTGGCATATTTACGACTGTGATCCGGAGCTATTTCACTGCGGCGGAGATAAGAGAGCCACCATTGCTCCACATAAATGAAATCAGGGAGTGTATCTCACACTGGTACATGACACGCAATGAAATATAGAAGAAACCATGCAAACTGGGTGGCTGCGTTGCAACTGAGCTCTGTGTGTGTATGTGTGGCTGTGTGGTGGAGACAATGTGAAGGCTGGGATCAGATAGCAGGGAATTCATCCCAGACTGGATTTAGAGTCTCACCGGTAAATGGATGGAAAGGGAAGATGGCCTTAGATATGTATTGACTGTAATGCTTTTGCAAGCTCGGATGGTGCCGAAAGAGGCAAAGGAAGCATATGTGCCATTTGTCTTATGCGGTTGTGCTAGACTGGACGTCTTGCTCAACACAGTTTGATGAAATTAAGATAATACAGATGGGATGGCCCGCAGTAGGTTTCTTCAACAGAGTGAACTCTAAAGCGAGGGATTTACAACTTTTAATCAGATCGGGCAACTTTTTGAAGTAAATTTAACCCCTTTGCTCTTGAGTCATATGAAAGTTAGAAATAAATGTAGCATATATTTAGCAGTAACAGAGCACATTGGTCATCTATCACTCTCATCAGGAGTATACAAAGAAATGTATATACTCTTCCTGTCTTAACTGAGCCCTATGCACCCAGGCCTGCTTGTCAAAGAGTAGCAAAATTGTTTATTTCAAGGGGTTTATGTTAAGTATTTATCTGTAGTAAGTCTGAAGCATCTTGGGAGAGAGTCTGATTAGCAACAAGGGGGCAGGCACTGAAGAGACCTTTCCCAAGACCTTCTCCTGTCTTCCTTCCCTTGCTGCTGAAAGCAGGACAAGGGAGTCTTATGAGGTTGTTTTGAATGTGGAAATCAGCGTAAGACATCAGAACTACAAGGTCGGGAAAAACACATGACTTTTTAATATATTATTAAAAGTAAAGATTTCCAAGTTTTTCTACCACTTTATGGGTAAAGAGTAACATAAGACTGCTAAAATATTATGTTCTCAACTACACTGGCTTTTTTATCATCTTGCTACAACCACAATTTTCAATGTATTTCATTTAGATGTTATCCAATAGAATAGAGTTTAGATTTATGGCCTGAGCCCGACTCAAAATTTGTGCTGGGTCGTTTCATAATTATTTTCTTGATGGTCGGAACGGTGTTGTGTGGCGTGTTTAATAAGTCTGCAATACAGCAGAGAAAACCAAATGATAAAGCAATGCATGAAGCTGCTCTAGCATACTTATTATAGTTTAAATAGAGGAGTAGATAGTTTAACCTGTTGAAGAAATAAAGTAAGTACGGTGAAGAAGTTGTTCAGACTGTAACGAGCGTGGCGGTGGCAATATGATCCTACATATGATATGATCTGCACTTGACTCACCCTGCTGTTGCAATAAGTGACAAGATGGACCAGAAGGACATTGAACAAAAGATAAAACCAGCTGAAGTAACACTGTTTTTCTAAATCAAGGATAGTTTGGTTTTTTAATAATTTACCAGGCTTAAAGACATGGGAGCTCTGTTTAGAAGGCTTTAGAAATCATTTTAAAAATGTAATGCTTGCATTTTATTTTTGAAAACATTTCTAACAGTTTGAGAAGCACAAGGAAAGTTCACAAGAAACAAAAGACAATTAGATTAGGGTTTGAGGTTATAAGAAAACACTACTTAGATTCTACACTTTAATAATGGATTTGTAGTCTTTGATACATCTTAAATTAGTGAAACTACCTCAAATGCACTTCATCCAGTGTGAGAGCATTTATGAAAACAGTCGGGACTTTTAAAGGAAGAGCTTTTTTCTAGAGTTTGGCCTCTTATGATGTACTTTCATAAACATATTTGATCCCACATTGTCATGTACCACAGAAATGTTTTGATGCAAATATTTGTTCTGTAAAAAAAAACAACAGTTTAACTCTTAAAGCAACAAACAAAAGGATCTCAGTCAAATCCTCGACTCGTGGCTCCTTCCCACTTAACCCTGCAGATCTTGGCTAAATACTTCGACCCGGGCTCTCAAACATTTGACAGATTCTTTAAAAGTCTCATTAAGCAGCAAGAGGAATTCATAGCAGGAAGCGCTAACTTGCTAGGGCGCGCCTATATATAACACTCACAAGGCAGTGCACTGCAAAAACACTCAGGGAAGCACACAAACTATAATGGACTAGAGCATTTGCATGAAGATAAGTTCATCCCTTCCTCAACCTCTTGTCAGCTGCTGATTTCCCCCACAGCTACTCCTATTACTGCCCCAACCAGAAAACCTGTTATACATCTTGACATCCTGGGCGTCTGCAGCTATGCTGCGCAGTAAGTGGACGGAATACTAAACAGGCTTATACAAAGCCTCTATATAAGCTGCGGCTCAGAAACAGAGTTGAGTTATACATGCATTTAGAGATCACTGCGAATGTTTGTGGTGGGAGATTCACTGTTTAGACTCGGCTATCTTTCACGCCTCCTCTTCACCCCCCACGCCCTCCTTCTCTCTCTCTCTCTCTCTCTCTCTCTCTCTCTCTATCTCTCTCTCTCTGTGTATCTGGTTCTCTCTGTCAACTGCACTTGTTCGGGTTTGGATGTATTATTGTTTGCTCCCTCCCTTCGCCGTCTTTGCGCAGTCCTCCTGATTGCAATCGGAAGTTTCAGCCTTCCGGCATTAAGTATGCAAGCCCTGCTGCATGCAGCGCTTTGACTATCGGCAATCAACAAATGCCACCGACTCGTACCTTCCTCCTACACACACATACACGAAAAAAAAGTTTAACACACTGGCTGACCAAAACAAAACAAAAGAAAAAGTCAGAACAACTTGATAAATGTTAGCTTAAGTCAGGGGTATCCAACCTGCGGGTCTGGAACTGCGAGTGGCTCTCTGGACCTTCCACAATGGCTCTCAGTAACTAAAATGAACCAGTTTGTGTTTATAAATACATTTCTCATAAGAAACTCTGGTTTTTAACCATGTTTGAATTGTTTCCTCCAATATTTGAAAGAAATTGCCCAAAAGAATGACAATAAAAGCACCAGCAATTTGCCATTAAAGATGTTTTCCTTGTTATTGTCTTAGAATCCATGGGGGTTTTAGATAAAATGTCCATCATCTTTCATGTTTATTGTCATTTTAAATCCTAAAAATAGAAATAAATCACTGGCTTTTTAAAAATGACAACAAATTTCCTGAAATATTTTTCTACAAGGCTGTCTCGCTTATTTATTTTAATTTTTTTCAAAATGTCATGCAACATTTGCAGCTCTAAATGAGTTTTATCTCTGTCCTGAGAGTCTTTATGTTTGTAAAGGTTGCAGACCTCTGGCTTAAATATATCTAACTCAGAGTGTTGAGGGAAGATTGTGCTAAAAAACTCTTTTTTGTATGTGTGTGTGTGCGTGTGGGGGTGCACGTGTGTGTTTGCAGAGTTGTGGTTTGAAATAGTTAGCCATTTGCACTGAAATCCAGAAATGCCTAAAATAAATGAAAAAATAAATTTGAGAAACAACAAAACACAAGCACATAGCAGACAGAATAGACAATAGATGTCAAAGAGTGATGTTAGGTTTGTAATGCTAACACCAAAGACAAAGAAGTGATGGCAACGTTGCTACCTTTCTAAATTCTTAAAGAGAAGATTTAAATTGAGATCTTGACAGGAAGTAATTGGAAATCAGGAGAAACTTTATCTGATTGCAGCAGCTTGGAGACTTAACAAACCGGTACTCCATGACAGATTTTACAAGTCCTCTAACACAAGCTTAGTTCGTGTAATTTATCACAATGGCAAATGTCAGTTGGTAATCTGAAACTGCTCCAGTACCAACAAGCCTTGTTAGTCTGATGTGCTCAGTCATGCATCAGCACACGGCTGCAAAACGACTCATTTTGTGGAAGCGTAGCGGGGAGTTTAGTTTGCATTCGCCACCTTTTAATTGAGGGAAATGTTTGAAATGATTAATTATTGACGTTTAAGAGGTTTTCAAACATTTTGTAAACACAGAAGACATATTTGTGGAGATTTAAGTCACCTAAAAGAACATACAGATGAACTGATACGACTTGTGTGGCAATCACAACCTCCATTTAAGATACACACGCTTAATGACTGTCATTAAGTGTGATTTAATTTGAAAGCAGGATACAAAATGATATTCTGAATGTAACATAAAACACATACAGTATATCTTATTTTTTATAAGTCCTGGAGTTGCACAGCAATTTAACATGGTGTACACAACATATCCAAGAAGGATGACTTTTTCTTTGTTGCATCTGCATTCTATAATAATACATATGGCCTAATTTTTTAAAGGTGTTGTTGCCAAGAACTCTGTAGTAACTTACAGAAACGTTTGCACCTGTGCACACCTTTCTGGAGGATCCGTTTCACTTTGAAGGCAAATAAAGTAACTTTGTCGCAAACCTCTAGTGTCAGCCCGTGATGAAGTGGACACATATAGTCTTTCATAATTTAGTAATGCATTTTGTAACAATATAGTCCCTCAGAAAGGTGACTTTTCTTGCACACATATGCCCACCTTTCACTCTGACAAGACTTTTGCAGAAAGCCTTCATGAGACTGAACTAAACCAACACTTTACTCCTCAGAATTTGTCCCTGGGCATTACAACCCTGCAGTGTTTATGACTCCGGAGCATGTATAAAAAACACTTCATTTAGATGGATGTCAATAAATTTCAAATAGGCCTCTTAAAAGTCAATCATCTTATTCGACTAGTTCAGAGCCCACTCTAATAAATTCACGATCAATTAAACATTGTATTGGGAGTTGTTGAGGAAACCCCATAAAACTTTTTTTTCTCTTCTTTTTAAGATGATAAGCTAATGTCTCTAATCATTTGATAAATATCTGAGTTTGGATAGGTAGTATTGGCTTTGGAGAAAAAAAGGTTTGGGCTTAAAAATATTAGCAGTTATAATTTTTAATTATAATCTTTAATTAAGCAAGAATGATGCAGAGAATTTTATAAAACGGTAAAGAATAGGCGTAGCTTAAAACCGTAATGAGATCTGATGAAAACTATGAAATGTAGCGATTCTTACCTGAGTTCTTTAAAGAGTCATGAGACGTTCCAGCTAACAAAATCACATCAGACTGATTAAGCTTGCCTCAACTTTGCAGAAAAGATTTGTACATCCACCATCTTTTTCAAATCAGAAATCAAGTTGCAGATATTATTGATCTAGGTAAACAGTCTTCTTCCAGGTCTAGTTTTAGTTGGATGCACCTGGAGCAACTTGCAAGGAAGGAGCAGCGTTTTGTTAAGGATAATCCCAGCCACCTGATGGAGGAAGCTCGTTTAAACAGCTTCTGTCTACAATCTCATATTTTTTGGACATGGGAAAGTGTTGGAACACATATGGAGAAGTAAATTAGGAGATTTTCAGTTTTGGTTTTTGCACTGATTCTTTTTTTTCTACTTCTTTTTGACAGGACTGGAAAACCACTGTCATTATAGCTTACCAGATCCGATCTGTCCATCCAATTCTCGCTTCGGCCTACTACCGTTTGTGAAAAAAAAAAAAAAAAATGAGTCCAAGACTCTTAAAACTCTTATGCAATTAATGTGAGAAGATCCACTTGAAGAAGAAAGTAGAAAGGGCTTTGCTTCCCGAGGCATCAAATTTAAAGGTTTTATAGATAATTGCCTTTAATAAAATGTTCACCTAAGAAACGACCACCATCAGTCACACTAAACTGAATTGTTTTAATATCAAAGAGACAAATGACCTGCAGATTTTATGAGTAAAAAAATATTATAAAACAAAAGTAATCTTTTCTTTCTAATTTGGGTATTAGCATTGACTTATCTTTAAACTATTAGATTGCAAATTTACACTTCTTTGAACTTGATAAAATTATTTCGCTTCCAATTCTCAACACTGGCTTATGCACAGACAATAATGCCTGCATCTCCTTAACTCCCATGCACACAACAAAGAAAATAATTATATGGCAGCCCTTTACTCTTCTCTCAAAATGTCAAACCCCCTTCTATAAAAATAGAAAAAGATTTGTGCATGTTGCCGGACTTCCAGTGTAAGAACATGGCTGGAAATTGCTTGGGGCCTGATTAGCCCTTTTTAAACTTCAGTCTGACGATATGGGCCTGCAACCTTTCATCTGTTAATGGATAGCATTTCATTTTGCATTTGAGCATCCTTTCTACAGCGACGTGGTATGCACACATCCAGCAGCCTGGCTTAAGTACTCCTTTGATCTGCCTACAATAGAGGAGTAGCTTAGGGATAATAGTCAGATCACCTCTCCAGCCCCCCTCTCATCCGCTCCCTGTAATATCAATGGCAATAGTCAATGAGCAAAGCATCATATCCGGAGTAATGCTGTAGAGGGGCAGCTCGGAAACAGAAACCCTTTCCGGGGCAATGACTTCCCCTTTATTGCGCATTAGCATTACTGGGTCTAATGCACGTAGCTCAGCGCTGGGCGGAAACAAATAAGCATCCCAGAGATGTCGGGATTCTGCGTTGTAGGTCAGTTTATGCTACAAGAGAATAGCTGATGCCTTTGTTCTGATAAGCAGCCAGACCGCAGAGATGGACCCGGCCCGGTTATTGTCAGTGGGAGACAACAGAGGAGTGTTGCCATTCAAGCCTGATTCCTTGGCAGTGATTGTATTCAGCAGAGATCAACTGTCTGCCAAGGCAGATTACACCAGGGAGGAAAACACTGTTGGAGTTTTAACCGTCCTTCCCCAAAAGGTGGTGTATCGTGAATACTTGCAGAGGAGAATATTTACTACATATTTGTTTTATTGTTGTTTTTTTTGAGTGGCAATGCAAAACGGAGCACAGAGCTCAGGCACCCATCAAAATGATGGGCTACCATATTTGATTTCCCTTTGGGATAAAGTATTTTTAAATTTGAATTTCAATTGAACAATAAACTTTTTTTGTTTTTATAGAGCTTCTAGCAACTTTACTTGCATTCCTTATGTAACAATCAAACAAGAACCGTTTTATGTGAATACAGAAACATTTCAGATTGGGTTCCTATGAAAAAGTATGTCCTAGAAACACCAAAATAATGTTTTTTTAGATACATACTGTATTGTACCTTAATGCAGACAAAGACATTTTGTGACAAATTCTACCATATTTTATAGACAATGTATTCTAGCATTTCAATCAACTTTTTTAGAGTGCCGGTTTACAACACGTCATCTCAAGACCCTTTGCAAAAATTAGAAAGTGAATTCAATCATGCATACAGTTTACCCTAACCCCAACAATGCCCCGACGATTGTATTGAAAACTCTAGTGCAAGCAGCAATAGCGAAGTTTATTCCAAAGTGAATGTGCTGAAAAGACTGCAATGCAGAGAGTCCAGTCGGGGTTGAATTTGAGAGCATGCTGAACAGATTCTTCACGCAGTGAACAAGGAAGATAGGTCTTACTGTTCTGGTTGATGGTGAAGATAAGAGAAGGACCCAACTCTATCCACAAGGGTTCAGTTTGGCTGGGAGGGGCAGTGAGCCATCCTGTTGACGAGCCACCCTGGATAGAGGTGAGCGTTGGAGAGTGGACAGGCAAATGAGGATTCGATGGAGGATCCAGGCGAACAGTTACAGTAGGTGTGGCGTAAGAAACATATCTGGAGGTCGAGGAGTGGCTCTTCAACAGGGCACTGGCTGAGAAAGAACAGAAAAGGCAGAAGGGTTAAGTACCAGAAGCTATAAGCAAAATCTTAATGAACAGAGCAACTAGTTGACCGGTTACCAAAGAACGTAGGTTGACGATCTAGCAGAGAAATCACTCCTCAGACTACCGCACCCTTGATTGCAGCTGATGAGCACAAGCTGGAGGCTTTACCTGCCGGTCACATCCTGAGGAAGAGAAATAGGAAAAACACACACTCACACAACCACCATCCATCACACAGCCCAGTGGACACAACAAACAATGCAGTGAAGTCCAGTTTATAAACCCATACAGCAACAGTGGAGAGGGAAACTCTTTTTTCAATAGGAAGAAATCTCCTGCAGGACCTGGCTGAGTGTGAACAGTCATCTGCCACGACCAACTGGGGCTTTGAGAATACAGAGCATAATATAGGCCTACGCAAAAAAAAAAAGAAAAAGAATAACAGAAGCCCTCATCCAGGAGTATTTTCTATGTTAGAGGAAACATAAGTTAATGGCAGTGGTAGCTCCTTTAGTGGCTTCGTCTAGGAGAGAAACACATCTTAGCAGATCAGTTCTGAGTGGGTTTCAAAGGCTGTAAAGTGAAAGAGAGCACATTCAGTTAGTTGCAGCAAAAGCTCAGCCAATAGCTTTGCCTAGAAGAGAGACACATAATGTTGCCCTCTGCGTTGTGATGGACGGGGAACCACACC